>JABJVR010000035.1:5525299-5567265 GCA_025773905.1 Chitala chitala
CACACACACACACACACACACACACACACACACACACACACACACACACACACACACAGACAGACAGACAGACAGACAGACAGACAGAGGCATGAGCCTTACGTTGGTTTATATTCTCTTGTCTAAGAGTATCTAGGCATCTTCAATGTCTCTCCAAAGCATAATGGGTCAGGAATCTGAATGAAAATGTCTCTGGTCTCAGCACTGTAACTACATTACAAAAGTGCCAGAGATACATGAGGGCTCAGTTAAGCCAAAACTGAGAGAAAACACCACAATATAACATCATGGACACATTAAAGTGTGCGTTTATTTTACTTTCAAACTCTAATATAACTAATGCCTGCATCTCTCAAAACTCAAAATCTTTTTAGAAATGTTTTAAGGAAAGAATCATTGTTTTATATCCTCCTTAAAAGGGCACTGCCTATCAGCAGTTAAGTGATCGGCTCCACGTACAGGAACAACAGGCAGAAAGGTATTTTTAAACTGCAGCCTTCAAATTTTTAAATCTCAACTGCTTTTGTGCAATACAAACTGTAATTAGGCTGTGATATGACACTTAATATGCTATTCATCTATATGCTCTGCAATGTACTTTGATGTGATTTGAATGCTTACCCAACCCCTTTTGTACAGACAAAGAGATTTCCAGGACTTGCATGGAGACGCTAGTGGTCTCCAAAGAATGACACTGCCCCCTAGTTGACAGTAATAGATTTTTTGTTTTTTTTTTTGCTGCAAGGAAGAGAATTTTGATAGTAAAATGTTGTGCATTGTATTTATGCAATCGAGTTTTTGTATTCTACAGCAACATACTCTCTTTATGTTATTAATGCATAGCTAGTTTTTGAAATGAAAAATAAAATATAAACTGTATGACAAAGGCTTGCACTGATACTTTAGTGCTTGGTAAGTAGTGTATTATAATTTGTGTGTGTATGTGTGTGTGTGTGTGTGTGTGTGTGTGTGTGTGTGTGTGTGTGTGTGTGTGTGTGTCTGTGTATATACACACACACACACACACACATAGGATTTTCTGTTCCATAACTGAAGGTCAATGATTTTAAGCTGTGTCAGAAAGTGCCTATGGATTTATCAGTCTATGAGCATGAGACTGACGTGTAAGTAATTCTGTTTTACAAGAAGGCATGCTCACTTGTTTTCTACTTGTTTTACGTCTGTGGCGAAGCACGCAAAGAGGAACCAGCAATAACTAAAAAAAAAAAAAACTTCTCCTTTACCGAGTAACTGTCAACATACAACAACGTCTGTCTTACAACCGGTTTTGTTACCCTTTCATCTCATCTTTAGGTACGCTGTCTCTCCACACCTCAGCGGAGGGTTTGTGTAAACTGATTTATTAGAATTTTTAAACATTTGTATTTGCATTTAGATTACGCTTCAAAGTGATTTATTACCCCAGCCCCTTGTGTTTGTGAGTCATTTTCAAGTTTTTCAAGGGTCCTCTCTTAATTGTTGTGATATCACATTGTTTGGCACTGTTTTTTTCTCTCTCTCTCTCCCTGTCTTCTTGTCCATAGAGTCCAAGTAAAAACATCATCACTCTGTCGAGTCCCACAGCCCCTGATACACTTCCACTGTGCCTGCCTGTCACTGTCTTCCCCTTTTGTGGGGGGGGGGCAGTGGAAGGACACAGAACTGAACTGCATGAATAAGAAATGCACAGTCTTCTGCTTCTAGCTCATGCCAATCCTGTTTAACTCATCTTAATGTGTGGGATGATGTGAGTGGGGATGGGGGGGGGGGGGCATGAACCTATGAACCTATGACAACGTTCAAACATTTGGGTTCCCCTTCTTCTGATAACAGCAGAGCAGGCAGCCTGCAGTCAAGGGAGTAACTAGGAATGAGGAAGAAAGGAATAGTGAAGAAGCGAGGAACACAGGGGAGTGTGAGTATTGGGACAACACTCCCTGTGCCCTGCTCTCTGTCCTTTAGACATCAGCGTGACATGCCCCTCTCAGTTAGCCTCTCAGTTTCCACAGCTGTAGATTAATGGCATAGCTTATGCATGTGACCCACATAATGAGGCATTTATGTAGCATTAATTTATTTTAAATGACCTCTTCAATTTATCAAGATTGCCCTTGTTATGGTTTATCTATGAAATACACAAGTGATGTAAACAAATCATGGATGTAAGGCCAAGTGCCTCATTAATAAAGCTATAATATGTTACACCTGTCTGAGTTATAGCCCTTGCCTAGTTTCACTGTCTAATAAGGTGACTGTGGGTGTGTTTTCATTGGCAAATCACTTCATAACAAATTTGAGCAATTTGGAAATACGTTTTGCACAATATCATTTCAGGTTGTTTTTTATATTTCACAAAAAAGGGAAATAGTACAACTGTGTGTGGAGCTTGTGGATGAATACTCCACTAGACAACTGACAGCTCGAAATCGAACACTGCCTGACTGATCAAAAAACTGTGTACGTATGGTTATTTCAAAAACCATTTTATATGAAAGACTGGTTCATCTTCTCTTGTTAACAAAATAGCATCTTCATTTTGCAACTTCAAAGATCACAAGGTCCTCTTCAAGTGTATATCTTGAATTTGTATCAGTCTTCATATTTAAAACCAGCCACTTTTTACAATTGTATTTTTTCATTCAAAAGAAAGTTGAAGTTGTTAAGCATATGTGACTGATAAGAAGCAAGGTGGTCACACTGACTCAGAGGAATATCTTTTAGAGGGTGGATGTTAAACAGACACCTAAAAGTGTATTGCGGCACAGTGGTGCAGTGTATTGGCTACAGGTGAGGGACCATCAATAGACACTGGCTCTGATTATATGCTATAAATGATGAGTTGGAACGCATCACCATGGAGATACGGATGTGGCATGTGACATAATTACACGCAGGCGTTTCTATGTCTTACACGAGGATGAACACGTGTTGCTGACCACTTTATTTGGCTTTTCATTACACACAACATTTTAATATATGCAATAAATATATTGCTATATGTACAATCTTTCATTTCTAACAATTGATATATTTAACTCAACATAAATGCTTAATGTGTAGGCTAACAGGTATTTTAAATATGTTACTGTATTTATTAACACGCATTTCACCAAGTGTTGAAAGCAACCGTAACTGTCGCTAGAGGGACATTTCTATTTAAACTCTACATCTCAGTCAAGATCTTCATATAAATGTGCCTATGAAGGTTTCACATCTTTTTTGTTCATTCTGAGTCTTTATATATGACCTCACAGATCACAGCTGAATGGCAAAAATCCGCAAATGCCAAAGTGTCACCTTCCTTCAGCTTGTATATCTGTGTATGCTATGGTTACTAAAAAATGTAAATACAGCATATCACATCACTTGCAAGTATGTGTGAACGCTGAAAAACAAAAGCTTATCTTTAAATATATACAACTACAGTATAGGTGGCAAAACATGACAGAATAGAGAAAGACAATATGAGGGAATATATAGTTTTCATATGACTTCACAGCACACAAGCTACTAGTCACAGGTGGCCATATTGTACGGCAAACAAACAACAGTGCCTCTGAGTGTACTTGTGCATAACTTCATAAAAAAAGGAATGCTGCTTTCCTGCTCCAGCTGTGCAGGTGGACAAGACAGGATTTTAATCCAAACTGTAAGATTATATTAGTGTAAAGATTGAAGAGAGTGAACGGAGACATCTTTGGCTTGCCATCACATTAGAAATATCATGTACCGTAATTCTCCTAATTAACGTGCCCAGGTGCGTTACAAATTGCGTACAGGCCAAGTCTATTTGAAGCCTAAATGTGCAGATTATTAAGTTTTTAAAACCTTTAAAACGAGAAGTTCAAGTTTTTTAAAACATTTTAAAACAACAACTCGTTACTAAGAAAACTACACTCTTCTACATTCTGTAAAAAAAATCGAAAAATTAAATTCCCATTAACTACGACTTATAAAAACCAATAAATTTCAGTCATTGTCACAGTTTCAGTTAGGCATATTGGACACAAAATAATGTAAGGCTTAAACGCGGGTGAAATATGGCGTGCAAAAAGTCGTACACAGGTGCTTTTAAATTGAAGGTAATTGTACTGGCTGGGGAAAAAGGAAAACATTTTGCTGCAGTTCGAGACTGGTACCAAAACAAGACACATTACAAAACGCACCTAAATCTCAGAAAAGAAAGTCGGCAGCTGGTTGGACAGTGACATATGAAGACATTGAAACAGCTCTGATGGTTTAAGGAAAATACAGTTTATACACGGCGAGTCATTAATTGTCATTGCTAGTATGAATACGCCATAAACACGTCAAATGCCGAATGAATTGTGCATAATTCGGTAAGAGTAACACCGATTTTGAAGACTTCATTATTGTACTTGATTAACCTCATTGTCGGACGAAATTCAAGGTGCATGTATTCTAAAACTAATGAAAATATCAGAACTTTTTACAAGTGACACGTTTTACAAGTGATGCCACTGCAATGCACGGCACATCAATTTGGGATTCAGAAGCGCATTTTGTACAAATAATGTAGTATTTCTGTGTTAATTAAATAATCTTTACTTGTGGGAAATGCGTATAATTCACTGCAGTTACACATTCATTCTCCGCAAATCCACACTCCCACGCATTGACCACGTTTCTATGTTACCGCTTTCATCGCGTAGAAGGGGCGCACTTTACAGTGTCTCGTACTGCATTATCGGGTGGTGGCGCGTCTGTTAGACAATGCGCGTTAATTAGGAGAAATACGTACATTTTACAGACATTTTTATTGTAAATCACTAGCACAGGGTTATTTTTGTGTTTTATACTGTATTCTCCCCTGGAGCTTTAAATTAAGCTTCATATTATGGTCATTTTAAAAAAGTGTCTCATGCATATCTCATTACCATTAATCAGTTATCTTGCCCTAGAAGATGGTGTATAAACAGCAGGTCACGAGTCTATAAGAACTATGTATATGGTATGGTTAAAATGGATAAGCAGCAAAAAGTGAAATGATGAAACACAAGTGATGAAACAGCAGGGTGGTCTGCTGTATTTCAAAGGTTTTACCTTCAAAAACTTAAATATTGTTTATGATTCATTAGTTGCCTTGTTAAGCCTCTTTGTAATGTCTTTATTAAGCATTTATTCCATTTGGTTCTTATTCTACAGGTTAAACAGGAATTAAAACGTCTTTTGGAAAGGCCAGCTTGCACTTCATGGCTACAATGTGCAGTTTGTTTGCTGTCTTTTGTCCATGGTCACAGTCCTTGAAATTCATGTATATCAGCTAATGGCTCATTTCTGAACACAGTGAGACATTTTTATGTACATCATTACATGTTCCCTTTCTCTGCCATTTTTATCATCACGTTATCATAGGTGGTGTCCTCGTAGTTTTCGGGGTTCACATGGGTCTCAGTAGGGACAGGGGAAACTTTCCTAGGTGCTTTTGGAACAGCGTAGTCATCAGTGTGCTTGTTGTATGGATACTCGTGGCCACTTGGATCTGCAGAACCCTGAAGTTTCCAGGCTTGCTCTTTGAACTCTTCTGGGTCATCATACACAGACATTTTGCTCATTGCAGCTACTGTTACTGCAGCACAACCTTCTGGTTCATCATAAATGTGATCTGGCTTGGTGTAGGCAGACGTACGCTGTGCAGCTCTGTTTCTCATGCGTGACCTTATGGCTGATTCATCAATTGAGTCATACAGGGGATCTGAAGGTTCTTCCGCATCTACAGAGACTTCGTTATCAGCGCCGTCTGCCTCCATGCGAAGTTGTTGAGAGGCCAAAAACACGGTGGCCATGAGGTTCTTTGCAATGCTATCAAAAGGCATGGAGTATTCTGTGTCTTTAGAGAGATTCTCATGGGTGTTCTTTTGAGGGGGTGTCTCTTCTGGCTGCTCCTTCTGCTTCTTTTCCAGGGGCAGGGAGATCTGGGAGTAGGTCTGATCTTCACTGTTCATTAGTGGGCAGCTTGAGATGTTCTTTACCTGGTTCTTTTGAGGAGGCGGTCTGGTGTCAAGGGTCAAACTTTTAACCCCAGTGAGGGTCTTGTCAGTAGGCGGCTCCAGCCAGAAACGGGCACCTTGGGATGGGCTTGGGCCATTCCTGGGCTGAATGTCACCGACAGTGCTGTAGGCAGAGCCGTTGTCCAGGGCTGGGTCTACCCCACTTGAAACCTGTCGCTGGGGAGCCATGTTGTTTTTCTGAAGGTCAATGGCTTTTTCTACCTCCTGGAAAAGTGTATTGCCCTGCTTGGTCTCAAATTCAAAGTTGCCTTCACCAGAGTCACATCTTCTCCCTGCTTCAAATGAGAAAGTCATCTAAAAAAGAAAACGGTATGATTATATGTACATACAGCATGCAATACAAACAAAATATACATAAGTATACACTTATACAAGTATACTTCTGTAAATACACACACACACTATTCCTGCATATCTCTTTAAAATAGGACTCAAAAGAAGCTACAGAACCGAATTAAAATATAAAGGCTTTTACTCAGGATTGCCAATGTTTATTCAAAAACATTTGTAATTGTTATTTGCAATTCACAGCACTCCTACCTTGTCTCGGCCAAACCTCCTGAGGAAACGGTAAGGCCAGGAAAAAAGCACCTCTCCAGATTTTATATCTTTCAGCAGGAGGCTATCGAGATCTGTCCGCAGGAGGTAGGTCCCCCGCAGCCGGCACCGCTCTGAGCCCTCAGTCTTTTTTATTGTCACCTTGAAGTCCTTCATTACTGAAAGAGACAAAAAGGAAGAGCGAGGCCTTGCTAAGTGAAGACTGCACCTTTTAGAGCAGTTTTCGCTCATGCTCGTCAATAACCATGCGGTCAGCGTGATGATGGGATGGGAATGTTCTATTTATTGTGCAGTATAAAATGAAATATATCTCCTCCAGCCTCTCTGAGAAAAGAACGATAAAGAGCACCATGTTAAAGGACATAAACCGTTTCCTATAGATTTTGGGGTCAAGACTCAGATTCCTAACAATGACCAGTCATGTAAAGAACCTGTTTTAATAATACTCAGCAATGCAGCAATTCATGGTGAAATCTGGTTTTCGCATGTTTTCGTACACCGACAGATAAGTTTAAGCACTGTAGCTTTGTCAGTCTCCCTGCTAATTGTTTAAAGTTAACATCTTTATTTAAAAATCAGGCAGAACTAGTCAGATGTGGTGCAGTGTACCTAAATGCCTGTCTCTAACATTTTTACAGTGCAAATGGAAGGCCATCACACATTTCATTTGATATTCTACAATGAATGCATTGTATGGCGTGCAGTTATATAACGGAAATCTCTGAATTAAATGACGCCATTAACAGATTATTTTCTGTAGGTATATAAATGTCATTATCTACAATAACACACTAAATATACACCTGAAACAAGAACTTGCTAAAGTTGTGCAGTAGCATGACAACATTTCTGAGAAACATTTCTGTATTTGTCATCTCTATATTTACCATGTCTTTTTTATGATTTTGACCTTCTGATTATGTCTTTGTTCTGTACTTGTTTTTCCTAGCCTAGTATGAGTTATTAAATATAACTAATTCAGCAAAAATTATATCTGCTTTTTTTTACTCAAATACATCATTCATATTTTTTTGCATACCAACAAAAACAAGGCAAAGAAGACAGACAGTGTGGAGGTGCATAAAGAACTCAAACAAAGGCAGAAAGCGATGACTGCACTAAGGTGGGCTGCCAAAATTTGTGTTGCGTTTGAAATTCCAGGATCACGGAGGTGACGGTACACAGAAGACCTTTTTGAGTTCTCCAAAAACATCTAGTCTCCAGCGCACCTGCAGTAGAGCTGTGGTTTAAAAGCAGTTATTACCAAAGCACGTGGCGAGGGAAACCACAGTCGTGCAACCACAGGGAGCGCAGTCGTTGAGAGAGCATGGTAGCAACCCTCTACTGCAGCTGCAAGCTGATATCATCTCCCAGCGTTTCCCTCAACAGACAGAAAACACAAAGAAGAGCCCATTTCCTTCCTGATGTAAGGCACTATAATAGAACTCTGCTGTGCAAAAAATAGACTCTGACTTCCGTGCATGCTTTCATCTCACTGTGCTATGAGTTTAGGGCATAAACAGGTGCAAGGGTTTTTTTCTTTGTGTTTCTCACGTTTTTGTGAGCATAAAATTGAATTCTGTATTGTTTTTAGGGCACTTGCCTGCTTTACAGTAGTGTTGCTCTATATTTTTTTTTCTCAATATGGGTTATCTCTTGGTTCTCTATTAGTCTGCACATGGCACCCCTGCAGGAAGTTACAGTTTTTAGGTGGTTCAGCCTCAGAATAGCTGTCTTTGTAGTGAGCCAGTGAGTCGGCGTTACAAAGACACTTCTGTTTTGTTATTAGTCCTCAATGAATTCAGATGCATCTGTGGGAACCAGTGCATACAGGTATGCATGATGAAAGAATGTAGGTTACACTTCAGGTCAGGCATGAGCATCAGACTTGGTGGCACTGAACCGGTAAGGAAGCAAAACCAAGCTTCAGGGTATGCGCCATATTTTTTGCATTTCGTCCAGTTGCGTTTAGCAAATGTTATTTTCAGGAAAGCCTAGCCTACTGTGGGATCATCAATTTCGAACCGCTATTTCCTGACTGCGTGTGACAATAACATCTGGTGTGACTGTGCTTGTCACGCCCCGCAATTAGCAACCACCAGCCCTACTGCATTTCACCCCAGGGTTTAAAACAGCCACAGCCACAACAGTACAACGCGAAGTATTGAGTCTCCATGAGCCATACCAAACAGTTCTTCACTAACCTGTCTTGTGTTCTTTTTCCCTCGTGTCTCCTGCCATCCCTGTTCCGGCCCTGGTCCTCTGCCTCCTGTGCTCTCCTCCCTTGCTCTCGTTTTAGACGGACCTCCCCGGCTTCTGAACCCTTGCTACCCTTGACCACCGATTTCCTGCGATCTCCCTTTTTTTTTGCCCAAATAAAGAACGTCTCCTCTGCACATTGGGGTCCTGCCTCGTGCTATTACAGAGCGAATGTAACAGTGCTTCACTCTATATATATTTTAAACCGTTTAATACCTTCTCAAAACTGACTAACCAAAAGCACATTTATGTCTCTACCTGCAATATGTTACAGCAGTTCTTTGATATTCTTTGATTTGGAAACTAAATCAATAACTTTACGCTAACTAAAAGCTACCATGGGTTGCCTTCCTGGACTATGGTTTCACCAACAGTGTCCACTGAAGAAATACAAGGAAATAATTTACTTTACTTAAGGTACTGGGCAGACCTGGAGGCAAGGCATGATGAAGTACAGAATGAGTTAACCTGGATAACATTCTACTGACTGATGGATAATCAGGAATAATTTATATAATTTATAACCTTAAAACATTCTTCTATCCAAGGTATCTTACAGAACATAGAGATATCACCATAGCAGCCATCCTGTGGGAATACATCATCCAATCTCTTGGCCAAAAGTATTTTCTCTTGTACATAACTGGACAAAGACAGGCTACTGGCTTGAAGTTCAATTTTGACTACACTTGCCTGTCATTTCATTTCCTGTGTGAAAAATTATGTGAGGACAGATGTTTTTTCATGCACCATTTTTTCCATCAGATGCTGCTTTTCTTGTGTAGTTGGCATTGCAAGAAGTTCATGAAAAACGGAGAGAAATAAGAAGCCTACAAAACTGTGTTCAAACACTCTGAGGAATTTTGTCCTTTCATTCAAACATGAAGCACATTTCATTCTGTTGTTTCTTCTTTCGAAATGAAATGAACCTTGACCAACACAAACTACCAAATCTGAACATGAAGTCTAGTACATGCATCACTTTTTATCGTTAGCTGCTTGATCAGAATTTTTGTTTGTTTCCTAAAAACTATTTTATTTTATTCTGTGTAGGCAGAGTGCTAGGACCATATCAGATTTTATAATTAATTTTCCCAGAATGCACTCTTCCCTACTTTTTACATAATCGCGTTGTTCCATTACAGTGATTATATGTGCCTCGGCAGATTAAAGTTAAGCCAAATTTTCTAAGCTACATCAAAAATATATTCGGTGCTGTTAATGGATACTCCTGCCCTTGCATAAATCCAATGAATGTTTCCTAGTTGAATTAATCCTTCCCGTGTGAATTGTTCTGTCCTGGTAAATTTAAAGATTTCCCCAGAGCTCTTGAGAGATTTATCCAGCAAAGGTCCTTTTGGGTCCCATTGCTACATTATCTGTAAATTCTGATGTAACTGACATTATATGACCAGAAATGTTAGAGGAGGGGGGCTTAAATTGCTTTGAGGCAACACAGCCCCGTTCTGGTGAGGGTACTCTGGCAGCTGTCCATGAGAGACTCACTTTTCTAATTAGTTGTGGCTCTCCTGTGCAACGATGTTTGACCACAGTGTATGTTGTACGACAGTGGAGTCATGGCCATCAGTGGCTCTTAACACATGTAGGAAGCTTTTGTTGACTGCCAAAACTAACAGTAATTATATAGCAAGTAAGGAAGAGGAAATATGTATAAAAAATGGGAACTAAATTTTGTGAAACGTTTACAGATGATTACGGGCTGTGTATGTCGTTATGGGGATAGGTGGCACTGATCTTTAACTTGTTGCGTTCTCCTTTTCCTGTGAGCCAAGCCTCTGCCATACAGAACACCAAAACAAAATAATTAACTGACTAGTGTGAGGTATAAGCTAATGTTTACCCAAACAACCAAGCCATAACCAAACTAAACTGAAGCACCAAGCTGCTACTTAATATGCACACTGACCCGATGGGTACTTTAGTCTGTTCAAGCACTGAATCAAAAGTGAGAAACATAAATTGGAATTGTGTAGTTAAAGAAGATAAATTCTCAGCAGCAATTCACCAATTGGTCTCCATGGTGAATTTCCTGAGGAGGTGTACCACAAAATGTGTCTCAGAAAACATAAACCAAAATATACAAATAATTATTAATAAGTTTTGGTACGGGCAGCATGGTGGTTAGCACCATTGCCTTGCAACCCCTGGGCCTGGGGCTTGAGTCCAACCTCAGGTTTGGTGTGTGGACTTTGCATGTTTTTACTATGCTTGGTGGGTTTTCTCTGGGTTCTCCGGTTTTCTCCCACAGTCCTGACAGTTTGGTTGATTGGCATTTGCAAATTGCCAGTAGTGTGTGCTTGTGCGTGTGCCCTGATGAATGAATGAATGAATTATTATATTATATAATGACACATGTTATTTAGCATATGCGCATACAAAGCCATTAAGGCATTTTCCCGTAAAAGTGTTACAGCCCAAATCGCAGTTTATATCTCAGCTGTTATTCATCAGTCATAACCATGAGCCAATGGCAGCAGAGTAAATTGCTTTCTTTTTGCCTGGGGTTCGGGGGGGGCGGGGGGCTGCTGGGTCATTCCTGCACTGCCTGTGGCACTCAGTTTTCAATTCTGTCAAGTGCATGGGAGTTATTGGTTGCCAGACATGATAGATGTTGCTTTGTTAACTCATCTGCTGTGAAGCAGAGGTTCAGAATGCAAGAACATGAAAGGAAGGAGAAACGAACTCAGCTGTCCTCTGCCACTGGCTGCACCAACTTATATAAGTCAGATCAACAAATAAAATAAAGTATTCGTTTTTAAATTATGCCTTTTTTTCTATCCATGTGCTAACGGAAACATACAACCCTTATAGGCTTTCAAAACATTTATGTTATCGAGCATGTGGTTTTTATAAGTCTGACTTTAAGCTAAAGAAGCTGAACACACTTGCACATGCACATGGACACACGCGTGCACACTGTGCAGCTTGGCTGTGGGTCAGCACATAAAATAATGTCATGCTCATTGACAACATGTCAGTCACACCCAAGGACATGCTAAATATTTACCATGCCAGAGCTGCAAAAGTGTTTATTGATCTAATTGATGAGATAATATCGAATGGGAATATAATAATTTTAATCTAATAAATATTATCATAATGGTGGCGCGGTGGTTAGCACTGTTACCTCGTGCCAGCCCTGCAGTTCAAATCCTGCCTTGGGTCTGTGTGCGTGGAGTTTGCATGTTCTCCCTGTGTTTGGTGGGCTTTCTCAGGGTTCTCCGGTTTCCTCGCACAGTCCAAAGACATGCGGGTTATGTTGACTGGTGTGTCCAATTTGCCTGTAGTGTGTGTGTGCCCTGTGATGGGTTGGTGCCCTGCCCTGGGTGTCCCCTGCCCTGTGCCCAATGTCTCCATGGGCTCCAGGCTTCCTGTGACCCTTAAAGCAGTATAGACGATGAATGAATTACTGAATTATTATAATCTAATCTGATAGCTGTCACTATGAACAGTTCTACTCCACCCAGACTCTATACAGAATTCCATTTTAGCATCGTAAGAAAAGAACTGAAATAGCAAAAAATTCCAGTTAGGAGATATGTCAAATCCAGTTGAATTACTCTTTTCCTTTTTTTAAATAGCCACCTTTTTTGATCTTTTGTTGAGATTGGCATGAATACAGAAGCACTGTTTACCAATAAGAAACGAAACAGAAGCGCGTTGCTGGGTTATAAACAAAACTAAAGTGAATCTGCAAAATGGGGCAAACACAACAAAACAGCATTTTGCTCATAAGACATTTTTTGTGACAGGATGTCATTTCTGCATGATAACTGGTCAGTTTGTGACAAAGCAGGCACTGGTGTGATCTTGCTCTGCTACGAGACAGGAAAATGAAGCCACAGAAATGAGCAATTTTCCACTGCATAGCAGCACAAGATAAACAAAAGGAGAAGTATACCAAGGCTGACTTTTGGCCTGAAGTTTTTTAAAGTTACTAGACACTAAACACAGCAGTTGTGCAAACTCTGTAGGCACAGGTCAGTTCGCCTTCATTTGTGCGTAATTCAAAAGCAAGAAGCAGATTTTATTTATACTTGTTTTCCGCCACGTTGTGTACTACATAAAGAACATCCATTTGCATGTGACACTATGTCAGACTCCAAATTGACACTTTCATGGGTTCGAAGCCTATGGCCTGTGACACACCAAACTGAAGGTCGGCCATCAACCAGTGTTGATCGCCTGTCATGCTAGTTTCTTCAGTGTGTTCTACACCATCGCCGCTAGTCGGACCCCTGTTGGTGGCTGTTCGGCCAATACAGCATGTTGAAATGGTGAGAGAGACCCACTCTGACTGGTTGTTCATCTTAGTCGATCGGTGAGTTACTCATGGGTGACTTCTGATATTAAGATGTACAATAATGGTGTTGTGTCAAGAGTGAACATTGTTACACCAAATTTGTAAGAATGTTGAAATTAATGTGACTGTGTTACAAATAGCGTTTTTTTTCTTTTTGCAATTTGTCCTCACATTAAAATGTAGGGTGATTGAAAACATCTGTAATATAGACATGTATATAATATATTGCATTCAATCATCTATCGTACACTATAGTTATTTGTATATATTTCCTGTCACGTAGATACGTAACATACATGCTAGTTGATGGTTGGCTGAAGTCTTTGCAACGTGTTCACGAGCCACTCTCTAGCCCAAACGCAGGCGACGCAGGGCAATGCAACAGCCGGCCTTCGTGGCTGCCTGTTCTTTCATGTTGGCTTGGTGTGTCACGGGCTTAACAGAATACCGGGTGCAGCTGGGTCAAAGTGTTGCCTTTTCTGTGTTATGGTTCTGCATCTTTGACCAGCTCAAAAAGAAATTGAATGAGTCATGTGGAAATGAGAGTCAGGGCAGGTGTAGAACATATTAAACCCTTAGGGCCAAATGTGTGGATCCTTTCAGAAAATAAATAAATAAAGTGGCAAAATCCAAATCCATCGATATTCAGCAGCTGTAAAGAACCTGTCGGTGACGACCCTTCTCAGGTGTAATAATAGAGGGAGAGTAAGCCACCTGGGTCTCTGCTTCTACCCTGTGTCTCTTAGGAGTTTGACGCCCCTGCAGGCCTTGTCTCTGTCTGCTTCCTATAGTAGTGTTCATGCTGCTTTGGACGCTCTTCCTGATTGCTGCCTTATGCTTACCCGCGATGACCAAGGAGGTCTCCCGCATTTTTAACAGGAAGTACATTTCACTGTCCCTGCAAGGGGCAAATTCTCAACAGTCTGCTGTAAGAAGGAGAAGTTGCCCGGCACGCGCTGCGAATGTTGGCTCCTCAGCAAAACCCATTTATCTGAAATACGCATCTCAGTCTACCATGTCGCCAGCAGGAAGCTGCCAAGTTCAAACGGCGGCGTTAGAAACGCGCGTGAGTGACGAGTGTCTAGTAACGGCCCTACCGCCACTAAAGTTGCGAGGAGCCTACCGCTGTTCTGAACGCTGTAAAGGGAGTTGTCCTCCATGCCCACCTCAGTCGGGACCCCCCTGGAACGCAGGACACTGCTTCGGTTACTCGCGCCTCGCTCTGTCCAGCTCATCTGCAGGGAGCACAAAAGAGCAGACGGTGCTGGATTATCCCCAGGGAGTGTTGGTGTACTCCATCAATAACGTGCTGTCACATTCAAAAAACATGCAGGAAACAAGCTTCTGACTCAGTTGCCTGTATCTGGCAGTGTACTGATGGTTCTGAAGTTAATCTCTTTATGAATATGGATCATTTATCTAACAAATAAAAATTATTTTCAGAAAAGAACGTCTGTTCGGTCACTTATCTGATTAAAGGGGCACATAAACATACCAGAAAGCTGGTGTGCTCCGCTTTCGAAAGTGACAATAGAAGTACTAATACACAAAGCCCAGCATTCGAAAATATTGTAATGTAATAATTATATAAAGCTTTTCCATAAATATTGCTGGATGGAATGAATTTACATTAAATGGCAAAACATTACTAACAAAAATCTAGAATTTACATGTCTTTAGGCCTTTCCATGTCTAATAATATACTTTTTTTCCAGTGACATCTAAAGTGTGATACGACACCACATTATATATAGTAGTTCTGTTTTTGATTTCTTTGAAAAGGGTAGCATGGAGCATCTTAAGCACATGTAACATGCTGTTTTCATTTGTGAAGTGAGTGGGGCACTGACTCCCTTTACTCCGTTTACTCTGTTTATATCACTGTTTTATATTTTACACCATTGCTAAAATTGTGAAATTTTAATTCTAGATGTTGTAAAGCTTTTGTAGTGGTTTTTCCAGATGATAACTGGTGACAGGATGAGTGCTGTAGTCATGTAGTAAAGGCCTGGAATCCCTGGCCGTTTGGTAAATCCACATATGGGCCTTCACAATAAACATATGTAATGTGGCATGGTGCAGGGGCTGTTTTTCAGCTGTGGACAAAATTTCACTGTTCTCCCCCACTGTATAATGCCCTAGCCTGCACTATGTCAGTTACCTGATCTACTAGTAAAGACTGACATTGTATATGACTGTTACTTCCCCATTATTTGTGTGACATTACAGCGCACTTACAGTTACAATTTGATGGCATTTTAGTAGGAAAAGGTACTGGGTATCCAATTTCCTACTAAACAAAGCTATGCTCAACAGAAATTGCTATTTTGAAAGATTTCTATATTGTATCTTTCACTTGGTGTAGAGATGACCAGTTATGATGTCTATTTTTGTCTTTCCTGTGTTCGCATGTGATAAGGGTTGTTGCATTTTCAGTGTCCACATACAAACCAATGTACATGAATTGAATGTAGCTTAAAATTAGCCATGTGTCATGATTCTTATATATGTTTGGCTATAACATTATACTGTGTGTTCTTTGTGTAAATTATAATTTTGTATGCTGTGTGCATAACTGCAACGAAAATGCAAATATGTACAGCAAACAAGCTTGATTCTGATTCTAACTTTGGAATTTATGATTTAAAAGAGGTGGGTGCATGTGGTGAGAATAATGAACATCCTGCAAAGCAAAACCTAACTTTTAACCAGTACTCTTTTACCTTAGTAGCATTTTCACTATAAAGGCTTTTAGCTGATACATGATTTTGTTTGATTTGGATGAAAAAAAAAACAAATAATAATTATAATAATAATATACACTCAATAGCTAAGTACTTGAGCGTACAGTTATACTTTAACAGTACAAAATAGCAGGGTGAACTTACAGGAAAGGCAATCTCACACAGCGCCTGGGTCCAGCTGTCTAGCTCAGAGCTCTCTGAGGAAAACAGGAAAAGCTTCTCCGCGGTCTCCACCAAAAAGGCCCGGCAGTCCTTGGGGCAGCCTTCCACGTCCCTCGGTGACACCTGTATGCAGTCCCGTAGCTTGATCACCTTTTTGTTTTCCTGCTTGCGGAGCATCCGTTCTGACTTCTCCATGGAGGCAGCGCTGCTGTCCTTGCAGTCAAAGAACTCCATCCTAGAGACAGAGCGGCTGCTTTCTCTGTAAATGATGGCCCAGACTTTCTTCCACTTCTGCAACAGAAGTTGTAACAGTCAGTGTTTGGGAATGGGGTGAGGACACAGAAACACACCTGGTTTACTACTCTGCCAAGACAGGGTTTATTCAGTATAGTGAAAGAAAGTGCAATGCCTTCTGTTGCAAATACTACAAGCTCATGCAAAAGTGGGAAAAGGGGGTGAAAAACTCTCCATCCATCCAGGCTCTATACCGCTTATCCAATTCAGGGTTGTGGAAAGCCTGGAGCCCATCCCAGGAGGCACAGGGTGCAGGGCAGGGGACACCCAGGACAGGGCGCCAACCCACCACAGGGCACCACTGTGTCTCACTCGATTCAAATAATATCTCCGTGCTGATGACATGCAAAATTGGGATAAATCTCTAAAGACAGCTTTGATATTTAGGGGTGTAGATTTGGGTATGTACGGACGGTAGGCATATGTCCAAACCCCAATTTTGTGGGGATATCAAAATGTGACTTCTAATATTTTTAGCAATCTCCAAACTTTTTCACATTAAGAGGGTTGGGGGGTGGTTTGGTCCCTATCAGAGTTGAAACCAAACTTGTGTTCTTGCTGAAAACTGAGACATTTTAGATGTGTATTCCATGTTTCTTACATACATGTCACATTGCACCTTCTTGGAAGAGATTCTGCTGTTCTTGTTTTTTATTTGACAATTAGTCTTCATGTTGAGACATAGCACAAACTGTAAAAACTGGTGGTTTCACAAAAATGACTTGCAACTAAATAAATAACACAATGAAACTTTTTTTTGCTAGTCTTATATGACCGTTGTTACAGCATTTTCATACCGGAGTTTCACAGTGTATTTTGACTCATACAGCTTTTTTTGGTCACTGCAAAAAAACATTGGTACCCTGCTCCATATCTTCTACCTAGACCAGAGGTGCCCAATACATGAATTGCAATCATCCGGTAGATCGCACGCCATTCAAAAAAGAAAAATTCAGCACATAAACATGTAATTTAGCATTTTTAATACAGGATCATTTTGACCTGGTCATTTTAAAAGTAGTTTGCAAACCAAAAAAAGTGTGGGCACCCCTGACCTAGACAAACAGCGAGCAGGTTGTTTTCTCCTAAGCATTTCCTCTTTAATCTGAGACCTAAATAGTGAAGTAAACTGTTCACTTCCATCAGCACTAAGAATCCAGCCTATGCTAATAGTTACCATCAGTGTTCATGTCTGATCTACATACGTTCCTAGTTGTTCTCACAGGTGTGTTAGCAGTATAATTGTCATTTTTCTTTTATTTGTTATTTGGGCCTGTGTAGTGTATCCTGGTATAAATATATATAACACACAAAAATGTTCAAATGCAGCTATTTGTAGGTACAATTTCAGAGTTTCAAATCCAAATAAGCTGCTATAGACAAACCTAAATACAGCGTAATCTGAACACCACAACCACAAATGGTAGGTAGCGTTTAAACTTTGACTTACGGCATTCCACATTTTTGTACATTCAGAGTTTATCATAGGCTGTCTCTCTCTATATATACTGTCTCTGTAGGACTGTAGGAGCAAAACTGAACTTTGAACTTTCACCTTTGTGTCTTTAATAACAGTTTGGAGTCCTTAATGTCTGAATGCTTGTTATCTTATTTGTTGAAACTTTTGCAAACAGTTACGCATATAAACTGAATAAATTTTAAAATGACAATTTTAAAGGACTAAGCCAAAGGTATGTTTTGAAGTATAATTTTATGAGTGTGGTTAGCATTAAAAGCTAAGTGACAAAAACAAGAAAAAGCTGAACAACAAAACATTTGAGATAAGCCGTATGAGGCTGCTCCTCGTGTGATGGCGGGGTAGTGATGACCCCCCCGGATGACAGCACTATGTTCATTTCGTGTATTTCACATAGCCTGCTTGGGAAATACTATAGGTGCTGCTGAATGGTTAACTAGCATATGTGTATTCAGTGCATTTTTCAAAGACCATAAATCGTGTTTTGCTTAATAATAATAAAAAATCGTAAATTGTGATAATTTTTCTGTGAAACTGTTATATACATACATACACAAGCATACTGTTGGTTTGCAGGAAATACATTACTGCAACAATGCAGTTTAGTTTCTTGTCAAATATAATTAAAAGTTATTACACTTTTAAATATTGTCATACCATCAGATCACATTTGGCCTCGGATTTTGACTTAACTCTGCGTTACACACTTCTGTTATTTCTATCTATCTATCGATCTGTTAATCTTATCTGTTCTCTCTGTCCACGTTGATCTTACATTCGTACCCTGAATTGATAGCGGTACAAAACATACTTGCTTTATGCACCGATGCATGTCAATGGCATGTCGTATATCAGGCATGTACGTATGCTTTTCTCATCTCTTGTCGTGTGTAGGTTGTAAAGAGACATTGTAATGTATTTTACTTCAATATAAGAAAACTATGCCTCCTTGCTTTATATAGACGTCGTTGTGACAAACTTAGGAGGCTGTCACCACAAAAGCTATCTGTCAGTGTGAACATCCTCACAGGTTCAGCTGAACGCTGATGAGCAAAGCACGGGCTCATGGGGCACCTTACCTTCCCGAACCTGTTTTGCTGCATGTACAGCATCCCTTTTTTGTGGATGTCCTCCTCCATGGCTGCCTGGCTCTTATCTCCCCCACCACCCAGGCAGCGTGCTCTGCTGGTCGCGTAGAGCCGCTTGCAAACTCGCAGTAATGCTCGGTGGCGGACGACTGACGCTGATGCTCTCAGCTGCCTGTCAGCTCAACTTCCTGTTCAGACCACGCCACTGCTCGAGCTGGGCTCGGCAGCAGAAAACATCACTGAGCCTGTGACGGCTTGTGTGTGAGCTTTTGTGCATGGTCATATGTGTGCCCTTCCTTTAAAAACCACACTCCTTGTTCAAGTTCCTCAGTTTCCTCTGTTTGTGCTTTTCAAAGCATTACTACTGTCTGCTACTGTTTTATTTTTACTACCTTTTTTTTTACCTTGTCTGCTTTGTATATTGCATGGCATCCACTAATGTGCCACACACACCCCTGTTGTGACCTTGTCGTTAGATCCTTTTTTTCAACTTTTTTACAAGAACCCTTTTGCGAAATGCCATCTGTTTGCTGTTGCTCAGAATGGTATATATTATGGGCTGAATAAGCCTCTCCAGAATGATTTATATGTAGCTGTTTCATCCAGCAACCTCAGTATTTTAAATTTTATAAAACAAGCTGCAGAGCAAGAAATGGAAAAAAAAAAAAACAGAGGCTACAAGGTCAACACTTTGTGGTTAAAACATTGAAGGTGCTATTCGTGCAAACTGTTCTTCGGTGTTCATGATAGATACAAGAAACTCTATGTAAGCAAAGACAAACTATAAAAAGGAAGTGTTGTGAACTACACCTAGAGTGTAGAGAGCACGTGAAAAATTGTGCTATGATAATGAAACTCACAAACTGATCTGTTGTTCTTTTGATGACAGCTCTACTATTTTAAGATCTCTGTCTGACTATTCTACTGCTGTGGTCAGGAGATTGCATCCTGTTCCTCTTCTAATTTTCCACTAACTGTGGTAACTTTAGTGTCATAAGAGAATCAAACCTCTCTTCAGCCAGCTAAAGAGAGGCGAACAGGCAACAGCATTGCTGAAAGGCCAAAGTGCTAATCAAATTTAATTTTCCCAGTGTTGTTCAGACAAACTTAATCTTCTGCCCATTGTGGTTAGACTGTGTCTGCCAACTGGGCACTCCACCCTCCTCCCCCTCACACAGATATCAGTGCTCAGTTTAAGATGGTCAAAACCCACCTGAAGTCATGTAACTATAGAATATGGTGATGTCATGCGTCATGTGTTGTGTGTAGGACAAGGTTTTATTTTCAGCATGTTGTTCCCACCCACCAGATACAACATGCTGCCCCCACCATAGAGGTTTCAGGTCTTTATTTTAGAAGCCAGTGTAGCCTCAGCAAACCCATGATCTACTCCACCTCTGAGTAAAGCAAGAGTTTGCCAGATTTAGAGAGATTTGGATTTGAAATGCGGAATAAAATTGTGCAAGCTTTAAAGTGTGTGCCAGTTAACTTGTTTACACAACAATCTGTTGAAGTAAAAATTTAAGCGTACTAAGTCAGGACTTCTGCCAGATTGCTTTTCAACCTGCACCATCCAGTTTTTCATGTGTGAGAATAGAGAGTGGCTTTTTATCACTAATAAACACATACGTGTTCTGTAACACAGAAAGGCAGCTCAAGCTGACCTCAGCAAACACACAGGTCCTTGAAAATGTTAAGCAAAGTGATTAGGAGTTCTTTTCTTCAGGACTCCGAGTCACACTCCACAATGCCCTCTTGAGTCAAGGTTGCAACAGTGCAATGTTAGTGCTTCGTCGCTGCAGATTTGGTGCTTTGCAGCACAATGATAACAAGTCTCCAGTGTTTGCCGGCGCATTTCAGTTGTTTTGTCATTTTGCATCTGAGTGCACTTAATGATATATCTTGAATTATTGAAATAGAAAGCAGAGCTGTAAGAAGAAGAGCTCTACATGTGCTAGCCTGATGACTTCACCCATTTGAAGGTTGCTTATATTTATTTATCCTTACCATTTATGAATGACAACCTGTAGCAGATCTTGGATAAGATGTAGCAGGGCATTCCTGGACTCCCTCATTCCCTGTTCTACTACCACAACATGCTAATAATATTTTGTGGAAGGTTATGAAAATAATAATTCCTTGTTTCTTATTGCCCCATTTCCTGGCAGCCAATAGGAGCATCATTGCCTTACACCTCCAGGCCTGTGGAAGATAATGTAAGCCCAGGCTGCATTTGTGCTCTCCAGCTCCCTCTGAGTTCACATGAATGTCCTCTGTGTACACAGATTTCAGCTCTTATAACCCAGTTAACTGTTAACACTAACTGTAAATGTCAGTCAAAAACACTCAGATGACGTAAACTTGGTGGTAAAAGTATAGGAAGAAAAAAGTGCTTTCCCGTACAGCGTAGGACTGGACATGTAACTGTCATACTTGAAGAAGGTCTTTGTACTTTATATTACAGCAGTGCCTCTTCATTCTGGAATGAAATCTAGCATGTGACATGAAACTGCAGCTGGTCAGACACATGCTGTGTATACATTTTAGTTTGTAAATAGTGTTTTACATTTTCAGTGTAAACTGGAGTCAGTCTTCTGTTGCTATAGTGGCTAATTTTTGTCAACATCATATGTCAAATGTTTTGTGCACAACCAGCCCATTCACTGAAAAGTATCGTGTTTAAAATATTTTCGGGAATATTACAGCATGTCTCCACCAGCTGTAACAATATTTAGTCATAAATTTTGTAATGACTTTGCAGACGCTGAATGCAGGCAAAACTGTTATGCACAACAACATTGTCTTTTGCACTTAAAATCAAAAACCCACTATTGTAAAGGGAAGCAAGGAACTTGTATTTAGTGTGAGAAGAAAACCAGATCTGGCCATGTTGTAAATCTGGCCATGTGATAGAAGGCTTACTAAACAACAGCCATCTGACATTATGGGATTGCAGCTTTGTGACAATGAGTTTCCTCTAGGTAGCTGCAATGCCAACATTTAATTTCACTTTATTGCATGTGACCCCCTCCCCCCCCAGTGACAAACTTGTGACGTTTATCTTCAACGATGTGTCACTGTCTCACTCAGCTTGACCAGCTAAAATTAGATCAGGTCACACTAAAAAGGCACAGAGACTGAAGTGACAGATAACAAAAGACAATACAAAAACATGGTATGAACAATATGAAATTAGTTTTGTATAGTTATAAATTGCTATAACTGCCACTGATGTCAACAATTAGATATACTAACTACAGGAAAACTACAGATCCAATCACATTGTCTTACTTTCAGTCTTGTACTTTGTGCTGTATCTGACATGCTGTCCAGTGCAAATGATGATGCTAGATTTTTCTGAAAATTTTCAGTTTTTTTTAAAATAATTTTTCTGCCTCACGGATTGTTTTGCTACGAGTGCACATGACATCCATCACAACGATTATTTCAGAAACCATTTACTTCCCTGGGAGAAATCCATTTCCTGTTGTGTAAAGTGTTGACTCTTGTGACCTGTATGTACAGATACTTGTCAGCCCGTTCTTATCTCACAAGAAAAAACACAACTGGGACTTGTTGGAAAATAGGAATGGATAGAAAAGCTGGTTTGCCCTTCAAAAGGAAAACTTTTATGCTCAAATGCCTTAATCAAGCATTTATAAATGCTTTGTTGTACTTTTTTTAGATTTTCTTGCAGAGTGGTCAAGCAGCTACAATTTAACCCTGTAGCATACAGTAATGCTTTCATATGAACCTCTTGTCATTGTCATGCCCTGCATCTGTAGTAGCCCACGTTGGCCACTAGGTGCCGTTATTTCTTCTTTTTCTCCCCCACACGTTCACAATCTTTTCGCACTTGAGGCTTATGAGTTAATTGTGTCATCATGAGTACCTGTGTCCCGTCATCCATTCCTTTCCTGTTTAAACCTTCTCCTGTTACTTGTCCTTTGCCAATTGTTAAAATTTTGTCAGTTCTTGGTAGTTCCTTGGCCTTGTATATTGTTTGTGGATTTCTTAACATTATTCTTTTATTCTATGTCCCTGTAACCCTGTTTTTTTGTATTAAACCCCTTCGCCCATTAGACTTAACCCTTGCCTCCATGTCTCTGTTTCCCGGAACATTACAGTCATATGAGCCTCAAAGTGCTTCAAAGATATGGAGTAAATTATTTGGACACTTTACCTTAATCTTGCATTTATTTGTCAATGTCTTCATTTTTTGCTGTGAAAATATAAACTGAGGTTCCTTCAGCTGCATGTACTGTAATACCAAACACTTAAGCAAAAGTGAAGCCCTTCTGTAATACTTTTCAGACAAACTAACATACATGACATCACAAACACCAGTTCTCAGAGCTTGAGAGCATTTAGCTCTTCAGGTTGGATCCATTCCTCTGTGTCTGTATTTAATTAAGATACATGAAGTTACAAGCACATGTACCTTAACATGATACATTATTCATTGATAACAACAAATTTCTGAAGATGGAACGTGTCCATACAATTTGAAGTTGACGCAGACCCAGACTGCGGTCTCCTGGATTCCTGGGAATAGCTTGAAAACATGCAAATGTGCCATTCATAGCCTGCCGTCAAATTTAGCATTATTTAATAAATATTTATAAATTACTTTATACTTTCATTACTGATCTGCTCAATTAAAACTTCAGTGAGAATATTCTGAGGTTTTTACTTGCAAAATTTAACACCAGTTTTAATCAGTGAAAATTATGGGAATTAGAACACTTAATGATGCAATTTAACGACATAAAGGAGTAAAGTGCTGGACCATTTCATCATGTAAAAATGAAATCTCCAGTTTCTGCTGGACGGCCATGAAGATGCTTAATTTGTCATGGGCACAACCCCATAGTTGGTTAATTATACCAATAACTGTTGTTAGTCATAGCTGAGGAGCGTAGCAGTGCGGCTTTACATATCCAGGCTTAAGTTTGATTAGACAGAGTTGTGTTGCAGTAGTCCTGTTTGCATAAGTCTCCCCTGTTTTCTCCCCTAACCCAAAGGCAAAAGACATCTGTCCATATAAACACTCTTGGTGTTAAATTAACACTGCCACTGAACACTACTGTCCTCTTTAAATAAATGGTTCGAAAATGTATGGATTGTTGTTGCTTACTTGCTAACAAGATGCTGTCATTCAAAGCAAACTTGAGACAGCTGGTTAGCTCAGCTGCAGGAAGCTCTCTTGGGACCCATCCATCAATGGTCCCTCACAGCTGGAGAAGCCTGCCTACCAGTGTCTTCCCCGGGGTACAACTCAAACAAACATCAGGGGCCTGCTGGCAGGCACAGCCCTTCCTCTTTGTAGTAAAAATGAGGAATAAAAGGGGAATTACTACCACTCTCACAAAAGCAAGCCCTTTATCCCCTAGTTCAGCACAATTAGAGCTGTCAGTTATTAAAACAGAAGGCTATTTGACTACATCCATCTGTTGCATTCCCTAGGTTGGCTTTGCTTGCTTGGCTTGCAATGATAAATGCAGGTCTCTAACATCAAACAACTGCAATGGAAATTTCTGCAAACTCTGCATATTTGAACAGGGTATTGTGTTTATATAAGCCACAGGAAAGTTCTTTCAGCAAGAGGGTGGATTTGTGGATTTATTTTCCACTCATACCGTGTTTATAACCATATTTAATTCTGCAATAACAACATCTATACCTGTAATTTAGGAGATTTAAAAATCACAGAAGATGCACTTACATTGACTGATCAGTAGAGGCCAGCATTGCATTTATGTCTCAAACACATTTTTTTTTTTTGTTTTTCAAACTGTTACCTTAATTTTGAAACACATTTTTAATTTATTTCCTTTTAAAACACCCAAATATTTAGTATTTTATTACTTTTACATCTAACAATAATCCAATTATCTTCTTACTTCAGCCATAATTCTACTAACAATATTGACCTTATCTCTTATAAAGAGAAATTAAACATAAAATGAGACTTTCAAATTAATATTCTGTTCAATACCAGTGCTGGCTCTTATATGTATTAATCTTTATTATTATTACTAAGTACTTCTCATGCAAGTCCACAATTGAATTTTCAGTGAAGGCCAGTCATAATTTTATATCTAGGGTTTAAGAGTGCTTGTGTCCACAGGAGTCTTAAGGATATAAAGTGAAAATCTGATGGGCCGGGGCTCCAGTTTGTACCCAGTGGAGATCTGTGAATTGTTATTACACTTTGCACTTGGCTTTCCCCGTTGCTGTCAGCGACATAGCTCTCGTACCTCTGTGCACATTTGGCCGCCAAAAACTACTTTGGTTTCCTCTCCCAGTCAGTAATGTCTTTTCCTTGTACAGGATATGAGGCATGTTCTCAAAACAGCAGAGCTTCTTGCTCTATAGGGCTGGGATCTACTTTTCCGTAGGAATCAGGCGGCTGGAAAAAGGAATATGAGCGGCTTCACTGGAAGACAAGGGCCAAAGCCTTTTGGGCAGTCACCCAGGGGATCTTGTTCCAGTCTCAAGGGGGGTCCTGTTCAGAAGCAGCACATGCAAAAAAGAGACTAACAAGCAGAAGGTAATCTGAAGAGGGTCCTGTCTGTATGTGGTGCAAGATGGTTCTAGAACCCAGCTTCTTTGTCTGATTTCACCCATATTGTTCTGTTCCAATTACTTTAACAGTAACAGAGAAGCTGCCTGTGGTTAACAGTCTTGCATTACACATTTTATCAATTTACAGTTTTCGTAATGCTTAAGAAAATTGGATTATTCAGAAAAAGTCAATGCATTGGCCTGTGTATTTTTTAAAGTGTAAAATGTTAAGAAAGACAAGAACATTATTTGCCAAAACTCCTTTTAAATTAAGGATCTTAAAACATTATATTTCATACTTTCTCAATTACAGTACTACCAGGAACAACAATAGCTTAACAACAAGATTAACTTTACTATTTTGAACATTACATACAGTTGAGGTCATGTATCTTCCAGAAAAAAGTCACATTTTTAAGTAAATTTCTTAAGAAAAACATTAAGGGGGGGGGAATCATATAATTGAGTCCAGGGATGTTGTTTCTTTATGTGAACAGTGTGGTGTTTGAACATTTTAATGTCATCTCCATTGTGATCCTTTTCATAAAACATCCAAACAGGAGCAGCGTGTTGGCAGAGGAACACAGAGAGAGAAAACTAACTCCAGTTGGTAGGATATTATAAAGAGGGAAGTGAGTTCAGGAAGGGGATGGGGCACTTGGGATTCTGGAGGGCAGTAATAGGATTTGTGATTTAGAAACTTGTCACCTGCACAAATCATTAACAGCTTTCCCTGTTGTACAATGCAGACTCCATTCACTCCTGAACTGCAGAGCTTTTGCAAACATTAAAACCATCTGTGGTCTAAACATCCCAATTTGACTTTGGCTTGCTGACACCATCTGTTTGTGTGCTAAAGAGATGTAGTATATAGAAACCCCAGCTAAAACGCATGGCGAGAGTTGGAAATGGACTCAGTTAGACATTCCTAATATATTCCAGTTGGTAGTTATTCCAGTCACACACGTCTGGGAAATCTTGCAGGCAAGAATGATCATTCAAAAGTGCATTTCAAAACACTGGAAGGATAACTTTCTGACAATGGCCTATTCAGATATTTTGGAATGTATTACTCATTTGCACATCAAAACTTTTTCATAACGTATGTTTGTGATCTGCGGAAATGGGTACAGCTACTTTTAAACACAAGGCTTATTCATTCATGTGACACTATTTTGTTGAAAATATTCTCATATAGGGGTCTACTACTCTGACATCTGAACATGTAGCCATTTTCAATTCCTTATGTACGCTAAAGCCAGCTGTGCCACTGGCATAAGCAGCTCTACATTTTTTTTAATTCAAGCAAACTATGGAAAACTTTTTCCATCGTCACAATGGAAGACATCAGATAAGGAGTCTATAGAATTGGTGTTGGTCATCTACTGACACAGAACACATGAAACAACTTTAGTTTGGATCTACTAACAATGCACCGCCCCTGAGAAATGCAGACAAAGGACGGCGTCAGTAGTCTTCATCATATTCTTTGCGATGGTCATATCTAAAAAATCCTGGCATGTCTTCTGAGGAAAACGCAGACATCTCATCTGGAAACCAGAAGAAGACAATAAAACATTGAAACTGGAAAGAATGGCCATAGGTTAAATTAACACTATATAATAATCATTACTTTATACATATATGATTAACATTAACAGCAAAACAGAGGAATGACTAAACTTACGTTTTGTTATATTTCTCTCCACAGACAGTAATTGGTATGCATTTGCAACTGAAATATGGCTGCCCTATGTATGAAATGTGTGTGACTGTTAAAGTGATGGGGGGAGAGGGGTCAATGGGAGAGAATGGGGGGGGGCGTTAGAGGCACGATCTCCCACCTGGTCCCAGGACTCCCAGCACTGCAGGCGCTGAGATGTTTCCAAGCTTGTTGTGGGCCACGCAACGGTACGTGCCTGCATCTTCTGGGATGAGACCATCGATCTGCAGCCAACTCGAAAGCTCATATTTCATTGGTCCCCCCCGTGACTGACAAGGGGCACACAACGTGATGAGTGATCAGACAGATGTTTACAAGTACGCTGTAATTCTGAATCAATATCCTGAGCTGCTAGTCACATCTGATGTCTCCGTATACATGAATGTACTGTACATTTATTTTTCTTATTCTGGAACACTGATGCTTTTTTTAGGTGAAAAGTTAGTACTGTAAAAAAAAGATAAGTAAATTGCAGTGACAAGAACACCACTGCTGTATGGTGCCTGCAGAAACGTCTGGTATCAAGTGGCATTGGAGCTACAGTGTTGTTTTCAGCATATTAGTATTTTTTTCCAGACAACTGCAACCAAAAAGCATGCTCCTGGTTTAAATTACTTTTATTATGTCCTCTACCACATAGAGGCATGGAATTCACTATTTTTCATAAGAGCTCTAAATTTATAGAACTTAAAAAGTCAGTGCGCTCGTTAGAGTCTAGATAGAAATCTTTTTTTTTCACTGTATGTGCTCCTTCGGTCATTTGACTTCGCGTTTCATCGCTTCGTTTTCACCTGTACAGAAATATGCGGGTCATCCCCCGGGAGAACCAGGTCATTTCCATCTTTTCGCCATTCGATCAACGCCATCGGGTATGCGAAGACTTCGCACAGGAAAATCACGAAGCTGCCGGTCACATTAACGTGGTTGTATGGTGGTACCTTTATAACAGGCACTTAAAAGAAAAGATGCGGGGATATATCATCAAAAGCATAAATGTGGCTTTGTGGCTGAGATGCTTTGAACATTAGACGTAGTGGATAGGCATGAGAGACATTTTTCCACAATTCATGCAAATTATTGCTAAATTACCTTTAGACTTCTATACAGCACACACATTTTTAAGATTAGTTCATTTTGATATTCTCTTAAGTGTATTTTTGATCGGGCTATATTGCTCGGGCTCTCCTTCACGTGTTATTTTTAAGCGCTTTATCTTTCCTGTTATACTCCAAATGTTACAATAAATGCAATGTACTTGAAATACATACCAGTATGGCATGGTCCGTTACTCTTAACACGAAGTGCTGGTGTTGAATAAGCCTCTTCTTTAAACTGACACATATTTAAATACGTTTTTCCATTTGAACCACACACGGCGTCTTGAAATGTACATACGCACTGTGGCTCAAGAAATTCTCCACGTTTCAGATCCGATATGTCGATTTTACACTCGAGATCCGAACCACAGAGACCGTAAAAGGTGTTTGCGCTGTCTAAATCACAAGGCTGTCCTTCCAAGTTCCCACATTCATAACAACAATCGCATCTATCCAGCACCAGACCCGCTCGACAGCCTCTGATTTCGGGACACAACTCCGGCAAACACTCCTCACACTCCGTTACATTTTTGGTTTCAAGATCCATCGCGAAAGAATGACCTGACTCATCATCTTCGTCAACGCCGGTAAACTTGTTTGGAAAACTTTCACTATTTTTAAAACTCAGTATTGCTATCAGAATAACAGTATCCCATAACATTGTGAAAAGTCCTGAGATACAACTGTTAACAACGTTTTTGTCTTGTAATCAGCTACAGTTCTTCTTTCTAAATGTCAAATTGCTTATAATATCCCAACATTTTGCGTGACCCTTGTTCTACTCGATCTTTTACAATATACTTTATCACCCAGTGTTCTGTCTGTGGAGCCAAACTCCAACTGTGTAATCTTCATTCCTTGAGCTTTTTTTGGTGTATGTGTGTGCGTGTGTGCGGAGGGGGGTGTCTATCTGGGCCAGCTCACAAGGATGATTTTCGCTTTACGGTCTGTTTGGCCTGTATAGCTTGCAAAGTAATAACAAACAACATGAAAGAAACGGATTCGGACAAAAAAAATCCTGAAAATGTTTACAATGAAAATAAACAGAAATTTTTTAGACCTGCGGGAAAATCCCGAAATGTAAGAAAATGTAACAACAAGAAATTTGTTTATTTGGAGTAGAACCTGTATTGTAGAGAGTTCCACTGCCAGTTTAATATGGGTATGACGCATAAAACAATCACAAATCCACATTAACAGGAGGTGTGTAGCGTACGTTTTAGCAACGTTATGATGACCACACGATGGCAGCAACGTCAAGATTAAAAGTATATAGTACAGAACGTGTTATTAGTTGTAGTTGAATTAATTTCCATGCATTCTCCTAAAATGTATACCTGTGGTACCTGTTTGTTTGTTTGTTTGGAAGTGCACATAAATGCATTTTAAAAACGTGATATTCGTGTTAGCGATTTTTTTTTTAATTCTAGTTTGGTTTTATGGATATCTTAATATTAATAATATATGTGGATATGGGTTTAGCTATAGCTGGGAATTCACATTTTAAATTAATGATTTAAGTGATGGTTACGTGCGCGTATTCTTCCCAAAGTCATCGCGGCCCGCGATCATTTCGATGAAACAAGATTCCGCAAGAACTGGGACCCCATACATGCGCTGCCGCTCATAAAAGGTAAGATACGAGTGTAAGCTGTGGGTAAGACTATGTGAAAAAATGACAAGTACTTTACCGTTTAGCCTCGATTTTCTGTGTACAAGGTATATAATAAAAATAATAATAATACAGATTTTTCTCATTCTAAAAAAAATGCAACCTGCTTAGTTGAGTGTGTACTCCCGCCTGAACAACTGTCGGTTCTCAAACCGATCGTTCGTGACGTTTGTTGACAAACAAAACATCCGTTTCTTGAACAAAGGGCTAATAGAAATGTTCGTCACTTAAATCTGCTAGAATTAGTGTTTTATTTAGCAGCACTATGTATAGTGTACATATCTTCCACAGTGATGAAAATGTAATATTGTACAGCATACACATTAGTCGCAGAGGAATAGATTTCAGGGCCATTATTTACTGCCACAAGTGATGCTAGTTATCGGTTATACCGGTTAAGAAAATGCGTCACAACTCTAAATCAGATAAAACAGTTGTGCAACACCTGTATAGAAATGCTTAGAAATTATCTGCAGGAAATTAATTAATTATTATTATTCTATTTTTTTTTTTTTTTTTTGTACTATCATGTAAATTTTGATTCCCATGAGTTTTTTTGTGCGCAGCCACAGTTGCTGTTTTGTGACATTGTGAAAAGACACCCTTGAGATGCATCACACAGGGATGTCCCCTCCTAAGGGCTCTTCACCTGATTGTCCCAGACAGCCAATCAACAGGAACCTTACTGATTGTCAAATGGTGATAGCAACTACAGTTAGATATGCTGAAGAGGACAAGCACAGGACTTGAAAAGGGAGTATTAAAACAAAACTTCAGCAACCGTGGGTTCACCACCTGCAGAAGGAGTAGAACGAGTCTGGTGCATTGTGCATTGGGTGGTAGTTGAAGCCACAAGTCTTGTTGGTCCAATCCTCAGCTACAAAACTGGCTGCAGGAACATGGAATATGACCTATCTGCTGGGAAAGGAGCCAGAGCTAGTGCAGAAGTTAGGGAGATACTGTCTAGGCATGGTTGGGCTTACCCTAATGCGCATCTTAGGTTCTGGACCCAAATTCCTGGAGAGGGGCTAGACTCTATTCCACTCTGGAGTTGCCCTGGGTGAGAGTCACAGAGCAGGTGTGGATGTACTCATAGCCCCCCAGTTCAGCACTGGTATGATGCAGTTTACTGTGGTGAACAAAAGGGTCACCTCCCTTCAGCTTCATGTCAGGGGACAGACTCTAATTGTTGTTGGGCTTATGCACCAAACATTTTCGGCTTTCTCCGAGCCTTTGGGTAGGGTGTTGGAAGGTGCCCCTGCTGGAGACTCCATAATTTTACTGGGGGACTACAACACTTATGAGTAACGACAGAGAAACCAGGAGGGGAGTGACTGGGAGGAATGGTCCACCTGATCAGAACCAGAGTGGAGTTTTGTTATTGGATTTATGTGCTAATCATGGCTTTTGCTTTCTGTACAGCTTTCCTGGATTATTCCACATTGCAGCTCTTTTTTCACTGGTGAAGGACACATCTGAATGTCATGGTGACCTCTTAGTGCCCTTTAACTATGAGAGTCCAAACATCTTTTCCTTAGATTGGAATAGCATGGTAATATTGAGATTTTGTGTCCATGTTGGAGTTACTCACATAAAAAAAATAGCAAAGGAAGAATAAAATATGTTGTCAAATAGTAAACTGTGTATTTTCATTCTGCAAAAAATATTATATCAACACAATGTGCTTCACCTCCAATTACCACCCCTCTTTGTGTTACTCAGGGATGTCATTTTCAGTACAGATAGCATCTGTTTGAAGATTACACAGCAACACAGAGAGCTAAGTTGTAGTCGCACCTAGATGGGTGGTGAGAAAAGTGAATGAAAAAATGTTTAGGTACCAAGACTATGAATCACTGATATTAATAGTCACTTGTTTATAAAGACCCGCTATGTATAAATGTAGACACACGCAGAGTACTGTACCTCAGCCATGTTTAATATTAGTGTTCTCCAGGCCATAGATCCTGATGTCTTTCTCTTTACTTTGGAAGTAAAAATTCAAGTCATCAACTGATGAGTTTTTTTTGGTCATTCTGGGTAAATTAATATGTGAGTATGACTGTCAAGTTCTTTTTTGGATTTATGCAGCTATAAAGTTACCAGAAGAACCCACATTGCAGAAAATCAAGACTCTAAGCAGATTAATGTCCTACAACAAGCAGTAAAACAGGTGTCGCTTCAAATTAGCCTCAGCAGGTGAAATTACAGAGAAACCCTAGAAGTTAAAATTTTTAATGACATGCACACCATTGGATTTCTATGGAAATGAATGTTTGTTCTTGGCTCACATCGATTCTGGCCTGCATCGGCATTTGGGGTGACTGATAGCGCTGCCTTTGTACTGACTTTGCCTGCAGGTTCTCTGAAAAATTGGGCACTAGCTCACGGAGGACATTTTGAACTCTAGTGAGCTAGATAGATTTGGTTACACACTTGACTGCATTACAAGCCTGAGAAAGAGACAGCTCTGTCCTTTTAGTATTCGGAAAGAGGTTTTCATTGCTTTTCCTTTTCAGTAAGTACCGTAATTCATTCCAGGGAAATGATAATTTGTATGCACTGTTTGAGCACAGAAATATATTGAAATATGCTACAAGTGCAGATGGAGGGTTCCAGTTTATGCTTTATATGCCATTACTTACAAGCCATAATTCCTACTGGAAACAAAATAAAGTGTGTGTAGTCGTTACTTATTTAGCAAGTGACACTATTTGTATGAATAACATTGAAGTGTCCATATTAGTCTGCCTTGAAACAGGCCTAAAGGCCTGTGTTGTTTCACATTATGCTTCATTTTGCAGCATTGTTGTAAGAGAAACTAATGGCCACTTTGAACTAACTAATCCACAGACTGGGCACAACCACATTCAGTGACCAAAAAGCAAAGGTGAGTGAAATTTTTAAGTTTCTGATTTGTAAAGCCGTTGACAGTTCCTGTGATCATACAAGATGTTTTTCCGTCAGTATCCAATGCATGCATTATATAAAATACAAAGCATTTTTTTAAAGGTAATGTAGAATTCTCCTGCCCCCCACTTCACCCAGCTCACTCATTAATGGCATTCAAGATGTTGATGCACCCTCACCAGGAACACAAAGGTATTGCACAGGTGAGAACGTAGTACAGTATTTCATATATTTTTATGGACGCAAAGGGAATCAAGTTCAATAGTCAGTATGTGGGTCACATAGAAGGAATTTGTTCTCTGCATTTAGCCCATCCCCTGGAGGGGAGCACTGGGCAACCATTTTCCAGCACCCAGGTGGCTGGTGCTGAGCGTCTTGCTCAGGGACACACCTGGTAACTGCATGAGATTCAAACCACGATACTTCCTCATCCCTGCCTGATGCCCCACCCACTGACACAGGCTGCTTATAAGAGTTATAACAGAGTTCAGGGGCATTTGGTAGAAAACAAATAAGTAAATTAATAAAAAATAAAAGCTCTTCTTTAAAATTACAAAATGCTATGTTTTTATACATCATTAGTCATTGTAACATAAAGAAACATTTTTTTTTTAATTCACACCCTAAGTTCTGTTTCTGTCATTGTTGTGACGTTTTGTTAGGGTTACCAGACGTCAGGCAAAAGCAGGACATGTCCTCCTTTTTGACATCATGTCCTCCGTCCGGAAGGCATTGGCCTAAAATCTGAACATATCCGGCTTTCTCGCTTTCATTTATCACCGACTTGGCCGTGTTGTTGGCTGTAATTGCACGCCATCATCTCTGTTTTAATCATAAAGAGCAAATTTGAGTGTTGAGCCGCTCAACCGCATGACACGTGTTCAATGCGTTAATTAGTATGACCCTGTTTTAATAAATCAACACGGCCACACACACAACACATTACCAGTTTTTGTCTTCTGTTATTTGTTATAAGATTTGGGGTGTGTGTGTGTGTGTGTGTTTTGTTGTCCTTTGTAAGGCTTTGTCCTCCTTTGGATATGCAGGCATCTGGTAACCCTACATTTTCCTCAACCCTAATATGAGTTTCTCTGTCTACAAGTGTGTTCTACATGCTGAGATCTAGAGTGCTGCCTGAGCTCCTCCTCAACAGCTGAAGGCAGTCAAAAACAGGTAATAAGCAAATTTTATTACCAAAATGTGCATAGACAGCATGGTATGCTTTCAGCTTGGTGTTGTTGCAAGTAATTTAGCTGCCAAATCTCATCCACATAATAATTATGTCCGTGTTGTTAAAAATGTTATTTAAATGTAATTGTTACTGCTTAAAAAAAAAAAAAAAAAAATCTATAAAAAAAAGTTAGGAAAATTCTTAATGAGCTTTTGTGTGTAATTGCTAGCAGCTACCTGAATTCCTCGTGTGTTGCCCCGTCCAGTCATTAGTGTGTTAATTGGTTTCCTCTGTATCTCGTTTCCTTCAGGTTGGTATTAAAGTTTGGGTTTCGGTTGTCTTTTGTGGTTTGCCGTTCTATGGTTTGTTGTGATAGGCTAGTGTTAGCATGCCTGAATGTGACCCATCTTCAATTTCTGAGTGCTTATTTCTAAAGGTTTCGCCCGAACAAAATACGAGAAACGTTTGTACGCACACGTATACGACGATTTTAAAATTTATGAAGAAAAACGCTTACAGAAAAGGTTCACCCAATTAACAATGGTCGAGCTGTCGCAGGTACCTTTTGGGTGGAAAAAATTGGGGAAAAAGCGACATCTAGAGTTCAGATTAAAATGTTTGATATACTTCGTGTAAGCGCTTGATTAAATGAACCTTCTTGAAAAAAAGTTTCTTTATTCCTTATATCAGATATAAAACTAACGTTCAATATCTGTATTGACTGAACAAACATAGTAATTCTTGAAATGAACTTTTCTGTACCCTTTTGTGTTATCAACTGTGTGCACATTGCAACAAAAGCACCATCATAGAATGAAGTTGCCTTTGTGAATGGAAAGCAGTTTAATTCCACTAACGTACAATACACCTGTGATGCCATCATGGTTTTTGTACATTGGCCTGGATCCATGCAATGCAGGTTGTAATCTTCAGACTGGGGTGCTTTAAAATATGTGGCATATTGGTAAATTGACTACATACGAGTGCCCACACATACGTGTATGTAGTACTCAAAGGAGACAGTAGAGGCCCAGTAGAGGTGGGTTTGTAAACATGGACTCCCATTGTTTGCTATTTACGCCGTTTCACCATTCATGTAGGGAAGGGGAATACCGAGTGACATGTTCAGTGGTAGTGCACATCATAGACAATAAAAACAGGTGCACTGTTTGGTCTCGTTGGGTTGTTCCAAACTATATCTGTATTTCCTATAATAAGTGGGATTTATAATGGTGTAGGATGTGTAGCTGTGGTTACAGAAGATTTTATAAATCGGACTTTTACTTTTTGGAGAATACTTGATTTTTGTTTTGTTAATGCATGTTTTTTTGTCTACCCAGGTGGCTTAATGGGTAGAACATCAGGCTGGGATGCAGAAGTCTCCTGGTTTGAATCCCAGCCTGGCCACCTGGTGTGTCCTTGAGCAAGACACAATGCACTAGCGCAGGGTAAGATGCATATGAAATGTTGTAGGTCGCTTTGGATAAAAGCATCTGCTAAATGACTAGTTAATTATTAAACTGTTACCCTGTTCGGAAATTGGAATTACACTTGCATATTCATTTCAATATGTATGCGTGCACATATGTATGTACACTTATCAATTCAAATTGTTTTGAAATGATCAAAAGATGTTTATTACATAAAATGCAAGCAATGTTAGCACACATGTCTGTGGGAGTTCTGTAGTTAGCTGACATGTCAGTCAGCATGTGCCTGCCCTGGAAGCTGCTCTCTCTTCCCTGGGAGTCTGTCCGCTTTGCCTTTTTTCTGCACCGTGAATTAAGTTGCAAGTTGACTCTGATCAACTTACAGGTGTCCACTTAGCAACTTAGTTCTGCCATCTGCAACATATAAAGTATTTTTACATGGTGAACAGAATTCACATGCAGCGTGGTTTATATTGTCACACCTGTTGTAAATTTTCCCATAGCCTCCAGAATGGCGTGAAGGTGGGTTTGTAAACATGGACTCCCATTGCCCTGCAGTTGTGGGAAAGCTGTGGGATTTCAGTCCTTGATTGAACACAAAGTTTTCTAACCTGACCTGTAACGCCTGTTTTACCGCTGCAGCTCTGTTCAACAACAGCTCTGCTTTTCAGAATAGAAAATGGGTTCAAAAGAAGATCATCTTCAGGGAAAACCTGGAGTGTTGTTACACACACCAAGCTGCATTCATAGTTGCCTCTAAACCATCCCTGCTTCATTCAGGTCCAGAAGCAATAATTTTAACCAAAACAATAATGTGATCAAAGAAAATATTGAGGAACAATGGTAGCCTAAGTACCAAAAAAAAAAATGAAGATATGTTATATATTCAGTTATGTCAAGTGCTGTTCAGTGGCAACTGGACTTTCGTAGAAATCTTCAAAAACGTCCTTCAGGTCTGAAGAAGCCTTTCACGGGAGACGTGAAATGTTTTCAAGATTTCCAAAAATGTCCAGTTGCAACTGAACAGCACTTGGAACCTCAAACTGCAACTTCTGCCCACCACCACAGTTTGGGTTTAGAAGTAATATACTCATTAGGAGTGAATGATTTTTATTCCACTTTGACTGTTTAACTGAAGTTGTACAGTGCAAATCAGAAATGTACGTTCACAAACAAGTTATTGTCTTCTATACGTGTGGTTAGCTTTAGCCAGACCATTTCATCAGAATGAAACTTTTGTGACATACGCAAAGTGTTTCCGCCGGCTTTGACTTGTATGCCGGAAATAGCGTTCAATAATGTTTATTTTTAAATTTCCAACTAATTGTATCCACCGCAGACCAGTTTTGTTTTGTTTCCTCCCCACCCAGAAACACGTCATGTGACCCAATGTTGACCCCACGTGGGACAAACACGCGCAGAAAGAATATTTATTTATTGGAGGGAAACTGATTGCATTAATGTTTACATGGTTAATATTTCCAAACGTTCGGATTAGGAAAGGTTTGCACCACCCTCGTATTCGGATTGAAAATTAATTTGGACTGAGCTGAATCGGGGCAAACTGTTACAGTTGTGGTGGTTACATGATGCATTTTTATTCTGAAGGAGCCATTATTCCGATCAAAAGTAGACTATTAGGGTCAATGGAAACGCTGCGATCGATGCACGCTTTGGTAAACTATAGCTATCCAAGACTGTAACTTTAGCGTTCATCAACTTTTCGTTTTTTACCAGCACCTGGCAACATGTGAAATTTAACATGTAAGTTAACTGTGGGGGGGGGGCACTTTGGAGAGACTTTCCTTCTGGAATGCTGGCTGGCGTGTAATCATAGACATTCCCAAAAATGTTTTCGTAATTCACCAAAAACAAATAGTACATTTAAAAATTTAATTATTATTATTATTTTTTTATTTAATAAAATATAAAAAAAAACCTTAAAACGGTTATCTACCCTAACACCTTTACTGGAAAACGTCCAGCACAAATAGTTTTCCAGTAATCGTAAAATGAATTGAAGCTGGGCTGTTTTGCTTAAATGAAAGAGAAGTTAAAGATGGCTGTTTTTCATATGTCATTTCTGAAAATACACTTTAGACTTTCTACTTTTTGTTCTGTAGCTATTCCTATAAGGGATAATTTATTGTCCCATCTGCTTTTCCTTACACGCCGCCATAAACACCCTGCCACCAAAACAACTGGTAATGCTAAATAACAACTTGGTTTTGTATAGCTACTCTTTATGGCTATTTTATTGTGCTGGATACAAATTCTTTGAAAATTTGGCATCACTGATGACTAGGCACTCTTTGGTCTTTTGAAATCTGTAATAACTGAAATCTTCACGTAAGGAATGTACGTTAACTACTGTTTAAAAAAAGCTCTTTGGGCTTAAATTTAATTATTGAATATTAAATTAATATCTTGTCTCTAGTGGTAGCTGACAACGTAAGTGTAGAATTTATATGCCTGTGGCCAGAACTGGATTAAAATCTCACCGGGACCCTGGGTGTTCCAGCTCAAAAACCCCCTCCCTTGCATATTGCCTTCAGCTACCATTGTAATAATTTCAATAATAATAATAGCAGTTATTAATATTATTATTAAATAAATTTATTTCTGCGTATGGGCCACGTGTGTAGAATCGTTGGGTGCTCATCCAGTTAACCCTGATGGTAGATTAAGCCTTGTTAGCGGCACTGACCAGGCAATAATAAAGCAAGATCCAGCAACGCTACCAGTTTCTCATCCAGAAATGTTTTTTTCCTTATTGCAACCAGAGGGCATCACTGAGACTAAATTTGAGAGTAACGAACAGGCGTGTGAAAAGATCCGTTCAGGCTTATTTAGATTTTTACAAGGACACCTAGCTGAAAACTGTTTTCTAATTTTTTGTTTTTTTTTCACGCTCATTTAAGAATTCTGTCATAGCTAACTTTTAAGATGAAGCTTCCATCTACCTACCTTCTACTGCTAGTATAGTTTAAACATTCTGTTTGCCCACAGGGAGAGATCTGGTTATCTAAGTAGTATGATTATCTGCTGTTAGCTGTGATTTTCTTTAAATAAAGTTAGAAATGTTTATTCTTCACCCCAATTATCAATGTCTTGCAGACGCTGTCAACAGGAGTGATGTGGGGCTGTGCTTTTCGATGCCCCCCCACTGTGAGTTCTGATTGCATAGCCATAGAAGAGTGGGATTTGAGGGTCTTACCAGCTAGCCAGGTGAGTGTGTGCTCCCTGTTCTAAGGTGGAGTTTTTGGCAAGTCAGTTCAGGGGTTGTCGGCCCCCCACCTCAAAGACACACACAAACACACACACGCACACATTTTGGAGATGGAGTGAGGGGGCTTTAGGACAGTGTGCTTTGTTTAAATTTCTCAAAGTGGGAGGGGGGGTGCCAAAGGGCCGATGACAGTCCCCAACAGGGCAGTGACAGGCGTGACAGCGCTTGCTGGAGAGCCACGGCTGGAGACCTGGGTGCTGTTAACACATCTCAGGGTTAGGAAAACAGAGATGGGAGCGGAGATGAGAACAACGGCATGGGACATCTAAGGAGGGAGGAAAAGAAAAAAGAAAGATCCGAGTGTTGAGCTAAGAGCAGCAGCTTAGTGTAGGTGTCGGAGGAGGGTGGGTTCACTCAGTGTTATCAGCCTTTGAAATTTACTATCTATGCGTGTCACTGAAACCTGAACTCACTTTGACCATGATATCATTCTGTTTACGAGGCTAATTTTTTATGCTATCTTCTCAGTCTTTTTACATGACCTTCATAATGACTTTTTTCTCTCATTTTGTGTTAATTCCAGTATTGTGACATTTCATCGCCATTGCTGTTGTTGTGTATAGGCGTTGCTGCTGCTGCTGTTGATCTGAAAAATACCCTTTTCTCCTATATAAAGACTAATTTACAAAGTGGGATAAAGTAAAATTGGGTCGTCCTTTGTAAGAATTTGTAACAGATTACAGGTGCCCAAAGTCATTGTTCTACAAAACCAAATTGTAACAAATACAAAAAAGAACAAAGGAACAGACCGGCACAGGGGGTCAAGTTATATGTGTCAAAATCATGGGAAGTGACAGCAGTGATTGATTGGTCTTTTAAAAGGCAGTTTGTCATTTATTGTTCATATAACATTTAAATTTGTAATGTGGTATTTGTGTATTTTATGATAGTCCTTACACTCATGCATATAGTATTTTACTATACAAGTTATTTCCCCCTGGGATTAATAAAGTTCCTTGAATTTAACTGAATTGAATTTTTGTGCTTATGTATCTGATTTTAAAATGCATGTTGATGGGGTAAAGTGTGTGCTGTCCTGCAACATGCTCCATCAGAAAGGTAGGCCAGCAAACTGGAGTGCCCGTTCTCACCAGGACAGTATAGGATGTGTGCGCTGAACTGTTGATGACACTTGGAGCTGGTGAAATACAGCTTGGGGGGTGGGGGGTGGCAGGGGCCGTGCTGGGGGGCAGATGCACGGGTGTTTAATTGCCTGAACAGAGCCAGGGGACTACACAAATGGCAGGGATGTACTTCTGAGGCGCGCAGATAAATCAGGAACGTCCAGTAACCCTGCAGATTGGGCCCGCACTAACCCACCTGATGTTTCTTCTGCAAACACAAGCTTCCCATCCCCCCGGACGTTGGAGCCGGGCAGGCCGCTGTCCTCTGGAGGGCCGGGCCGGGCCGCGGGGAGGGCATTCACACCTTGTTAAGTTTTACAGCTTCTGCATTTGTTCGGGCTGCTTCTCTATTGCCCCCTTGACTCGGTCAGCCCCTTTGATGTAAGTGTCTCAGTGGAGCAGAGGGTCTGGTCAAACCAGCAAAGTGTGGATTCTCCTCACAACGGTGTGTCCATGAGGTGGGGACATTAAAAGGTAAGTGTGAAGACAAGTCATAAACTGCCCCTGCAGCCTGTGAGGTGAAACTTTTTTTTGTATTTGAAATCTGTTACACCTAGGTGCATTTTCAACAATAAACCAAAATCTCAAAAAGAAACATAATGCCTTCTGTGGTAAACTGAAGCAGTCCCTCAAAGTAAACTACATTTATTGTTTGGGTAAGTCTCATTTGAAGTATGTCATTATCGCTAGTGTTTCGTGGTATTTATTAATTCTGAATGTCATAACATCTTGCTGTGCGTGTGAGGCAGCTGCCGTAAACACTTTGTGTTTGCTTTAAAGCACATGTTGCCGTTCGATGACAGACAGACATACAAAAACGAGGACAAACTTCATCACCAAGGAAATTGGCAAAGTACAATACAATGCTGTTTTGTGATCTGGGGGGATGCAGCTTTGCTCAGAATACACTCTGGTTCTGCCAGGGGCCGTGATGTCAGCTGTGCCCTGCATGGATTCCTTCCCTTCTGTTCTTTTGCCTTCACCTGTACATGAGAGGTTCTTTTAAGTGGCACAACGGAATGCGGAGTCACGCAATTACAGGAGCAGAAAGCTGGTGAGATTTCAGGGTGGGGTGTGGTTCTGATGGACGGGGGGCGAGGGGGGTCTTTACACATAATGCCTGACGTCCGTGAGGGACGTGAGAATGAATGGGCTGCCGTGTTCATAGGAGAAAGTCTGAGTTAGAAAAACAGGGGCTTGGCTTGACAGGGGCCTTTAGTGTCGGCAGAGGCCAGGCCCGTCGCATGCTCGGATTGTAGTCCTGACAGGCGGCACCCGTGCAGGTTGGGCCTTGGCTGTTGAAAATGGCTTTTCAGTCACGCTGGGTTCAGCGAGAAGCCACCCTGGACCTCTTTGAGGCCACGGGAGTGAAGCGTTCAGAAGGTGTTCCCGGCAGGGCAGCCTGATCAGGTTTCGCCTTGGACAGTCACTAAATTGAAAGAAACTAAATTCCTGTCTTGTACGCAAAAAAGAGAAATCGCTATAATTTAGGTAATTGCTTTTTCTTGTCACATGGTGAAGAAGGTGGGGGGGGTGCAAAGGGAGGAGGTGGGAAGGAATACCTGAAACAGTGTTGTACTTACCTTTCAATGTGAAAGACTTTTCTTGTTGGTCTTGAATGTAGGATTAAGTCTTTTGAGCACACCTACATTGTAGCACCTGAATGTGAAATAAAGACTGCCTTTGTGGGGGCCTTGTCCCCCCCCACCCCCCCGGGGCCCTCCATCTCACCAGGCATCCCAACCACCTCACACGCTGCCTCAGCCCCAACCAGCAATTAGCCCCCAAATCAAACGATGGCTGCTGGGACTAATTGTTTCTAACAGGCTTTTGTAAAAGGCCAGGCTGTTTCCCTTTCAGGTCAACTCTCAGGCTGCTTGTGTCGGATAGGGGCGGCCATTGTTCTACTCAGGAGATAAACCAGTTTTTTTTTTCTTCTTAATGCCCCCCAAACTAGACTTAATTTTCACCTTCCTTTCACGGTTCAGGTGCTGTTGTGTATTGAGGCAGACTCGTTCTGTGGTGGCGCAGGGGTGGGGTGGGGG
>JABJVR010000035.1:5582082-5632822 GCA_025773905.1 Chitala chitala
TAGGATTATTTTGTCACGTTCATTGGTATTATCACTGTGAAATGCTGATAGCGAACAGTTGTTTATTTACATGAAACATGCCGGCTAATAATATAGATTACTGTGTCTTTGAACACTGGAATCATTATTTTTTCTGTAAATAAGGTGCATCCCTTTTCAGAACTAGGCCTGTTTTTGTCAAGGACCGATGCCGCGGTCTCACTGTTTGTGATTTCTCCTGTTTTCGTAGCCCGGCTCTTTGTGGAGACAGACACGTTTGGCAGTCGCGTTCGCATCAAAGGTGCGGAGAGCGGAAGGTACCTTTGCATGAACAGGAGGGGAAAACTCGTGGGAAAGGTTAGTCACATTTCATAATGCTGTCGTTCTCCTTCAGTTTCTAGTAAAACAGTGAGCGCAGTCATCAGATACACGACAGGTCTGAGTTTACCAGCTAATTCGTCTAATTCATATTGAATATTTTATTAGAATATTTTGTTTACCTTTGCTCAATGGTAGTTTGGCAAACTGTTTCTTACATGAAATGAAGTACCATTAGTATGTAGACATATGCACATATTACCAAATCTGTACTTTTGAAAATACAAGAATGGGTTTTATTTGTGGTTTTACACAGATGTTCAAACAGTTATGTCCAATTCAGGTTGTTTTACTTTGATTTAACATAGCTAACATAATTTTTACATTACACCATTCCCATTAATTTTAGACCATAATGATGTACGAAAATGCAACGGTAAAGTTTTGTCTGAGTGTATGTACTTATGTCTGTAAGCAGGAATCAATGTGTTTCTTCCTGGAAAGAAAAAACTGCCCTGTGTTCTAAGCATAGACTAAAATTTAAATATATTTAGTATTTATACATTTGTTCATAATGTAAGATAAGCAAGCACGGAGTGGGATGCGCCCATAATGAAAAGTTGGTTGATACGATGATTCAGTTGCTCCTGGTGTGTCTGATTGTTTGCTAGGCAACAAGGGAAGCTTCCTTCAGACTTCCATGGTGACTGGTCAGGAGTCAGCTCTCTGCTTCCTGTAGGAAATGGAAAAGATGTGTTCCTTCATATCACACTACCATAGAAAGCAAAATATCACAGAGACATTTTTTAAGCTTCCCATACTCTCTTTACCCCTTGAGCATAGAAAATTATGTTATGTTTTGGCTGAATAGTCTTTGTGAATAAATAAACACAGGGGCATTGCAAAGTGTTTTTGGAAACATAGTTTCACATTTCCACTCTCTTGAATCACTAAAACACAAAGCTAGGGTCAAACAAGTTTCCAATATTTCAGAGCCATGCAGGTGTTTGCCACTTGATGCCAGAATTGTTTCTGAAACTTGTCCTTTTATTAATCTTTTGCATTAGGCTGTTACATGAACATAGGAAAGGGGACTGGGTTTGTAAGGATACTTAAAATTACAAGTGATGTATAATTATACCTGGAAAACATGAGCATTATATTATAATCAAATAATGTTTAGTGGGGTTTTTACTTTTGACCACCATGCATAATGTGCATATAATTCTCATAGATGCTTGTTAATTGGAATGGTATGTTAAATATTTTATTAGTGATTGGATTTTGTATTGAAGACATTTGGTTGCATTCTTACGCAAAGTTGGTGACCTGCCTGTACAGGTTTTACTACAATTTGGATGCTTGCCATTTAGGCACTGGAAGGGTGCAATAAATACTCTTTTAAATTCAATTCAGTTAATTTTCATATAACTGTAGGTGCTTTACAACAAAGGTGTCCCAAGGTACGTACTGTTATGCATCCATCACCTAAATTTAAAGTCAGGTTTTTGAAGTAACAATTCTTTGCAGTGACACTCATTTGTTACTGAGTTCTGTTTTACTTATTCAGAAGTGTGCGAGAATAGAACCAAACCATTCAAACATGAGGCAGAGCCGGTCTTCATCAAGGAACATATCAGAGAGGAGGACAGATGCAGTGCTGCATTCTCTGTGTCAACAGAAAACGTTCACAGAGTCAGTGTAAAAAGTGCATGGAGTCAGTGTAAAAAGTGGCAGCAAAAAAAAAAACAATTGAAAAAAGTGATTTCTTCCCCTTACCAGCCTAACGGGAAGAGTCGAGATTGTATCTTCACCGAAATCGTCCTGGAGAACAACTACACAGCGTTCCAGAACACCAAGTACGAAGGCTGGTACATGGCTTTTACCCGCAAAGGAAAACCCATCAATGCCTCAAGGACGAGGGAGAACCAGAGAGAGGTACACTTTATTAAAAGACTCCATAAGGGCCCGCTGCCCTTCCCCAACATGGAACGACCAAAACATTTTGAGTTCATCAGCTTTCCTGCTACCCGTCGCGCGAAGCGCAACAGGAAATCAAGGACTTCCCCTTAGGGCAAGATGAGCCGTGCAAAGGACTGCTTTGTGCTCTTATTTTTTAAAATAGTAAAAGAAAAAAATAATTTTATTTTTGTATTTTTACATCTGAGCAAGACAATATACATAATGGACGTTAAATGTTAATATGGTGACGTGTAAATAAGGTAAGATAGAAAATGAAATGTACATATTAATATTACTGTGAGTGTGTGTGCGTGTGTGTGTGTGTGTATGGATGTATGTCAGCGCTTTGTGTTTATATGAAATTTGCTCTGAAATACAAACACAATGTGTATGAATAAACCTTGACTGGAAAGCAGATAGGGATACTGGTTTCCCAAATGGGTACGGCTAACTGACGTTTTCATAACTCCAGCTGTAATTCTTTTTAAATTATATTTTTGATAGTTTTTCAAGTTTTGCACAAGAAGAGTAGTATTTTAAATATTATTTTTCTGTTCATTTACAGATCATATAATTTAATGTTTCCTGTATCAGTATTGTCGTTCCATTGTTTGTTTTACAGTAGCTTAAGTGTATGGTTAGCCAACGTACACTGCTCTCTTTCTAATAATACTTGGGTTGCAGTAAGAAAATGATACTTAACATAAAAATTTGTAATAATAATTCTTCCATCTTAAATACACTGTTCTTTCTGCCAAACAAAAGTAAAAAGAAGCATCCTTTTGGAATTAGAACCAAAAATGAATATGTATGTTGGTTACTATATGTACATCTTTATATTTAATATTTGATGTTTGCTTGTGTTTTATCATGGAAATAATAACAGATTTTGTAGCTTTGCTGTCTGATTCAGATAACTTTGAATTTCATTCAATATAATGAAGAGATCTGCATATTCTGAAACCATACTCTCAGGATAATCAGAGTTATACTCTGTTCCACAAAAATATATTATCTGCTAATGAATGTAAATATATGCCCTTATTAGTGATGCATTTTCACAATAACTAAAATTTTATAAACTGTAGACACTATTCGATAAACTGTATTGAATTATGGACATATTGGAATATAAATACTTGATGGTTCTTATGCAAAGAAAGTTCTGGTTGCAGTCAAATCAATTAAGTTAATGCAATTAATGAAAAGCTGTTTGAATTAAGTGGGAATATTTCTTGGTGGATAATTTCAAAAGTAAATGACAGCAACAAAAATCAAGTTTAGTTTAATGGCATTTAAAATTTTTTGAAGAATATTTTGAAATGTAAACTGAATACTGCAGTACAGTTTTATTTTCATTCAGTTTCTTTATAATAACCATGCAGACCTACATACTCACACACATAAATACGTACAATATCCGATTTTTATGTTATGTTTATATCTTGCTGCTCAGTGGGTTTTATGTTAGTCTTGTTTTCAGTTTGTAGTTTTACATATTTTTTTCATCAGTAAATTTAACTAAATATCAGTTTTGAAAATGAAAACATATTGCACCTTCACTTATGGTTTAACTGGGTTCAATTTTATTTAACTGAGAATGAAACTAGCTTGTTTCAAAACGTGAGTGTTAAACTGAATAAATGATTGACATAATTTTTACTAGTCCTAATGAACATAAATTTTTAAGTTGTAGTAATTGAATATGTTTTATTTTTTATCATTTATAATTCCTGAAGTTCACTACTTTGTATTCCACTAAAAAGTGGTAAAATTATGAGGAATTAAAAGGTACGCCTGTTTATCTGAATTTATTAATGAATAGTTAAGGATTTAGAAGTAAAACATCTGTATTTTTCCCATTAAAGACTGTACATAATGTTTAGCCTTGCTTGACGATCCGCTCTTTGTGGTGTTTGTGAAATGTGCAAACATTTCATATAACTTTTGTTCAGCAATCAAGGATTTCATTAGAAAATTGAAATTTTTAAAATGATTGAAAACCAAAAAAAAAAAAAAGCAATTTTTTCTTTAGTCAAAATAATGCAATTAAAAACCTCAGACTTTATTTATTTGAGCAACATTGAAGATGTAGGGAAATGCATTGGTGGGTAAGGCTTGGATGCTGAAAAAAATGTTTTCAACTGTGAATGTGACAGTAATGAGAGCTCAGATAAACCTGAGATTGAGATTGAGAGATTGAGCCCAAGACAGTTGCAAAAATTAGATTGATCACCAGTTTCAGCACAAAAGCTGTGAAACTTCAGATGAGTTCTTAATGAAGTTAACAATGCTAGTTAGTGGGACACAGGGGGCTAATTAATAGGTGATAGAGCTACAATGTGAGACAGATGTTCATGGGGTTGCCGTTCTTGTTTGAAGAACATTTCTTTAGCATTCAATGAGAACCCTTAGGAAACTTTTCCACAAAAACTAGGATATTCACAAGGCTATATGAAATGACTAAGTAGGTTTAGAAATCAACTAGGGATAACAACAGCAAGGTAGAGGGCAGAGGAACCCTGCAGGGCTTTGTCAACATGTCTTACTGCCGGTGAAGACAGGATAACTTAGGAACACACATTCAGATTTGTGTTGGCAGAGGCATAGGTTCTTTGAGATAGATTTAGCCCTTTTAGCTGTGCCTGCACAAATGTGGAGGTACATTGTATTGCCAGGAGAGGGCATCTGCTTTCACATTTCTGGATCAGAGTTGAAACAAAAGCACAATGTTACATCTACAGGAAAAGGTCTGAATGTGATGTTTCAAGTCTGTAAATTTGGTAGGTGTCCAACTAAACAATGAAAGCTAAACATAGATATGTACACTGCATGCACAAGAATGGGTGCTTTAAATATATGTTTGTTGTTACACTATTCTTTTAGTGCTACTTGTATTCAAGCACTTGGAATCCTTGCTATGGTTTCATACTGACTTTGAAGCATTCTATCAAGCAGCAACAGAAACTGGCGAAAGCTTAGAAGCTGTTGAAGCTGTAGTAAGGCAGTGGGAGTGGGACATCGCAAAACACTTCACACTTTTGCCAGGCCAACACCCTCAACCAATCAATTGAGGCCCAAAAAGGAGATCAGAGGAGGTTGGATCAAACATCAACAGCTAGACTCAGACCCAAAAAGGAGATGAGAGGCACATACAGTATATTTTTTTCCTGTTCAATGACACAATTTTCAGGGAGATGTGATATCAAGAACATAAATGGAGGACACTCTTTTTCTGATCTATCACTGATGTACAGGATAATGATGAACAGTGCAAATGATTAATGTGTGTTGCAAAAGTCACGTGACCATGATTGATGTTTGACAGTATATCAAGGTTACACTTTCTCTACAAAATACTCTACAAATGGCATAATATTACAGTATAGTACATATGTTTATAAATTAATAAAATATTATTTTCATGTTTATGGTCAGGAACTGAAATGTTTTTTTTATGTAGTTAATCATTTTCTAAGAAGGGGTCCATGCCACGAAACAAGTAAAAAACCCCCAATTAAAAGCAATGAGGCGCCACCTACAGATTCAGTTACTGTAATTACAGCCTCACTAAGAATAAATGCAAGATGACCCACATCAAATCTGATGCTTCATGCTTCAACTGTGTATGCTTTACTCATCCTTAGCAGTCAGTCACATTCAGATGATTAAGTCTCATTAAATACATTAGATACAAATCCAATTCTCTGTGAGCTGTGTAACGAGAATTTCCCCACTGTCGGATCAATAAAGTTTGATCTAATCTAATCTAATCTATATAAGAAGATAATTTCTTCATATTTACCAGTGAAACCGATATACTATAGCATTATAAAACATGCTTTACTTTTTATTTCGTGGCAGTTTTCTTTACAAAACTATGTTGAATATATCATGTGTTACATTTAATTCATTTTATATCACTTTATGCTGTATTTTGAATGTATCCAGAAAATTATGTGTATCCATTATAATGATAATGTGTATAATGTATATCCACTGTGTAATAAATAAATAATTATTTATTACACAGTGAAGCTTTAAAAATGTCAATGAATAGTCAGTGAATAACACTTTTTTTTTTTTCATTTCCCAGCACTGAGCCTAAAATTTCCAGTGTCATATTCTTCTGTATGTGTATTTCATTCAGAATATGAGTTTATTCAGAAGATTCAAGACTATGTGACTGCACACTCTGAATATAACTGTTCTAACTTTTAAAATTGGAAGACACTCAGATCATGCTATGCTCATGAGTAACATGCTATGACTATTACAATCCCACTTTATACACTACTAATTATGCATCCTGCACAAAATAACACAAATGACACAATAACACAGACAGTGGTTTACTAACATTAGGAAGGGTGAAATAGTTTACAAACACAAAAAAGTATTTTTCTTATTGTGTTTGACTGCTTTTATTATTATTAGTATTATTATTAATTGAATAAGTTGCATGCCACAGCATAGACTCATATTGCCAATAATGAAAACCATTTTGAACTTGGATTAATTAGTGGATAGATCTTAGTTAAGCTTCAGAAAGTGATGTCTTGATAACTGGTACTACGATGGGTGGGTAAGCAAGCTTTAGATGTGTAGGGAAATACATTTTGTATGGCATGTGACAGGAGCGCTACGCTCTAAGCACGTCAGCATAAAGCGACATTACTATTACGTGATACAGAAATGTAAATAACTGTTGTGGAAATTTACGTAAGATCTTCCAGTTTTTGTTTTTTTTCATAATTTCATATGCGCAGTGAATCATACAGTGTGAAACAGAAGCGCTATATAAAAAAATAATAATAAATAAATAAATAAAAAAAAAACAAATTGTAAAATCATATATGTAAAATCAATATACATTTATGTAGTAATGCATGTGATTAGGTTTTTGTTATGGACAATTCCACTTCAGTAATGCAAATAGTGTTTGGATATACCTCCCCCTCCCCGTCAACAGAATGGATCGAGCCAACTGTGCAAGGGACAGCAGCAGTACAAAACCCACGCTGCCGCTATCTAAATGGAGCAGCCCCGTCCGTCTACAGAATGAGTTGAAGATACAGCAGATAAATATTGGCTTCACAAACGATAATATTCCCAGTGTAACTTCACGCAGATCTGGCCCGTGAAAGGCTGGAAATTGAAAGCAGGGTTTAAAAATTAAAAGAAAAAGGATTAAAAGCGTAGTTATCTGACGAAGGGGAAGGAGAAATATTTGGAAGAGGACATTTTCAGGTGATACAAGGTTATTTTTTTCTTAAGACAGCTGGTTCTGAAGCACATAACTCAAAAGCTCCAGGTGCTTTACGAAATGATACAGGTGCATTGCACATTTTCTTTCTCTATTATGTTTTGAGATTGCACATTATATTGTTCAGAGACGCCAAGTCCGGTGTTAAGGCAAAGCGCACGTAACTCCTGAATATGTGTAAATAGTGTGTTTAGCAGTATCTTAGATAAGAATACTTTTTCAAAATTTGCACAGCTGCCTGAATAAATGCATTAGTAGAATGAGAAAATTAATAAACATGTAATCAAGTATTATACTACCTGAGAATGAAGTGGTGCTTTACATAACACCACTGGCCACGGATAGGTCCCGTGTTTGCGGGATTAGGGTAGGCGGGTAGGCAATGGATGCGGTGACAATCAAAGGGAATTGAATTTCCCCTGCAATGCTACAATTCAAAGTGTTGTTTTTTTAGAGGTTTGCTTTTGTCTAAGGATCCCTCGGCGCTGTCAGTATTGTCCCTGTAATGACGGGAGTATTACCGGCGCTGGTCGCCGTTAGCGGTTCATAAGTGCCGGTAGTGAGCGGTACCGGAGGAAGCGGCGTGCGCCTTCTCTTCAGTCAATGTGCATTTCTGCACATTTGTGCTGCGAATATAAAACTCTTTAGCTAGCATATTTCAGCAGTTGCTAATTGTTGTCACATTGTTATTAGTTGAACATTAGTATCTGGACATATGATTTATGTACCAATCGTTATTTTACAGTTTTATGTCTGTGGTTTTACGTTTGAATCGCCTTAATGTGTGTATCGCAGTTCGTATACTTGTGTTTTACATAACAGGGATTTTTTTTATATGAAATGCTGCAGTATTTGGAAGTCCCTCATTTTTTGTAGTGTAGGAGGTGTACGCTTAGCAACTGGATCTCAGCGTGGGAGGATCCCTCACGGATCACGGTAACATTTTAATCAATAGTTTTAGCATTAAGGCGCTATTATAAAACACGAACTTTATCTGTCAGGGAAGCTCTAGGCAAAAACATATTATGCATCCATAGGCATTATTTAGAAGAAAGTATTGGTTTTATAATATGTGATTGAAGTTAGATGTTCAGTGGCTTCAGATATGTTTTGGACATTTTGGTGATGTGAATTTGTTAAGCACCTTTCTGAAGTAGGCCAAATCTTTCCATAAGTAACATTATTCTGTCTGTCAGTCTCAAAACACCAGTACTGTGTCAGGACAAACTCTGGTCCACGTTTTGTATATTTTTAATGTAAATCAGAACATTTCAATTACTGACATAAATAACCACAAGTTTTTGTGAAACATTTGTTCAAGAAAGTTTTTTTAACAAGAATCTTAAAAATTATCTTGCAGTCTTACGACTGTTTGTTACCATTAAAGTGGTAGCTCCAGAATTTAAAAATTTCAGAACTTCTTTCATCTTATTTTTTAAAGCTACAATACTTTGGAGATGTGCATAGTTATTAAGTTTCACCTTTCCAGAAATTGTGTGCACTCTCACCAACTTCTCATCATTGTAAAATTAGGGCTGATAACTTTAACTTCCCTTTTTATTTACATTTCTTGAATACTTGGTTTGAGTGTTGTTAGTTGGCTATTTTGCGATTTCAATATTCTGTTTAGAAGGGCTAACTGCATTACACAGAAAATAAAAATGCAGTCCATATTACATTATGTGGCTGAATTAAACCTTGTCAGAGCAGTTTCAGGAAAGAAACTAATTTTCTTCACAATGTTGAAAGGTGGCAGGAAATTCTTCCACAATATTCTGTTTCCTAAGTGGAACATGTTTGGTTATGTCATTCTTTTAGGATTAAATAATGTTACTAGGAGACCAGACAGACCTGTTCATGCAAAGACCATGTATGGCTTATTGGCTAGTACTAAATGCCATTTTTATTGACAGCTGCTGAAACTGAAACAGAATTTACTGCATATGTAAAGCCAGCTCTGGCATGACAGTACTGCACAGAAATGTGACGTTGGTGATTAACACATATTCTCATGGCACTGCTGTGTCTGCATACTTTGCTGTGGTTAGTAGGATATAGACCTTAATATTTTACTATTACCGTTACAGTTTGTTTTGTCCTGCTGTTTATTTCAATGAGACCGTTGTGGTTTAGTCTTTTCTTTACAGGTAACAGCAGGCGCTTCCCTGCTGCCTGGTCTTTCAAACTTGTGGTTTCACGTCCAGTTCGACAACAAATATTCCACTTAATGGATCATATACAATAAGATGGCGAGGAGGGTGATGGTCAACACAAGTAGAACTTAATCTATTTGTACATCATCAGCATTAGCCAAGCATAGCCAAGACAGTACCTGAAAATGGACTGGGAAAATATACACACACACTGATCAGCCATAACATTATGACCACTGACAGGGGAAGTACATGGATTATCTTGTTACAGTGACACCTGGAAGTGGGTAGGATATATTAGGCAGCAAGGGAACATTTTGTCCCTGAAGCTGAACGGAAAAAATTTGCAAGCATAAGGATTTGAGTGACTTTGACGAGGGCCAAACTGTGATGGCTAGACTATTGGGTCAGACCAACTGTAGCTCTTGTGGGATGTTCCTGCTCTTCAGTGGTCAGGGCCTACCAAAAGTGGTCTAAGGAAGGAAAATTGGTGAACTGGCAACAGGGTCATGGGCAGCCAAGGCTCATTGATGTACATGGGGCGTGAAGGCTGGCCCATGTAGTCCTATCCAATAGAAGAGCTACTTTAGCTCGAATTGCTGAAAAAGCTAAAGTTGGTTCTGATAGAAAGGTGTCAGAACACACAGGGCATCACAGTTTGTTATATATGGGGCTGTGTAGCCTCAGACTGGTCAGGTTGTCCGTGTTGACCCGTGTCCACCACCAAAAGTGCCTACAATGGGTACATGAGCATCAGAACTGGACCACAGAGCAACTGATGAATCATGTTTTCTTTTACATTATGTGGATGGTTGGGTGTGTTTGCGTCACTTACTTGGGGAAGAGATGGCACCACAATGCACTATGGGAGGAAGGCAAGCCAGCAGAGGCAGTGTGAGGCTTTGGGCGATGTTCTGATGGAAAACCTTCGGTTCTCCCATCCATGTGGATGATACCTGGACACGTTCCACCTACGTAAACATCGTTGCTGACCAAGTACACCCCTTCATGGAAACGGTGTTCCCTGAAGGCAGTGGCCTCTTTCAGCAGAATAATTTGCCCTGCCACACTGCAAAAATGGCTCTAGAATGGCTTGAGGAACACAACAACAAGTCTGAGGTGTTGACTTGGCCTCCAAATTCTCCAGAACTCAACCTAGTCAAGCATCTGTGGGATGTACTGGAAAAACAAGTCCAATCCATGGTGGCCCAACCTCGCAATTTACAGGACTTAAAGGATCTGCTAGTGATGGCTTGGTGCCAGATACCACAGCATACCTTCAGAGGTCTAGGGGAATTCGTGCCTCAAAGGGTCAGGGCTGTGTTGGAGGTAGAAGGGGGACCTACCTGTTAATTATTAGGCTGATCGGTGTATATTGTGTGTGTGTGTGTGTGTGTGTGTGTGTGTGTGTGTGCGTATATGTATAATGAATAGATGAAGTTAATTCAGCTTTGCTCTTCACTTTTAAAATGTAGAAACAGAGACTATTCCTTATGTGGTGTTACTACCTGTCTCTTGAAAACATTGCCTTTGAGATTGTGTTTCTAATGTTAATGTATGATCTGAGGCATTTTGTGTTAATGCATGATCTGAGGCATTTTGTGTTTCCAGTTCTCAGTTATTCAGGTGTCCAATGGACATTTGGTACTAATTTGGTACTAAACCCGTGGACGCTCTGTATCTGACTGCTGTTCTCACACTATGCCCTGCTGTATAGCTGACCTTACAAATGTTTTAGACAAAAGCCAAATGTAGTTTACAAAACAACACAAGAATTTAAAATAAACACAAATGATGGCATCAGTTACAGACTCCTTAAAGCCATGAATGACATCAGAAAAAAACAATGAAATGTATGAAACATTTTTCCATATCAGCACAGAAAACAGATATTGAAATCATTTACATGTGGAGTATTTCCCTATTTAACTGCAAGCTTAAACTCGGTTTGGTCAAAATCACAGTTTTCACAGATACGGGACCTGCTAAACTCTCCTGTCTGCTTGGTGTGGGCAACTTGTTTGCAGAAGGAAGCTAACAAGAGGTTGAGCCTAGTTTTCATATATTTACATTTACATTTTACATTTTATTCATTTAGCAGATGCCTTTGTCCAAAGCGACTTACAATGAATAATAATTGGCTGATTTTGTTCTAAACATTATTATAAACATATTTGCCAGTGATGTTGCTGGTGTTAATGGGATAATAGAGATCATGGAGAATGAATGTCATGCTGATCTGCTTCTTTTGTAGACCATTTAAATCAAGTGAGTCACTTTGCAAAAAGAGCTGATACATTAACTTTCAACCAAAATACCTGGCTTAAACAAGTTAAATGTTATAACTGATGGCAAGACATTTCTGAAGAGTAGCAGCAAGTACTTTTTATGAGGCTATGCAGTACTGTACCTCAGCTTCTCTTGTAAATGCTGAGATTTCACAGTTTAAGTAGATAATGCCATTTGTTGCTTTATTTTTTTATTTTGGTGAGTGGTGATTTTATGAATCACGCTGAGCAGATCTGCTTCCTTCTTAAGTGATCCTTTCTATTCCGATAACAGGAAAGTTTCAATATACGGCATCTGTTTGCAGTTCGAAATATGGCTAATATAATTCATTGACAGCACACGTCAAATTTGACTATGAAACTTTTTTTTCATAATTTTAGGGTTAAAAATTTTGATACTTTGACTTCAGTATCAGTTCCTGAATGATACTCGAGGCAGTTCTGTAAAATGAAAAATATAAACACTTACCACAGTGTAGTATAACTTGTCTGTTTTACCTATTTAGTTTTATGTTTTAGTACCTTAGCAAAGCAGTTTTACAATATAAGATTCTTAAAGTGCACCAGTACACACACACACACACACACACACACACATGTAAACCCAGTCTCCCGGTATTGTAATAGTGTAACATTTCTTCTAGTTGATGTAGAAAAAAGGGAGCCTGAGCTCATCAACAGCTATCAAAATAAAATTGTAAGTATAGTAAAATACGCTATACTAGCTTGGCCCTGTGGTAGTTGTAGCACAGTCTTAGTCATATTAAAAAGGTCTCCGTTTTAACTGTTGTGTGAATCGAAACAATAATTTACCTAAATGATAAAAAGTTACATTTAATTTAATGACAAGAAATATGATAAATTATTAACTAAAATATAGTCTTGCTCAAAAGAAAAAAAAGCTTTGCTGTAAACATAACTGTTATCAAAGGAAAAACAGTTTTCCTATATTCACCTTCATGCAAATATTTAAAATTCTTTCGGGGCACGTAGAGCTGGTTAAGGTGCTAAAGTGCAATTTATTGTTAACACCTGTGTGTACATTAATCTACATATAGCAGAACTCCAGTTAGTGCCATTTAGCCTAATTACTGGCACCATCAAACACAGACACCCGTACTAGTCTACAGTGGATAGATACAGATTGTCCTGAAATGCTCCTGTCTCCCTTCTAACAACTCCCCACTCCTGTCTTCATACAGATCTCACACTTACTGCTGGGGCAAGCCTGACAGGACAGCAAGTCAAATAAAAAGTTTGTCTGACAAACTACCTTGCTGGTAGGTACATACTCATGGGCGTTTCTCTGCCTCGCCATTCCACACAAACGTTAAGTAATAAAGTTTAAAGGGGAATCGTGCTATTTTCACAATAGCTGCAGTGCTCACCAAAGCCGAGTTACAGTAAGCACGCTGTTGCATGTTGCAGTAAGCATGCTGCACGCTTATTAACTCTGACCCTCACTAGATTTACTCCTTAGGTTCTGAAATTTGGTACCAAGTGATAAGGCATTTTCGATATTCAGTGGCATTATGGCCACTGTTGCCTCTGTGGCCACCGTCACCTCGCACCTCTAGGCCTGGGGTTCGATTCCCGCCTTGGGTCTGTGTGCATGGAGTTTGCATGTTCTCCCTGTGCTTGGTGGGTTTTCTCCAGGTTCTCTGATTTCCTCCCACAGTCCAAAGTCACGTGGGTTAGGTTAATTGGTTTCTCCAAATTGCCCTTTTGTGTGTGCACGTGCCCTGTGGTGGGTTGGCGCCCTGCCCTGGGTGTCCCCTGCCCTGCACCCTATGTGTCCTAGGATGGGCTCCAGACTTCCTGTGGCCCTTAACAGGATGAAGCGGTTTAGAAGATGACTGACTGACTACTTGCTGTCTTTTTTGCACCCTCTGTATCCTATTAGTAGTTTTGTCCTTTATTATTGTTCTTACGTAGCACCTGGTGTCCCGGGGGAACGTTGTTTTGTTTCACTGTGTGCTGTACCAACTGTGTACAGCTGAAATGACAATAAAACCACATGCTATCCAGTAATAGTGCTTTGCCTTGTGAAACTGTCAGAACAGATGTTTTATGGGCCATTGTACTAAAGCCTTTGAAAGAGTGAGTTTGAGATTAAGGTCTCAGGTTATGACTGCATTTCTTTCAGAGTTGGACTTCTTTGGAGGCTGGTAGCTTGGTGTCTTGGGACATTTAGTTGTATGTTACCATGTTGTCATTCACTGGTCCCGTAAACTTGAAGAGAGTCATCACCAAGTGGAGTATCAGTTATTGCTCACTGGTATTCAATTAGTACCTGTTGTCTGACCCACCTGTTCACTTTAGATTGACGTGTGTGTGTGTGTGTGTGTGTGTGTGTGTGTATAGCACTGCAATCTCACCAGACCTTTGTTTGGTCATTGTTTGTTAGCATTCCTCATGATACTAACCAAACTACCCTGCAGTGTCCAAGATCTAATGTGTTTGATCTCCAATTCCGTTAGCATCATAATTAGTTAGCATCTAGGATAAGGTTAGGAAAAACATCTTTATCATAGATTTCTAGTTTATTTATTTATCTGTGAACCGTCTTTTTCTTTTCATTTATTTGTTCTTTATTCATTTCTAATTATTTGTGTTAAATTGGGCCAAAAGTTGAGTTGGCTGCATTTGTTAGTTAGGTTTGTAAGAGGCACACAGATCCTGAGGCCAAAAGGTAGCAATGTTTGTGTTTCAGAAAATTTGTGGTTTCTTTTACTCCTATATTCAGCTGGAAATTTTTGGAATAGAGTTGTCAAACAACATGTGCTTTAAGGGCCAAACTTCAAACGGGCTCTCCATAGTAACAATACAAATACTGTACAAATATTGTATCACTCAAGTTTAATGGTTGCCAAGTGACTTGTTGATATAAGTAACAGGGTACTAATCTAATCTCCCACCTTGTGACATGCTTGCTTCCCACAGGCCCTGTGTGAGGTCCCCATGGCATCTCAGTGGCAATGCCAGCCAGGAGGCAGCTGTTTGGGGCAAAGCCTTGACTTGAGGGACAGATGGGGCTGGGGGTGGGGGCGGGGGCAGTGAGGCGGTGAAGCAAACGTCACAGGAAGCACAGGCGGGCCAAATCTGACAGCACAACACAGCATGTGACAACACAGACCTGCTGGCTTGAGTGTGGACTCGTGCTCGAATGCAGATACTAATATGAATGTCTTTTTGTTCTACAGTGAGATGACATTCTGATGTTAGAAATCAGTTGCCCTGGTTTTATTTAATTAAACCCCTCCATTGGTGCAAGCAGGGTTGCATGGCTCGCACCGGGAATGTGTGCTCGTTAGGGTGAAAGAGGCCTCGCAGAACATATTTATCAGTGGTGTGCGGAGGACCCAGCTGAGAGGGGACAACAGCCACAGGCAGATAGGGCGGTGACTGGTTTTGCTGAGCCAAGATAAGTGTGTTTCGGTAAAGCAGGGGTGTGCGTTGGAGGAGGGGGGCGGGAGATGATCAGAGAGGTGAAAAACAAGGGAACAGGGTGCTCTAATAATCCTGACGCTGTCGAGGAAAGATCTGAAGCTGAGCTTCTTTCACTGTACAATGTCACAAATATATACAACTTAATAGTAGACAACATGAGCGTTGTAACGTTAGACAAACCGATTTTATTTTTCTGTGAAATGTAGTTGTTTGCCTCTGCCTTTGTTTTCACTGAACCGGTCGAGGCTTTAGGAACTAAATTCCTTCCTTCCTTTTATGGATCTCTATGCTTTCTGCTACCTGTGTTTATGGACATTTTCAGAGTAACTTTATTTGCATCTTTTGGCCTGTAGATGCTCTTCTGTAACCACACTGTAGCCAAAGTATGGAATGACAGTTTTATATAAGCCGCTGGCTGAATTCACCTCTGATAAGTAAGCTTGCACATTCACTTCAGCCTCTGGAAGAAGATTCACTCATTGCAGGTTGCACTAAAGAGCATGAGCCTTTTCGCACGTGCTATTCCGACAAACTTGCTTCCTTATCTGATGGTTACACCTGCACTCTGGAGGACAGAAGGTACGAATGTTAGAATTCTCTTGACCTTCCAAGTATTTAACGCTGAAAGTTTCCACAGAAACTTATAACTGGTAAAAAAGATAACGTAACCTAACCTATGGAAGTAAATTAAAATAGATACTGATTAGCCGGAAGTGAAGAAGAAATGTACAGTAATTTCTTCTATTGTAGACTGATTCTTTGGACTAAAATAATTTTGCTTGCAAAATTAGTACACGTTTCCCCAAAAGAAACATTTTGTTTGTTCTTGCATCCACCATGTTTGTTCATTTGCATTTTAAAACCTGGCAAAAACAGCACTGGTTCTTTGGGCTGTGTTAATGTGTGCGTCTTTGCCGGACTTGGGAAGCGCCTTGGTGACTTCGCTGGAGTGGAGACAGCGTGGACAGTCCTCAAGCTATCCGTGATGTTAATTATGTATGTTTACTGGGCAAATTCCAGTCCCTTGTCTTTTCAGTCAAGTTGGCCAAAATTCCTTGAGTGAAAGGAGTCTCTTTTGCTGGTCGCAGTGGGTATTTGTTGAGGCAAAAGTTAGTTTGGAAAGGAGAGGGGTCAATCAGACCAATCATATTTGGAGTTCAAGAAGAGCTTTTTATTTTCATTGAGTACATATATATCTTACAGCACAGTTGGTTTAAATTCCATGTGACCCATTCCCTGGGGGGTGTGAGAGTAGTGGGCAGTTATCACTCAACTCCTGGGGGAGCTAGCAGGATTCACACCAGGAGGCTTGTACATCCCAGCTGGATGCTCTAGTATTGCGCCCCCGTTTACCACTTACATCTACAGCAGTGGTAGAAAACGACAGGAGTGGCAGTGAGCGCGACTCTGTTAGGTGTGGAGGGAGCCATCAGCATCTCAGTGCTTATCGAGAGAAAGTATTTAAAAGACAGTAAAGCTGTATACTGCCTGTGCAAACTTTGAATCTATGACTTATGATGCTGATTGGTGAGGGCAATATTACACTTTAAAATAAGCCTAAAAAAGTAGTGTTGCATTACAATTTGTATCTGAAAATTCTGGATTTGCAATAGAAATTATGTAGACTTAACAAAATTGTGGTGCATCTGTTTTCATTGTTTAGTCAGGAATTGTTCAGCAGCCAGCACACATGTGCTGTGTTTGTGTGCTGTGCAGGAAGCTCTGTGGAAAATACAAACCCAAACTTACCGGGGTCATGAACCTGCAACAAAAGTTGGGTGGCTAGTGATTTTGACCTTTGTAAATTGGCATGACGAAAGTTAAGGACCAACTCCATTTTATTGTTAATTTTAAGTGTTTCTTTTTTTGCATGTTTGAGGGAAAACACAATAACAATTACAATTGTTTTCTTAAAAAAAACTAAATTCCACTTAAAACATTAACTCAGGATGTGTCATCATCCTTGTGAATTAGAGGTGCGTGCTCTGGTCGCCTAGGAAACAGTATGTAGACTTTTCTGCACTTGATTCCTCAGTTTGTTTGTCAGCAGTTGGCTTACTTGACCTTACCACGAGTGTATATTTGTGGATGTCCTCCACTGTTCTTATTTTTCTGTAAGACGCACATCCAAGAAGCAGGTGCTTAAAATTTAAAATTACAAACTGCGACATCAAAATTGTACCATACTCCACGAAAAACAACTCTGCAAAAACTATTGCAGCAAAGCAAAATAAATACGGAACTATAGCTGAACAATAGCTGGAGTGAGTCACTTCAAATTGGCATGATTGCTTATGGAGGGCAGTTTTGAGTGGTCAGCCGATAGTGTGGAATTGACTCTGAAACTCTTGTGTTTATTATGGCTGGGAAAATGTATTTCCATCATGTTACCACATTCTAGTTTCAGAGACCTTAACACAAACATAGTCAGATTTTCATCAGATTTATTGTCTTGTGAAGATGCTGTGAAATTCTTATATGTGTTTTTGCTCCATGGGTGTGGTTCTGTGAGATCTGCAAGCTACTGGCAGCCCCCAAACACCTGCTAAAAAGCAGGTAACTATAGCAGCATAATTTTCCCATTACATGTCATTTAATAAGGGCAACAGTGGAAGGAAGTTACAGCTGTTTCATACTGCCAAAGATTGGTACTCATGTATACAGTGGAATAGCCTGGGCTTATCCCAATGCTGAATACATTCAACCCCAGATATGAGCAGATATGAGAATTTTGAAATGTTTTTCTTACAAAATTGATTAAATTCGTAAATTGGCTGTAGATGTGAGAAAACTGTCACCCAGCCCTAACAGCAATATGCTGAAACATCTTCCTGCACAAAATGGGCTAAAATTCCAGAAATGCCATGTATTGTACGCCCCATGCAAGAGTGCCACAGCTTCCCAAGTGAACCGCACAACTATCCTGTGTTATAATAGCATTAACGCCACAAAGCCAAAAAAACATTTGCATTTTTTTTAGATGGGGGCTAAAATTACATCAGAATTTTAAAGTTACATGTTGATTTTCTATTGTAATCAGTTAAGCATTTATTTCACGTAAATTATCTGTAGGGAGATAAAGACACTAAACCCAAAGTATAAAATAATTTTAAGTATTGGTTTACTTTAATGTCATTATTTTAACATGTTCAGTTATAAGGCAGACATTCTGTACTGTGTAAGCAATGATAAAAGAATTGTCTTGACACTGAAAATCATATACCATAGGCCTACTTTTTTACACAGAAAATTGATCAGGAATCAGTAATGCAATCTATAAAGAATTGGATCAATAAGCAGTATCGATAATGGCATTCGTCTTATCAATTCCCACCCCTACCAAGAATGTGTATGCTTTTACTACTTAAGTCTTGAAATAATGGGATTCCATATATTTTAGTCCTCTGACTTTTAAGAGTGTGGCATTTTGTTGATGTCTTTGCGTTGTCTTGGCTTGGATCCAGAAAGAAAGATGTGAAAGACTTTGATGCCCATGAAGAGCCCTGGCCAGTGACTGTTAATAATTAGTCTTGGGTGGACAATCCCGACCTAAATACAAAGAAAAGACAAACTGCCACCATAAATGTAAATTACCCGCCTTTGCACTTGAAGCTGGCTTGTTTAGTGTTTGTGTTACAAAGGGAAGTCAGCACAAACTGAAAGGGGCTCAACCCACTGACCGTTGACTTGGCTAACCCAGGACACATAACCCCTCCTGTCAGCCAATAAATCTGTGTAATGTGCAGTTCTGCAAAAACACAATACGCTGCTGCACTGATTTAATCCCCCAGCTGTTGGGAGGCCTTGTTTCAAAAGAGAAAACAAGGGGGAGGGGGGTAAAAAAAAAGGTGGAGGTAGGGTGTCAAATCTGGTCCTCGGACAGATAACCAGGCGGCCAATTGTGACACTTGGTTCTGTACGATAAGCATAAAGTGTCAAGTTTTGCTAGCGGCAGTGGGGGATCCACTGAGATGGACCCATTTCTCTCTCTGAGAATAGTGACATTTGCTACATTTCCATCGTCAAAGCGGTTTAAGGCTAAAGCCGAGAAGTCCATATAATGCTAACGTACTCTGATTTGGGATTAGTGTCCTTCAGTGCCTCCCTGTTATGGAGGGGGCATGGGATGATTAACACTGGGCCATATTGGTGATGGAGAGGGGTTTCTGAGAATTTTCAAGGGAACATGTGTCCTCATACGCCACATAATGAGAATAGATTAGTCCATCCCATAGATTAGTCCATGCATGCACATGACTGAAGGGTTCATATATCACCCTGTCAGCCACAAGCCAGTGAGACAGGGCAAGTAAATTAGGAAGGCACACAGTCACAGGCGATCACTGTTGTGTTAAATAGAATCTGCAGGGGGTCGGGTCCAACCTTTCGCTGCCGAGACTAGTTATTAGTGCACGTTCAATTCGGGGGAACCAACAATTTGCTATGAAGAGTTGTCATTAGAGAAAAAGCAAGCTCAGAATTCAACCGTTCCTACCAAGATGTCTTGCATAAGATACATGGTCTCAGATGGAATAAACTGAAATTAGAAAATATGTTTGGTAGTTTTTGTTTGTAGCATCTTATAGTGATTTTATGTGTTAAAATTTGGTGTTTTAATAATCTATAGCCTCTTGGGAAAGCATTGATCTTTTAAGCATCAGTTATGACATGGCCACCCAAGAAATGTTTGTAAAGAGAAAGACTTTCCTTAACAAAAGAGCATGCTTCATTTCCGGAAAATACAAGGGCTATGTGATATTACAGTTACATTCCCTGAACTGTTTAATAAGGCTACAATATAACTAGGCCATTGCTGGATTAAAATTCCTAGTAAAACACAGTAGCCCCCAAGGCAAACCCCTTAGCTAGCTGCATAGAGAGCTGTTCTTTTTTAGCTAGGACTGTTCTGAACCACCAGTCCTGCACTTAAAGCTAAAGTGAGAGCCTCAGTGTAGCAGCATTATAGGAACTGAGAGGTGAGCTCAGCTCTGGTTTCGGATGTCAGGAAGGCTGATGTGCGCGAGCTGCCCTCACTGCTCTCAGGCAGCAGGAGTCACTCCCGCCATGCTTATCCCCACGGTAGGGATAGAGCATGAGCTGCCTTGACTGCTCTCAGGCAGCGGGAGTCACTCCCGCCATGCTTATCTCCATGTTAGGGATAGAGCACAAGCTGACCTCACTGCTGTCAGGCAGCGGGTGTCACTCCTGCTGTGCTTATCCCCACTGTAGGGACAGAGCATGAGCTGCTTTTCCTGCTCATGGGTTTAGGGTTTTCCCTGGGAAGGGAAAGTGGAGCTTTTTTGTGCATCCACTGCCCAAGCTTAATTTGCTAGTTCTTTGCTGTAAGGCTGTGCTGTGTGCTCTGCAGACTTGTTGGCAGGATGACCGCAGCTTCTCACTGGTTTCCCATGTAGAAGGGGGAGTCTGCAGGACATCTGAGTCTGTCTAAATATTGATTCTCCTGCCCGAGAAAAGAAGAGCATCACAAGGACAAATGATATAGAATAGCCCCTAGTGTCACCTTTGACTTAACCAGTGATGCTCTCTAGTGCCTTGTCTGACACTTAACCCTTTCCATGCTAAGCACTTCCTTCTAAAGCTGCTCCAATAGCAAGTACACAATTGTTCCTGCATGGCTGCCATTTTAAAATGTTAGGCTGTATACAATAAATTAGTAAATGGATTAAATGAGTTATGCCAGTGTTTTGTAACAATGCAGAAGAAGTTCATGAAAGCATGAAATGTCAGGAAATAGAAAACTCTCATTGTTTTGTTTCACTTTATAATAAAACACAATTAGAACGTGACTATTTGTAGAACTTTTTGTGACAAGTTCAGAATTCATTTTTTTTCATAGCTGCAGAATGCTTTGTGTTCTAAAAATCTCTGAAGGACTGCAATAACACATTTAAATGTGATTATGTTAGAAATTTACTTTCTGTGCATTCATTAGTGGGTATACAAGCCTGACTACTGCTCAACTGTGTAATAGTTCAGCAAAAATAGATTGTCATTATTTTTCCTTTTATTCTTTCTTCTAAGTTGTCAAATTTCTCTGGAATAATCCCACAGGGAAATCTCACTTTTCACCTTAACGATTTTTATAGTTTATTATTTATATTCAAGAACATATAAGCAGTTTTTAGAAGGTGGAAAAAATTTTCAAAGATTTCAAAAAATTTCTGATTGAAAAAAATTTAAAATGTTTTAGTTCAAGGATGATTGGATATGACTTTGATCCCATGTCAGATCTTTATATGATACATGATGTGTCACACATAATGATTTAACGTGTAAAGCTGGTCACTGCACACTACACTGAGGGGCACGTTCTGACCTCTACCCTAAGAGTCGGGTTGCACAGCTGTGACTTGCACCATAGCAGAGGTGGTATATTAGCGGCAAACGCTGCTTAACACAAAAGGCTCTCACTTCTCTCTCTGTCTACAAGGACAGGACAGGGCATTACATTTAGAGAGTGAAAGATTCCTTGTAACAATATAAAATAGCGAAGACTGAAAACATTATTAAACTCAGAATGTTAAGAGTTACTTCGCCAAGACAATGCAAGGTACACATGCTCTTGTACTGTCTGCAAATCAATACAGTCATACAGTTACGAGTATGCACTTCACTGCAAATGTCATTATGAAACAAGTCCAGTCCAGAGGAGGTTATATTGCTTATACATTTATTTATAAAATGATATATTGTTTCCAATGTGCACAGATAGGTACTTATTTGCAAATATGTCAATGTATCGATCCCAAGCTCCAACCCTTTAGACCCAAGTGTAAATTGGGGAACAGGCATCACAATGGTAAACTGATGTCACCATCCAGAGTGGGTGAACCTTCTCATTCACCTGTGAAAGTGTGGCCAAGCTAACACAAAAACAGCAATTCTTGCAAGCTGCTACATATATGATTGAAAGCATCTCCTAAGCATATAATAATGTAGATGCTTAATAGGTATTTTGTAATTAGTTTTACAGCGTAATGATGTAAGGCACATTAAGGGTAATGTTTCATCTGAAGATTTTTCAGCAAGACCCGGGGAATAAAATGCATCGCAGTGCAATATATTTAGACCTGCTTGTTGCTGAAAGGGTTGTGTTTTGTCCCGGTGGCAGAGAAAACAAAATCTGCACTCTCATTTGCGTACAGACAGTCATTTGAGTTATTTTTGTACACGGACAAGGTTGCATTAGGGTTTGAGTTATTGAGCACGGTTTGTGCAGAGTCGCTGTGGGTCAGAGGCTTTTCGGAGGGTCAGGAGAGCTCACAGCATGAGCAGATAACACTGGGCAGTTTCTGCCCTCACCTTTGTCACTGTCACAGACAGGGTTTGCTGGGCAGATGGGCAGAGATTCCTCTGTTAGTCTGTTATTAGCATTCAGCAATCAGTATCGAGTGCATTGTTGGAATTTGACTGACAGAAAGTATGAAAATATTTTCTTAAAGTTGGGACAATTTCAGAAGCAAAAATAATGGCATATACAAACGCACAAATTATCTAGGAATTCTTTTAACCGTTACAACATGCACAGTAATGAGCACTTGTCATGTTGATCACACTGTTTTTCACGCTTGTCTTGAATAGCACTGTTGTTTGCCACTGTGTTTAAGCTGTCTATGACAGTCCCTGATACGTATTGTTTAAGTCTCTTTCAGAGGGCCTTATGAAGGGGGAATTACATTAACAGTTTTTAAATCAAACAGCCAATTACATTAACATTCCACATTACAAACGTATTTCAGTAGCACACAAAAAATTACTTTTTTTCTGTTTCAGAGTAGCCCTTGGGTTAAGAACCACCAACTGTATTGAAATGACCCACTTGGACAGCTAAGGTGAGAAGAATTAGATTTAAGGGACGCTAGGGACGGGGTATAATACATGGGTGATGGCATTTGTGAAATTTTATTTGAAAGAACATGTCTGGAAGCAGGCTGGCCTTCGAGTTTTTAATAATATATCATTCTTTACTTGTCTGCAGATCCGTTTGGTCAGCGTTGTCCAAGGGAACAGCTTGTTGTTATCAATGAAAATGATGCAAAAGGTAAGGTATACTCTCTCAGGCTCTGTTAGCAGTTTATAAAGCCAAGTATTTAAATTAATTAATTCTTATCTTATGGAGTTTGGTTGTTTAGAACTAGCATACAGTACAGTTAGTAACAAATATTAGGTTGGCCTCATTAGGTTTTATAATGTGTTTTCTTTTGTGGCATTATTTCTCTTTATATGTAAAATTATGTATGATACTTATACAAATAATAATGTTATTTTGAAGACTGCTTCCATGCAGTTAAGCTGCAGGTGTGTATGATGTGCTGTCATAACTGTCACTGATACATGTTGTAACCTCCATGTTACCCAGCGACAACCTCGGACTTCCCCAGGCAGTGTGAGCTTGTCCCGGGGCCCATCTGTCTCTGGGTCCTCAACAGTCAACATTATGGTAAGAGGACCCCCATGATGGCGGACAGGTTCTCAATGCACAGGTCTGCCCACCACAATGGCAGACAGGTTCTCAATGCACAGGTCTGCCCACCACAATGGCAGACAGGTTCTCAATGCACAGGTCTGCCCACCACAATGGCAGACAGGTTCTCAATGCACAGGTCTGCCCCCCACAATGGCAGACTGATAATGATAAGAACATACTGTGCTTGTGAGCTCAGGACAGGACACCCTTCATGCATTCTGGGCTGTTGCTCTGTTGGGTCCCTCAGGAGTTGGGTCATCTTAATGATTTCTATGAGGGAATTTTGTTGATTGAAACAACAGACACCAGACAACGGTGTATGATGTAAATGTTTCTGTCCCTTCTTCTAGGCAAAAATTGACAATCGGGTTATTGGGTATAAGGACTTGGCAGCCATTCCCAAAGACAAAGCTATACTCGACATTGAACGGCCAGACTTGATGATCTATGAGCCCCACTACAGCTACACTGCTCTGGAAAAATCAGAAACCCCCAGGAGTGGAGAGGTCAGGAGATACGGCACATTATCCATCACATGATAGCATCACATGGTTTTCACACGGTTCCTTTCACTCTTTATCTGTCTGATTATTTTCTTTGTAAAACGCTTTTTAATCTAGAAATAATTGTGCATTAGAAGAAACATATCATAAGAGCTACTGAATGTGGAACTTGTCATACAAGCTGTGATGGCATCAAAAGTATATAATTTATAACTTAAAATTACATCAGAATACAGAAATTAAATTACATTATCTGAAGAAAGGGAGGAATATTTGTCTTAACTAGGTTATGAAGGTGAGATTTTTTCACGGTCATGAAGCAATAAGGCAAGAATTTAATTATGTGCGTTTATTTGTATTACTATTTTAAACTGTCCTTGTCACTTTGTGCTGTCCTTCATAGGACCTGCAGGTTCTGCTTATTTTCCCAGCTCACTGCTGGATGTTTAGTAATAACATGGTCTGATAGGCATGGTGTTCAGACCTGGTGCTGGCCAGGTGGCATTTTCAAATAGCTCACGTTGCTCCGATGCAGTGTGAGTTCATTAATGTTTTTGTAACTGGTGCTCAGGAAATTAGGAAGCATGTGTTGGTGGTTTGCTCTGTCTGTTAACATGCTTGTCTTCAGGGGGGACAAAGCCCTAGACAATACAGCATGAACACAAAGTCTAACACATCCTGCCATTTTCCCTACTTCTTTTACCCTGCCTCTGCTGGCCTCCAGAGATCTATGTCACCCCGCTCAGTGTCACCTCCCCCCTCCCCTGAGGTAAGACAGACGTCTCCATGGAATGATTACCAGGGATATTAACACAGTGTGTCTTAGTGCTGTCTCTTCTTTTAGGCTGAGCAGATCTACTGCATTGCTTCTTCTCCTTCACCAAAGTTGATATTCAGACTGTCCTTAAACATGTCTGTTGATTGGTGCTTAATTGTTGGCGGTCATGGAATATAACATGTTATAGCTGTTTTGTAAACTCAGAATGCTTCCTGATGGTGTTGGGGGGTGGTTCAGCCTGGAGAGGTAGAGGTTTTAGACATGGACCCAGCTGGCTTTTGGGTGACGGATTGCCTTGCGTGCTTCCCTGCAGTCTGTCTCATGCAAGGACCCCAGGGATTGGGCGGAGCAGAGGTCCTCCGGAGGCTCCTCTCCAGCTCCTGCAATGCCCATACGCAGAACAAGCAGCTCAGTGAGCTCTGTGCAACACTTCCACAGGCCAGCAAATGGCACCAATATCTACAAGAAGCCACCAATTTACAAACAAGGTTTGCTGCCAGTCTTAACCAGCTTGCACTTTATCCTGATTCAGTAACACTTCAAAGTCCTGCTATGTTGAGGAGGCCTGGATTTTATATTGACTCTAAACACACTAATGTTTGACTAGATCTTGCTGTTTTGGCCCTTTGTGTCAGACATATCGGCAGCCGTCCCACAGAGTAAGCACATAGAGGACCTCATCATTGAGTCCTCCAAGTTTCCTGCTGCGCAGCCCCCTGATCCCAGCCAGCCTTCCAAGATTGAGACAGACTACTGGCCCTGCCCGCCATCTCTAGCAGTTATGGGTAAGACCTGTTCTCAACTCCTATGTCTTCTGTTAGGCCGATATTTGGTGGCAACCCTATAAATTTCTCCCTGGTGTCTGTTAAAGCCTGTCACTTCATCCCTGCCTTATTGAACTCAGTCTATACACTGAACGAGCTCCCCTGACTATGGGGCAGTGTCACCCTTGACCAAAAGTTGGAACAAAACTGCACGACAATAAAGTTCTCAGCTTACTTCTATGGCGGGTTGGTGCTGATGGTTGATGGGCTTCGTTTTGTAGATTTGCAGTTACAGTAGCTCTGAAATTTGGAGCTCCTGGGTCAAAAGAATGGCTGAATGGGCCCACGTGCTTCCTCTTATCTTACCCTGCAGAGAAAGAGTGGAAAAAGAAGGCTGTCTCTCAGAGGCAGAGTGGGCGTAACGAAGAGGAAGATGAGGAATATGACGATGGTGATTTGACAGAGGACATGTGGAGGCTGCACCAGCTACAGAGGCAGGAGCTGAACAAGGTTGGCAAGACAGTGGCATGTTACATCGATGCTTTCAGAGGGTGGACGTTTATGTAATTTTAGCATAGAAATGCTAGGAAATTAAATGCTTGATATTTGCTCTGAACATACAAGGACTTTGTGAACAAAGCATACAATGAGGTCAAAAGAGTGAGGAATGGAAATATATTTTATTATTGCTGCATGAATACAGATTTTTTTCATTGTAGGCTTAGTTAGCAGATAGTGTTGATTGAAATTGCAGAAAAGCTTCACTTTATGAAGATGTTATGGCTTTGATAGTGAAACTCTGATTGATTGTTTTGGTTGTGATCTGACCACATTTGCTGAAATGCCCATAATTCAATATAGAAGACAATTCCCTTATGAATGACTGGATAAGCTACAAGCTACTGTGTCCTGGGTGGAAGATCAGACATGCCTGTATTTCTCCTAGATCCCGTCAAACCTTGGTAAATTAATTCTGAAGGAGGAAATAGAAAGTTTAGCCCCCATAAGAAGGAAAACTCGCTCCCTTCCAGATAGAACACCCATGCATCTAGGTAAGTGTGTTAGTATTTATCATTTTGTAAATAAGTTGTATGAGTAACTTTTCACATATATAATTAAGTAGTCCACTAATCAGCATTTCAAAGGAAATGTGTATTGTTTTTCAGTGTGTTTATACAAATTTCAGTATAAAGTAGTTCAAACCTCTTGTGTTTTTTTTTTTATTTTAGGACATTATCTGTATTAAATTGACAGAAATTCTGAAAAAATTTTGATCTTTAGGTTGTTTTGACCACTGAGTCTGTCGTTTGGAACAGGAACCGAGAATATCATGATTGTTAAATTCTGTTGTCCCTACTGTGAGTCCATTTTGGAAATTTTAAAATTTATACATTGGAAATGAACGCTCTGTGGACCTCTAGTGGTTGATTGCTGTTAAAGCAACTGTCATCTTAATTTGGACGATATTCATCACATTCCAGCGCGTTAAAACCCTGGGCGTTCGGCTTTGGAGACCCCCTCAGTTCTGTGACTTTTTGCTGCCGTTCTAATTTTCTGAATCATTATAATAATTTTTTGCATATGGTCCCATTTTCAGACTCCCCTGTGTGCACCCAACTCACCCTAAGGGAGAATGTTAACACACTTAAGCGCTTATTTGACTTATTTTCAATTAATAAAGTTAGTATTTTGTGTTTTAAGTCTTCCTTCCTTCTTGACCAAAGTTAGTAACATACATACAGGACATACAAGCAATCACCTTTCAGTTCAGTTTATGTGAATATCCTCCAAACCGACAGGCATCCAGCTGTATACATGCAGAGTGCTTACAAACGTAACTGGGTGTAACTAAATCAATGTAATAGTAACTCGTAGGATTTGACTGAGGATTTGCAAGGGTAATAAACTGACATTTTACCACACCGAACAACATTTTATGAATATAAATACAAGACAAACAGTCGTTGGTTTCCAGGCTAAAAGTAATGGGAAATTTTTAGTCTTCTAAACAACATGTTTATTATCAGTATAATAATCATATCTTTGCCTTTCTATATGACAACACAGCTGCTGCAAATTACGCCTGCTTATGCGCTACCACACAGCTCTACAAGACTGCGATTTGAAGTAAATTGAATTCAAATAGGACCAGGCATGAAACGTTCATATAAACTGATCGTACTTTTAAGATGAGCGCACTGTGTATAACCGCGAAGCTGACGCATGCGCAAGACAGCGCAACTCCAGACAGCTGCACGTGTGAGCTCGTGTTCGCCATGCATATCGGGCACATCAACATACACAAAAACTTAGTTACGTAATGCTGTGCGGAATGCATTAATTACTTTTGTCGGAAACCGTCTGTAATTAATTTCATTGCCATGTATGGAAGTAAAATATCCGTGCATTTCCATTCTTATTTTTCCGTTATATTACGTGTAATAATTATGTGTATGAAAAAGATTTTATGATAAGTTAAATTAATGGATGTACCCTAATCACTGGATGGAAATTATACTTTTAAGAGTATTAACTTAGAATACTTGTGTGTGGTATTAATTCTGAGATCGTAAAACACTGAGAATTTGCAAGGGTAATAAATTCTAGTTTCCATGGACTTCCAAAACAAATTGGAAAATATGAAAAGATTCATGTTTTACAGTTTATCACATTATTTCACGAGATGACGTGCTTATGGCATACCTTTTTAAGTCAGTATTTGTGTAGAAATTTCCTTGAATGTTTTTAAGCGTCAGTGTTCATCTAGTGGTGGATCAGGGGTATATTTTTCTGAATTTGAAAGATTTAGTTGTATGCTTCCATTGGCATGTACACTTATAATGAAAGTGATATTTTACATAAATTTAGCAATCACATTATGGACAAAGTATATGAAATATTTGTTAAATTAACATTGTAACAATAGATGATGCAGTGTTCTGTTACTGTGACATGGATAAATTGCAATAATGAACTAACTATACTTGGTTATTTACAATGGGTTTGCATAAAATTGTTGGTAAAAGTGAAAATAATATGTAAACACTTTTTGTCTGGTATTTTTCTAGGTGAATGTTCAACATGTTCTTCACTTTGTTTAGTATTAACTTTCTAAAGTTTATTGTATCATAGTTACAATCCTCCATGGGAACTATCGCTTAGCAACCTGGGGATGTTTTCTTTCCTCTGCACTTAAGAACTTAATATATTTCCATGAGCAAACCATTTGAACTAGAAATCAAAAAACATGGTGCACTGACCAGATAGTGTGCACTCTGTCCTTCTTGGATGAAAAACATTTTTTCATATGACAAAGTCACCTTTAGCTGAGCATCACGGGGATTTATTTTTAGGTGCATGCACTGATCTTATATGGTTTTAACATTACACAATGCTTTACATTATAACTGAAATGCCATACACTGTTGGAATTAATACAGGTACACATTATTGATATTTGTACCTGACATTCGACACAGTATTTTATTTGGTAATATAAACATCAGACCTTAGGTACATAGGTGGAAATCCTGGGGGATTTCCACCTATGTACCTATGTACCTCCCCCCCCATGTCACTGTAAACTCAGGTATATCATTTGTGTCCCACTCAAAAATTGTTCTTGGAAGATATTTCTATTTATTGTCCCCCACAAAAGTGAAATGAGATTTACACCCCTCCTTTGGTAAACACAGTTTAGGTGGTCCCATAAAGTCTGTGTTTTTCAAAAACTGGTGCTATGTAAAGTGTGACTGAAATTACATTAAATTATCTAGGTTCCTATCTGGCCATAACAGCTTTTTTGGCAGAAGTTCGGTATATTTGGGAAATATTTTAAGCAATAATTTTATACTTTAGTCCCCTTTTTAAGTCCTTGCCCATGCGTTGGAAACGAATGCAGGTTTCCCCAAAAATGAGAAATGTTCTCTTTTCTTGTGTTAGTATCGTAAAACCACTCATTTACATTTATTCATTTGACAGACACTTTTATCCAAAGCAGCTTAGATATCACATACATGATACAATGAGCTGGTGCTGGGTGTCTTGCTCAAGGACACACCTGGTGGCTGGGCTGGGATTTGAGCCAGGAACCTTCTGCATCCCAGTCTACCCATTGAGCTACCAGCCCACCTCTTAAGTAAATAGGATCTGTTTCATTAGGGATTCATACCCATGATATTTACTTGTGTCATCAGGAACAGGGTTGGAAAAGAATAGGGAAAGTGTTTTTAAGTGATCTAGCTTTTGTCTGTCAGCAAGTTAAACCTTTATTCAGAGATATTTCCTGAAGCCATATACTCTTTATGTTAAACATGGATAAAAGTACCTTGAACTCAGTATAGTTCTTTTAATTTTATCCTGATTTCTCATAGGGTCATCATCCAGTGCTTCCAAATCCACCTCTCTCCCATCATGCAACAGAACTGGCTTAACTCGGGTGGGTAGGATTAGGGTGTCCTCGGGCCACTATTTAATGCGTAAAAAAGTTTTATATTTTAATATTATTGTTTTCATCTTACAAAACAGTAACTTTTAGAAAAAACTGTTAATAAAATGTTATGGGGGAAAAAATGTTTATATGCTGACGATAAAAAATGGTAATAATGAAGGACATACTGTAGAAGGAGGACTGAATTGGGTCCTTTTCAAGACAAGTGTCTGTGTGACAGCTTCACAGTTTCTGTCATTAAAGGTTTCTCACCATGGGAGCTAGAAGCTTTTAAACATTTTAGAAATGTCTCAAAGATTAATGATACGGGATGGGGAGTATTCTTTGTTTTGTTTTAAGATGAAGAATGAGGTCGGAGGTTTAATGCATTCTCCCATGTGCCCGTAGCTCCAGTCCATAGAGTTCACATCACCTGACAGTGATAAAGGAGGTCCAGGTATGGGAAGAACAATCCCGTCACGTCTGTGTGCCTTCTTCACCGTGTTACAGCAGGTTTAACATACACACTTCTGCCTTCTCTTTAGGAATTTGTTAAACATACTGTATACAGTGATGCGTCAGAAGGTATTCTAGTATGTACAGAAAATGTTGATTGATTAATTAGCTGAGGTCATTATTGTGATGAAGTAGTCAACAGGAGGTACATCATGAATATAATCAGAATGGTTTAATCGCCTGTTAGGTGATGCCATATCATTCTCCTCTGTTCTTGCCATTTAGGTCCCCAGGTAAGAATATTAAAAATGTATATTATTTGGCTGTCAGCACTGTCATCATTTAAGTTTCCATTGTCACTTGTGTACATATTCACATGAGGCTTTTTATTTCCTCCCTGCTGCAACATCTGTCATGAGTGGTGGTTGTGATGTCAGCTGCTTTGTTTGGCTCTCTTGCATTTTTGTGCATGGGGGAAATGTCCAGCTTTGGAGGAAAAGGGCGAGTGTTTTTAAATGCTCTTGTGGTTATGTTCTGTGTGGAGTGTGTCTGATGACGGGCACATCCTCAGACGGGGAGCGTGGAAAAAGGAAATTCACTGCCCAGTATGTTGGAACAGAAGGTGAGAGGGACTTGGCAGATGCATTGCCTTGTCATAGTGTCAGAGCTCTGTTAGACCAGCATAACACCTGCCCCAGTCTGCCTCTCACAACTGTTCCCCCAAGCTTAAGCACACACATCCATTTTATTTCATTATACATCTTTCATGCTTAAACATTAACTTCAGAGGCATAAAGACGGGCAATGTAGTGGCCAAGGTTTTGCTTTGGGACAGAAATTTGCTGAAGGCCACACCTTCCTTATCCATCAATTCTTTGATGTCTTCATGTCCTGTATTTTGTTTGGAAAAAGCTGTCTAAAAAAGGACACACAAAAACAAAACAGAGCAGATGAGGAACACGCCAGAGGGTGAGGGAGATGGGAGGTGTGATACGGCTTGGAGGAAAAGGATTGCAGGGGAGATGTCACTCTGAAATGGACTACTGCAGAATAATGGTTTTCTACTAAACATATACTGGGCAGTGCTTTGCTGTGTTCCAGGATGCTGCATATGAGATGGGTTACGGAGAATTTCAGCTAAGAGCTGGTTTATCTTAATGCGTGGGTTTGTGTCTTTTTAGCAGACTTACCCATATGGAATGCTCATGGTGACTCCCAGGGGCCATAGTAAGCTACCCCCAGGGGTTGATCGTACGAGGCTTGAGGTAAGAGGTTGAGGAGTAAGGTCTCTGTACTGCTGTAGAAACATATTCAGTGTTATTGAAGTTTTAATACTGATATGGTTTAGCAATGAAGAACATACACCTTACATAGTCTCTAATGACTGAAAGCTGTTTGAACTGCCACAATAAAATCGTGAATCCAAATGTAAAGTTTGATCTGGTGGCAATGGCGCTCATTGACCACGACCATTGATGGTTTGTGACACTGGTCAGAGAAGCTTCTTGTGATGTTTATTTTCTTTTAATCTCCTTGCAGCGTCATCTAGCCCCAGAGGAATTCCTTGATGTTTTCAAAATGACCATTGAGGATTTTGACCAGCTCACCCTCTGGAAACAAAATGACTTGAAAAAGAAGGTTTTGCTCTTTTAGCAGAAAGAGACTGAGTCCCGAACACAAGCTACTGCACTCTTTGGGAAATGAGGAAAGACAAGGAAGGAAAATTGAGGTCAAATGGAAAACCTAAGAAAGGACAAAAGTCACATTCCTGATCCTCAATCAACTACAATTCAACCATTCAGTTTTAAAAGTTGTAAGACATAGTAACTACCATGCTACAACAGCGGAGGACCAGAATATCATGTTGTAAATGCCTGAAACTGCAGAATTTACTTGTCTTCTGTGATGTTATTCTAATAAGATGTGGTGATGAGATAATGTTACAGTTTTGACTAATTCTCACATATAGAGAAGTGTTCTACAGACATAGCAGTGACTAAAGTAGTTCATCGAATACACCACACAGTTCTCCTGGTCCTCACTTTATATCACATAAGCACTGCCACAAAGTTCAGAAAAGAACATAGTTGACTTAGATGTCAAAGTCTTTTGCTAACCAGCGTTATGGTTGCTGGATACCAGGCAATATGCAGTACAGGTCTATGAAGGCTGATTTAACTGCAGAAAATTTGGGATTGTATATTTGTCCCATTTAAGAACATTCAGATGTAGAATGTTATTTTTAAATCGTCATTTATATTTTTTCCAACTAATCTGTTTTAGGAGAAGTATTCAAACAGATACAATGTCTTTTCTTTCTGAAAAGAATGAATTCAGATTATTATAATTGTCTCTAACAATAGCATTGTTTAGAAATCTACAGATGAACAAGACTTGCATAAGCAGGGTAAAGGAGAGGAATCCTGCCATTTAAAACATTTTATTTCATAACTAGCCTACATCCTCCTTTTCTTTCATCTCCCATCTTACTGCTACAACCTGCACATTTGTCACCACCTCCTAGCTTTTCTTATTGTTTTTAAAAGTGCAGTATTGCTGTTCACTTGAATCAGTTTAAGAAAAATCACACTGTCTAACTTTGCAGCTCTGCCAACTACTCTTTTGAAGTCAGTTGATGTGAAATTAATTTAATATTCATACTTGCATTAAAATATTAAACGTTTTATTTTGAAGTATTCCTCTGATCGTTTTACACAAAGATAAATGCTGGCGCCTGTCGTTTTAGGCTGAGTGCATTGTTTTATGCCAATTTTAGCATAGCATTAGATTGCAGACTTTCCAAAAACAAAACAAAAGCCCCATAAAAAGTATACAGTATAGTCTATATTGGAATCCATGACAAAAGAAAGGAACGTAATTGATAAATGTGAAAGGAGCACAGATATTCCACAGGATAGGTCAGCTGGAACACTGAGGTGACAAAAGGTCACCATGGGCAGGAAGGTTACAGAGGTCAGATAATTTAGCCTCCTGCATTCCTTATATTCCACAGAAACTCAGCAACCTAAACCCTGTGCTCTTAGAGCAGCAAAAGATGCTACTGTAATCCCTCTCTAAATTTAACTTCCTAATTCCAGCTGGTTATCTTGGTATGGGTAGCAGACTATATGCATGAATGTATAGTCAAAATCTGCCACTGCCAACTAGGTATGGGTGCATTGATGGAAATGGTGGCACTCCTTGTCAAATTCTGTGGATTCCATCACAAGGTTTTAGATACAGGTAGTGGTGTAGGTCTCCACCCCACAGTCTGCAGGACTAGATATAGTCTTTAGTCTCCAAATAATATAACAGCTTACTTTCCTATATCATTTCATAGTCCTTCACCATTTCCAAACACGCATTGTAACTCTCGTCAGGGTACACAGATATAATATGTTTATATTTTGTAATGCACAAAACGTTAGGCACCGTATTCACTTAATATGTCCCAATTTGTATTTTTCCCCTGTAAAAATGTTTACGAAAAAATAAAAATCATCAGAAGTCTGTCAGTGTCATCTCTGTAAAGCCAAAACGTGCAACTCAAGCACCGTAAATCTTCAATAAATAATATTTAGACAGTTGAAACTATGATACTAAAGTTCGCCTTTGAAAATGCTAGTGTGTAATTGTACATGTAAACAGATGGGTTCGCTACAAAACTTGAAAGAGACGTGTTCCCACTAAAAGAGATAAAAACCATTAGAATGATTGATAGAAAGTTCTAAGAGTTAAAGCACTAAGAGGCAGTGTTTTAGGGGGAAAACCTCGACTTGGGGGTAAATTCAGAGACCTACAAAGTTCGTGCTGGTGGACTTCATGATGTACAGGGTAGGCTGTGACTGTGTTTTGGCTGGAGCGGTGGGAGGGAGACGGGGAGTGTGTACGGAGCTTTCGAGGCGTATGAGTAATTAGTAAGAACTGCGAGGCTATGATCCGCTTGGTGTCTACTACTACTACTGCTGCGAAGAGCTTGATGAAGCATCGCAGCAGAGCGGACGCCGAGCGGTGGGGCGCACATACAGCTATGACATCTGGAAAAGATACAGACGGCGCCCTCGTTAAACTGTGAACATCGTCCACGATGGACAAACAAAAAGGTACGACGCATTTTCTTACGCTCGGCTGTAAATAATAAGCAGTTGTGAGACGGTGTCGGGCTGCTAGGAATGGAAATAATTTCGCTCCCTTGTAAATGCATTTTCGCATGAAAATATGGTTTAAAAACTTTTAAGAAAATCCGATTAAGGTGACTGATTTGTTTAACGATTTACGGTTGCACATACAGAAAAAAGTTTAAGGAATCGGTTGAATTTTTCCCCCCCGGTTTATTTCTGTTACAGCTTTTGTTGAGACCAGGCAACGACGCAGCTGCGACTTTTTCCACTTTCCCTACCAGTAAATCTTTAGTGTAAACCAGGTGAAAAAACTGCGAAAATCGCGTGCATTAGAATTGCTTTTCAGTATATTGGGCTTTTCTGTATACTCTGAATATGTCCTTATTCATCATTCTTGTATTATTGTTCATGTTGTCGAGCCTAAATAAGACAGAGCTGATGAGGGACGCAGTGGGATTTGAAAACAGCCCTGCAGTTTTCAAGTCCTAGTCCCGGGGGTGGGGGGTCGAGGGGGTGCTAGACAAACCATTTACAAACCAAATGTCTTCTGAATATTGTTATGCGGGAGGGGTGGTCTACAAACCATTGTGCTGAACATAACGTGCACGTGCGGGCTTTAACCTATTGTGTATTTTATGGAAAGTACGTCTGACGTACATTGGTCAGAAGGTCCACATTTCTAGTCCGCCTATGGAGCTCATAGCTGCTGGACTTCCAAAAGCACAGCACTAGATGTGTGGAAAACCGAAGTCATGTATCAACCGGTACCCGCAACAGCACCGCACCTCAAGTGTCAGAGTATACCACAACTTTATCAGTGTAGGATGTAAAATACACTGATCATACGAATGAATTGTATTTAAATCAGCTTGTAAGTAAACTTTGCTATCTGTGTCTGCTGCTGTGCCTGGAGCAGCAAGGTCTTAATGGGACACCACATTATCTTCCTACAGTACAATTGCACACAATATAAATTGTTTAGTACTGCGTTAATTAAAATGCACGACTTAGCGCCACAATATTGTGGTGATGTCGGTTTAACTGCTAAGTAAGACCTTTGCGTGCTGTAACTGACGTTTTGCAGCATTTATCGCTGTGAAGGAATGCAAGTAATAGCTTCGGAGCAGTAATCGGAAATGCCCGCTTTTCCTTCTCCTGGCCACCACTTCATCTCCAGAGATCGGGAACCAGACCAATTGTTTACTTAAAGGTTAATGCACGTCTCGCCAGATTTAATTCTTTCCAAAAATTTGGGGGGGATGTTGATACTATAGAGAATTTTGGCCACTGTCAATATTTTATGGCATATTAATGCTTTTGTGTATTTTTACTGTTTAGAAACACACTGAGCTCACGGGTTATATTACAACAAAGTTCTCCTCTACTCGGTTTAACAAAAATCGCGCCTAGAGTCAGAGCTATCAGTTAAATAGCGTAATTGTTTAACTGTGCTTTAGAGGTACCCTGGAGTTGTGGACCGCTATATATAAGGTTTTTACCAAATCACACTATACAATATGTATGTACGTATGTGGCACATCAGTCATTTCAAACCGTTTTCCGAAAACCTAAGTGTTGAGCAAGCTGCTGTTTAGAGATCACTGCCAGTCATGATTTTTTTTTGTTTAGTTTCTTAGTATGTGCCCTGAAACAAGACGTTCTGATATTAGGCAATGGGGCAGCATCAGCAGAGCTTGTTTTTCAAGCTTGTTTGTCCTTTCCATTGTGAAATGCCTGATCTCAGCACAGTCCCTGCACACATTCGCACACACACTGTACACATTCTCTCAGCTTCAAAGCATTCAGTGCCTGTGTTGTGCTGAGGGACAGGATGTTGTGTTGATGCTGGGATGGAAGCCTTTAATTTGGAAGATCAACATTCCTGACTCATTTAGACACGGCACAGCGCACGACATCTGATAGCTCTCTGGGACACTGGTGTGTCGCTAAATCACCCGCACCCCCCACGTCAGCTCTTCATTCCTGCTTTATCTCCCCAAGAATCCTTTCTTATGTCAGAGGCATCAAAATCAGATGGAAAATTAATGCAAAAAAAAAAAATCCTCAGAAGCCTTGTAGTTTTTGACTCTGCTTTCTCAAAAGTACGGTAGTTTGAGTGGTTAACAGCGGTTAAATTTTTTATGAAATATATGAAGAACCAGGCACATCTGTGCAAGCTCTAATAAATGTGCTTTGAACATGCAGTTGAGACTACACTTGAAATACTTGAAACAGTCTGTTTCTGTGATTACCTTTTCAAGTATTGAACAGGAGTTAGTCATGAGCGCCTGGGCCACACCAGTGGTGTGTGCTTTTGGCTTACTTTCTGACAGTGGCTCTGGAAGCCCTATTTACTGCTGTTTCATTGCTTCTTGGGCTCTGACTGCCTTGGGCTACATGTTCCTTCCCTTCTGTGCCTTCCTTTCCTTGAGTGGGAAGGTATAGGAGAAGCCAACAAGAAGCTCAGTCAGACCATCCCAGTCAAGAGATTTCATTGAGGAACCAAAACTTCCCTCTCCCATGCTTCTTAATACTGAGTAGGCTTCTAAAACATTTTTGAAATGTGAAAAATGCTTAAAACATTAGTTTTGCTAATGAGCAAAGGATACAATTGTCCCGCGACACCATCTGTTAAAGAAATGGGCCTATTGTGTGATGCATTTAAAAGGGGGCAGGGTTTGCATAACTGTGAATGGTTTGCCTGTGGTTTGTTTTGAAATGTGACTTGACGTACAAAAAAGCAGGTCAGATTTCGTAAGGTAAATAAAGAGAAGTTGAATGGTCACCATGTGCTTTGCCTCACTCTGTTGTTCTGGGTGTTGTGGCCATTCCATTAGAAAGGCCACTGCCATAGAGTTACCCTAAATTTATAAATTCCATCAGCATACCCTTGTTAGCTATTTGGTAAAGGAGCCTGTCCTCCCAAAAAAAGAAAATACAACTCACTGTAGTTCCTTTGTTTTGCCTTGATTTTTTTGTGTTGGTTTTCTGTGGTTTGGCAGAGAAGCTGACATCCAGCCTGTGCCTTGTTGGGACTGCTATAGTGTGATCACCCCCCTTCAACATGTGCCTCAGACTCTTGCCGTCAATACTTACTTACTGTCATCTTTTTTGCCGTTAGTCTGTTCACAAAATGTTCCCAAACCCCTGCTGTGAATTTACCCCGTGGATCAGTGGTTCTCAAACTTGATCTTGGTGGCCATGGCGGCATAGGTTTTTCTTCCAACCAATTCATTAATTTTAATTTGACCACTGTCTTAATTAAATATAAAATACATAGTTTTTTCTCTACATTCTTCCTGATCATTTGCATTTGTCTGTACATAGTTCTTTTGATTTATTGAGAAAAAAGCAGGAGTTACAAAGAAGAAAGTAAAGAGTGAAGCTCTTGTGCTTTAAGTTCTGTAGCAAAAAATGTAAATCACACATGGTGCAGAATCAGAGCAGGAAATGTCTGGATAATTAGACATATTGTTTATTTTAATCCAGTAATCATTAATTGTATTCAAATTGTACTAATTAATAAACACAAATAGGTGCCAATGACAAGGAATGCTTAACTAGGTGTGGTGATTTAAGGGATTATTAACAATAAATGGATTAAAATATCAAGACATACCGTAATTAAGAAGTAACATCAGCAAGTCTTTCAATTGATTTTAAAATTTTTTATTGAAAAACAATCTTGTTTAGGGCGGCACTGTGGTGTGGTGGCTAGCACCATCACCTCACAACTCCAGGCCTGGGGGTCTGTGTGTGTGGAGTTTGCATGTTCTCCCTGTGCTTGGTGGGTTTTAGTGGGTTTTCCGGTTTCCTCCCACACTTCAAAGACATGTGAGTTAGGTTGATTGGTGTCTCCAAATTACCCGTAGTGTGTGTGTGTCCTGTGGTGGGTTGGCGCCCTGCCCTGTGTGTCCCCTGCCATGCACCCTATATCGTCTGGGATGGGCTCCAGGCTTCCTGCGGCCCTTTACAGGATGAAGCAGTATAGGAGATGAATGAATCTTGGTGACTTTCTGGACTGACACAGTGATTACAAAAAAGTCAACAGTGTTCAATTGAGATTAAAGTTAATTTAAAACCAGAAAGAGTCAATAACCTATACCCACTGGGGCCACAAGAACCAAGTTTGACAACCAGTGACATAGATGGTGACGATATAGGACTTGGAAAACTTCTTTTCACTGTGAATGAAGGCTCCGTAAATTACAGGCAATTGTTAGATTGATTGCTGTCAGTTTTATGTACCTAAACATGATATTGCTTCCCAGGATAATCAGGAAATTCAATCAGAAAAATTGACAAAGGTGAATGTGTCCGTTATGATAATACTGAGAGGTGTTGCATGCTTTGACTTGCAAACTGCTGAAAAGAGTCAAAACATTTTGGAAAGAACGGACAAGACCTTGAGTTGTAGAACAAATGACATGAAAAAAGGAAATGAGACAAATTAAGTTGTACTATGAAAGTTGAACTCTTGGACAAAGTATGAATGCAGAAGCTGGTGAACCTGATATGACTTGTGTAAAATGAGCTACTGTGTTGGAAGTACACTGGAAGTTATTCATAGTGCTGTCAGGTTGACAGTGGGGTAAGTAAGGAGATGGATAGGTCCAGAATGTTCTCAGAATACTTACAGAAATCCTCCCTACTGTTTTTGTTTCCGTCATTCTCCCAAAAAATGTAAATATGAGAGGCAAGTGAGGCGGCGAGCATCTATTTTTCCCTACTCCCTAGCCAAACACTGACGTCTTCTTAACGTTTCTGTTTTCTGTTTGATTTCAGCACATTTCTGCCAAACCAGGTTTGTCTGAAGGTCAGTTGAAGCAGTACGCATAGGTAAAAACAAGGAAGTCATTTTGAAGCGTAGCACATTTTTGAAGTAAAGGCCGTATTAAAGTTCACTGTTACAGTGTGATTTGAGGGTGATTTGAAAGTAGAAGTGTGGCTCAGTGGTTGTAATTTATGATTATAGTGGGGTTTTTTTGTACAGTTTGTTAAAAGAGCTGAAACATGTTATCTCTAGAAGCACACAGATATAGGGATGGCTTGTTTTTTAAGATAAGTGTCAGACAAAAGAGCTCTTTGTATTCACAATATAAAGCTGAGTTGCAGTTAAATTGCACCATTGCACAGGCAGCACATATCTGCAAGTCAGTGTTAGAACGTGTGAATGAATAGCTTCTCGTAAATACCATTATCTGAAATGCTTATTAAGAAAACGTGTGATAATTCTAGAAAACGGATGTGCCACCTCAGTAGCCACGTTTTTCAAGACGGCTTCCTTATTTCAGGTGATGTAGAACGTTTCGATCCTGTCCTTGATATTTTGGAGCACTATTCTCAGTGGGGCTGTGAAATGGTAATGGAGCTGTGGAGAGCTTAAAAAAATATTATGAAATTCTCTATCTGACACTTTTTTAGGGCAGCTCAACACCTTTAAATTGATCGTTTCTGGACCCCTGGATCACATGCTGCTCAGTTCAGAGATGCATTAAACCCGTTTGTCAAACATGCAACAGTCAGGCCCTCCGCTGCCACTACTTCCAGCTCATGACTTTCCAGGCTCCTCACTGCCATTATGAGAGACCTGTGGCAGAATGTTAGCCCACTTCTTGTATTCTGTGTCTGTGTGTATGTTACATGTCTGTTTGGGTACCCCCTGCGTGAATTTGTCAGCTTCAGCTTTGTTTTCTTGTTGTAGCACTGGGGAAATTGAAATATGAAAGAAAAACAACTATGCTCTTTACTTTGACTTGCTGAGGGGTTCATTCAGCATTGTGAGTCTGTATTGAATGACTTGTCCAAGCAGTTGGGCGTTCTTTCATAGAGAAATTTAAAGGCCATTGACACCATAACAAGCGACTTGTTTTTATGGCACAATGTTGTCATGGCTTCCCCGTGCAGAAAATCCTCACTCTCTTTCCACTGTTTTTCATTTTTCTTTTTCTTTTTTGCAGAGTAATTTACACAGATACTAGAGCAGCCACACAAAGGCTCTCTGATCGGCTCTCCCACATCATCCATGCATCTCTGTTTTCTGTGAATGCATAAGCAAGGACTGTACTCTCTCTGTCTATGTGTAGGAAGATGAGGTTTAACCAGTGGGAGATGTTTAGCCCCCGCCCCCCCACAAAAGCATAGTCACCTCTTCACACATTAGGGCCACGCTTCGTGTTATTTACGTGTGCTGTAAACAAGAGCCAGCACAAGCAGACACTGTACGAGTTCCTGAATACTGTTTTGTGCTACACACTGGTGTTCTGTTGTGCCAGCAGAGGTTCTGAATTGATTCTTCTGTTTGAAGTACTGTTCTTTAAAGTTTAAGAGTCAGATACAAAAAGACATGAGCTCTGTAACTCTAAGGTAGCTGTACTCTGTTCAGCCTTTTGCATCAGACGGTTATGGAACATTTATTTGCGATGATAAAAATGTAATGCTAAAGGTGAACCTTTCTGTGATTTTCATCAACTATTACTATGCTTTCCTCTCTTGGGTATAACACTAGCAGAATGCTCTTTCTTTTATTGTGTGGAGTCTGCTGTAGGTTTACAGTTATACCATGTGCAGTCTTGGGCTGCTTTGCAATGGTAATTGTTTCCTGAAAAAAACCTTCATTGAGAACATAAATGGAAAATTTTTTCAATCTTAGCTACTTAGGTATAAATGCATGACATATGGTGTGTGTGTGTGTGTGTGTGTGTGTGTGTGTGTGAGAGAGAGAGAGAGAGTGTGTGAGTGTGAGTGAGTGTGAGTGCACTCCACTTTAAAGTATGTTGGTTTGAAGCATGATGTGTGTCTGGTTGCATTTGAATTTCAAACAGACTTTTGAACTGGCAGTTAACTGTCTTTATAACTGCCAATGATGAGCAGAAGTTCTGGGTATAAATGTGAAAGTTTTTAGATCTCCCTTGCGCATCACCAAACCTTGCACATCACCAAATCTCCACCTATAAGCAAGGATGTCGGTAGCCAACAGTAAGTCGACCTTTGGCAACACAGAGACCATCAGTGGCCTACAGAGTACTCACACTATAGGCCTAACATGGATACTTAGAAGCTGCTGGCTGTTACTTGTATGACGCTTTTGTATGCTTTTACATGCTTTTAACCACATTTATGACAGAATGTTGTTCTGAAAACAAGCAGACACTGTTTTTATTAGATTTAGCCTGAAAATATTTTTATAGCAATTAATGTACTGTATGTCCAGTAATCGTCTTTAAACATTTTATCATGTGTTCTGTGCATTAGAAAATGTCATAGTTTATGGATACCAGTCATTATCAGCTTGAGATGGCTAGACCAAGCTATATTTAAAAATACAATGGCAGTCTGGAGGACGTGAATATAAACGGCGTACACTGTATTTTATATTGTGCATGAGAAAGAAAAATTAAAGCTTACTGGGGTGTTTTTGTACCACTTTTTAAAATTATGCCAGTCCAAATGGGATATAATAATTACTCCAGCCCTTTAATGTCATACTGAACATGTGAACTGTTGGCCCCGTTGCTTCTGATGCTCCATGACCAGTGTTGTGTTCTGGAACACTGAACTGCAGCTGAACACCACCTCATCGCTGCGTCTGCTTTCTCCCCAGTGCTGAACCGCCTGGTCTCAGACTTGCAATCGTTCCTCTTGGTCCTGGACAACGAGAATCTCAGTTATATTGCTCAGGCACAGAAGAAGTCTATTTCAGATCTGCTGTCTAAATTGCAGGATACCCCTGGTAAGTTAATGCCACAAAAGCATCTTTTTTACTAGCATTATTCAATATCGTAGCCTAAATCCCAGGAATGACTACTTTGTTCCAAGTATTGTTATATAGGAAAATGTAAAAAATATAGAGTATGCTTTTAATTCCTTATTATGTACTAACATGACAAATTAATGGAGTGCAGTTATTATAAATATATTCCAATATACAGGAAAAAAAAGAGTAGAAACAATCCTTGTTCATTACCAGTGAAAGATAATAGACATGGGCAAAACATGTAGTAAATTGCAAATATTCAAAAGCATAGACCCTGTGATTTATATTATGAGCCATCGCTAATACTTATTTATGTGATTAATCTCAAAACCATGAAGTGAGATATGCAATAAACTGGGCAATAAATGCTTGTGTATTCAATCATTTTAACCAAGTGTGACTCTTCAGCCAATTAAGTGTGTTCTTGGTGTTTCATTTTTTCATTTTAATCTCTTATCCAAGTGGAGGATGCAGAATACATGATCATGAACTGTCCACCTGGAGCTGCCAACAGTGACCTCAGGGAAAACCAGCCACCAGACAATGGTGGGTTTTTTTTTGTATAATAAAGGAAAATATTATTTCACTTATCTAGAGTTCTGAGTCATACTTAAAGTGTTGGGTGTTCCTCATGGGCCTGTGTTTGGCCCCTTGACTATCTTTTGTGTGTGTAGATGGATTCTTCTCATCCATGATTACCCTCAGTCATGGTGAAGTGCCATCCTGCTCATCTGAATGGCTGCTGAAGGGGGTGAGTTTGTAATCGCTGTTCACCAAATACTGTGAAATCCAAAGAGGGTCAGTTTCAACAGGAACCTCATCAAATATTTGCAGACCTTGAGGAAGCACCATTGAAACATTTGCTTTGAGGTCAGTTTCATTGCTAAGCATTTTAGATGACAGGGGTGAAAAATAGACAGAGTTTGTCATGTTGTTGAATTTAATTTGAAAACTGATCAAAGAACAGCTGAAGTCAGGAGTGACTAAATCTCTGTAAATGTAATTCAGTCAGATGTATTTAATTACAAATTATGTTAAGATAAACTGCTTTACTTGATCTTGAATTTTATTGTTTACCATTAATTTGATAAGACTTTATTGTTCTGAGGGTTATTGGTTTTGCATTTTTAATTACAGTATGTTTTGTAGTAGAAGTATAAAGTAGGCCTGATTCATTTGAAATGTGTTAACACATGATATAAATGCATAACATTTGGGGCTTCCTGTTTCTCAGCAGCTGTGGAGAAATTTTTAAATAAAAATAATAATGCAGTATGACAGACATTTTTGGACAAGTTTTTTGTGATTTCTGCATTGTTTGAGGTGTCTTTGTTTCTTTCAGCTGGAGAAAGTTTTAAAACACTTGCCCAAGCTGAGAAACATAAGTGCTTAGCTACGGGTTCACTTCAGTTTTAATTTGGTTTTAATTTGAAGTTGGGTCCCAGGTTGTCTGTGTTCTCTGATGGCCCAGTGCCTCGTCAGTGGTCTAGGGTTCCCTCTGTCCTCACTGCGGCCGAGTTAGGTGACGTGGGGGGAAGGAGCCCAGCGGCAGGGTTTATTTTCAGGCCCGAGCCTTAGCCTCTGACCATAATGACAAGGCACAGCTGAGGGGCCTACTGTAGTGGCTGACAGGCTCTCAGGCCTCCTGGCAGAGGGGGGAGGCTCTGATGTGGGCCTCTAATGAGAGGGTCGCAGGCCTGTGGTGGTTTTGGGATACCCAGCCACACGTTTTACTGAGGGGTGAAGACCAGTGCAATGGGTCAGAGGCTAAACTCTTGCTTTTAACAAGGCCACTTCAAGTGGCCAGGAGCGGCGTCCAGAAATAAACAACGAACTACTACGGCAAGGCTTCAGAAAGCCGTGGCAAATTGCGCTGCTCTCACGCATGCTACGCGTCGTATCCGTACCGCCACATTGCCCGCGTTGGACTTGTCATAGGAATTGACGACTGAGACATCCTGATGGCCCATAGCTACATTTGCAGTTTTTCTGTAGATTAAATTAATTTGGCTGGGTTGAATAAATGGTTGCATGTCAAATGTTCGTATAGGAGACAGTGGTGAAGGATGCGTACTGCCTGTTCTTCAGTCAGGCTTCCCATCTGTGCACGCAGGGCACTCTGAGTACTGGAAGAAAGCTTTGTGGGTTTGCTAATCGGGCCCCTGGAAATCAAAGGCTTCGGAAACATTTTGAAGAGCCACAGTATCGATGAAAGGAAGTGCTTTGTTTACGCGACCAGCCATCTCCTCTCCATCAGTCTGATGCCACTGCTCACAGTTCAGCTAGGAAGAGGAAGTACATGTCCACTGAATAATTATTTCTGTCTGTGTGATGGAGCGATAAAACACCCACATGTAGGAGGAAGTCAGGCGGCACAGGGCAGGTCCCCCACCCCAAGGGACAATTAGATCACCAGTAAAAGCCCCCCAGGCTAAGATGGCAGGGTCATGCAACTGTAGGCATAGAAATCATGTGCACACACGGGGCACGGACCAGTGCACTCATGCACATAATGTGGACACCGAGGATGGATGGGTGGGTCGACAGTTTTACACTGTGGTGGAAGGAGAATTGGGTATTTTTTGTTGCTAGTATATTGGTGCCTTTGTTCAAAGTGTCCAGTTATCTTACCTGAGTGCTTAATTAATGAAGCAAAAGTATATAAGAGGAGGTTAGTTGTGTGACAAGATAAAAGCATAAATGAAGAAAGCAGTTTAATCATCACCCGAAGAATAACTATATGAAAGAACTAGGAAGCAATGCTGTACAATAAGGTTATGGCTGAAACGTGCTTCGACGGATGCTTTTTTAACCTTCAGAACTATAATTCATAAAATGAAGGCTGGACCTGTCAGATAAATAGATGCAGCTGAAGGCCAGGCTGGCTGTGAACGTGTGTTTGAATGAAGGCACATCTTTGTGAGCTAAGTGTTTCTCTGTCTGCCTCCACAGCTGCCCCCACTCACGGCTTTATCACGTCCTTGTGTAAAAAAAATAAATAAAACCGTCATGGCTACAGCGAACTGGGAGTGAGAGAGCAAGATGGCCCAATAAGGCTGTATGAATTTGGAATGAATGTTTACGAGCTTGGGGTGGAGTGGGGGTAGGGGTGTTGTTTTGGTACGTCACCCATTTTATGTGCAGACCTTGAGCTGAGTTGAAATATACCAGTTTCCGGGTGCCTGTTCCACACTGATATGGCTAAAGTAGTTTTGAGATGTTGACTCTTTATTTCATTATTCGGGAAAGGCTGGTTGCTTTAGTTTCTGTATTTTTGCCTAACAAGGCATTCAAAACTCCCATATTTATTCTGAGCTGAAGCAGGTAATCAAAAAACGAATACAGAAAATTGTAAAAGTTATAATGTTTAATCAATTTCTATGTTAATGAAAGTGTAGAAAGTATTGGTTTTTTCTGCATTTGCCTCATTGTAGGAATCAATGATAAACAGAAGTGTTGTATTTCCATGACAGTGAAGTATCAGTACATCTCAGGCACTGCTTGTGAAGCCTCTTGTGTTTTTTCTGTTTTGTGTGTACCAATCCATGTGGTTTGGTTGGCTTCCCTGAGGTGGATGGCACAGGCGACTGATCTCAGACCAGGCGGTGTCCTGTTATTCGTGCTTCCGGGCAGTCTGTGTTTTTCTGTAGCCTGTGCACTGTCTGACCTTTGAAAAATAGCAAAACTTCCAGTAAATTAAGCTTTTTCATTTAAGGCTCCAAATTATGTTGGCCGCTGTGTATTTTCATTTTAAACTGAAGTCCAGACATGCGTATTTTCAGTGAAATCTTTTGTTTACCTGCTTCAGTTCTGTAAACTGTAAAGTGTCAACCAGAATTTGTAATATGGACAGTTGCACACTTCAGTCCAAACAGAACAAAGCAATTTAATGTCATGTTCATATTTACATTTATACAGAATGCAGTTATTGTACAACAGATTGTACCTTTTATAGATTTGATGCCCCCCCCCCAATTTCCCAGTCCTTTTTCTTTCACATCGCATGACTTGCAGTGTGTACACACTGTAATTAACTGAACATGCTTCTTCATCTGGGGTCAGCCCTCAAAATTGTTAAACCAGCTGGACCAGTTCAGCCTCATGCTGATATGAGACATATCTGAACAACCATACGGAGTTTCCATGAAATTAATGTGTGTGTGTTTCAGAGTCAGGGGCCTGTAGTTCCTCCATACCCCCCCGAAGGCTTAGATGATGACTGCTATGAAGAGGCTGAACCCTTTGCTCCAGTGAGTCAGCAGGCAGGTATGCTGCCCAGGGTTCACCGGGAGTGTGGCGGATCTGTGCGGTGAGGTCACATTCAGCATGAAGAATTAATTTTTTTTCTTCTTACTGTGTTCACTACTCATTTGTATTTTTATTTTCACCTGATATAAGCTCTCGCTCTCTGCTCTGTGTCACTCGTGATTGTGTACCTCCGTGTGACTGCGTGCGCATTGCGTGCTTGTGCGTGTATATCCACAGAGTCGTTCTCTCGCTTTTCTTGTCTCTGCGGTAGACGCGGTAGACTCGGACAGCAGCCACTACGAGTCGTACGGCGAGGAAGAGGAGGACTATTCGAAGGACAGGGCCCACTACATCCAGTGGAGTGCCTCGCAGCCTAGCCTGCGTGCCACACCCGAATCACGGATCTGCGGCTACCTGTGGAGGAAGAAATGGCTGGGCCAGTGGACTAAGCACCTCTTCATTGTTCGCAACACTGCTCTCCTGGTACTTGCCTCAACCACCACGCCATCCCACCCCCACAGCACCCCCCCAAACTCCGAATCTCTCAGTCTCTCACTCACACTCATCACTGCAGCAACAGCCCTGGGCTCTCAGAAGCAGTTGTTTTTTGCGATTACATAGACTGACATCAGACAGGAAGTGTACTCCTTTGACTTTCCACTTAATCATTTAGGATTAAAGTGTTTGTTATTTTAGCCTGTATGGTAGTGTTTTTAATTAATTGACTAACAAATCTTAAATCTGTTTTAATGAATACTTTGCTGTGGTGCTGTCAATACAGCAAACACTCCTACTTCTAAAAATATTCATAAGTAATCCACTACTAAATCAGTGCCATGTTGCAACACAGCCATTATGCTAAAACACCATAATAAATAGATTTATTGATACCCTAAGAGCAGCCTTTAAGGGCACCTTCGGGTGTTTCATTACTTCAGCTGCAAAATGTTCTTGTAGGTTCATAACTAGTTTTATCATTTTATCCTTTAAATATCAATCAGTCTATGTAGGTCATTTAACAGCTGAATAATTAGCAAAACACACCAGCTGCCTTTGTGTTAGTTGAAGACATTCCAAATGACATTTTTTTTTACCAGATCACTTTTCTCTGTTTTGATTGTTTTGGTTTTTCCTACTGGTTTCACTAATGGTACTAATAATTTTGATTTCCATTTCTGCATATCATCAACATTCTATAGAGATGAAAGCTGCCTACTGTGCAAAGGAAACTCCTGAGGGATGTTGTAACTATGGAAACCATTTACTCAATAGCTGTGTTATGACACAGGCCATCTTAAAATTCTTATTATAAATGATTATGTAAAGGGAAGAGAGAACTTTATTGCAGATTCCCTAAATAAATCCTTTGCCTGAGGGAATGTCTCACCCAAAGGGATACGTTTACAGTAAGTCTAATACTTACGCATTTTTCCTGCAACCGGACACTGACATAAATCAGCTGACAAGATATTATTAGGGCATGTCTGAGTAGCATATTCGGAAAAACAATTTGTCAACTAAGAAAACTGACCTTCGGTCTCCTTTATTTTAATACACCCTGATTGCATTCATGTGTTTTACAGTTGCATTATGTTTTCATTTTGTGTGTACAGAATGCACAGGGCTCTGCATTTGTGCTTGAATGAGAAGGCCTGCATAGCTAAGTGCTCCCTATTTGCATTTCATGAATTTAGAAGCATGCGAATAGTAGCAGTCGAAACTGTTTTCCATTCAATCAGATGGAGGTGTTGCACAGAACAACCACATAAATATTTTTCATTGGTTAAAGTTAGGGCCAATCCACATGCAGGAATGTTCCTGACAGCCTTTCCTCTAACGTTGTTACAAGCAGGGCTAAAGATTAGATCTGTCGATCTGATTTTGGCCCTCCTGCTCCACACGGGGGACTGCAGACAGGGCCGGTTGCAGAACTTCGATCCCAGTGTGGCATCTCTGCCAGCTGGCCCATGGCAGATTTTAACCAGTGCCCTCGGACCTCTTCCCCAGTGCTACAAGTGTGCCAAGGACCTGGACCCTGTGTTGGAGCTGGAGCTGAGGGGCTGCCAGGTGGTCTACAAGTCCAAGCACAACAAGAAGATGCAGCACGAGCTGAAAGTGGTGGCGGGCTCCGAATCCGTGGTCATGGGCTTCCACAGCTGCAAGCAGGCCGAGGAATGGCGGAAGGTTTGGAGGTGTTTATGCTAACACAACAGACTCATAATAAGAGGAGAGCAGCGAAAGACAGGGAGGTGGGGGCTGTGGGTCCTTCAATGTGATGACTTCTGGTAGCATGTATCGAAGTTTGCAGACGACTTAATGTTCCTTCAGAAATCGTGCACCAGTTAGTCATGCGTTTTTGTTTTGATTTTTAAATGTAAATAAAGCAAAGGATGTATAAACGTGTGGCAGCATCCATCTGCTGTTTTGTCTTAGATCATTGAAGAAGTAAGTGGCTCTTCCCATTATGAGAGAGATTCCCACAGTTCGTCCTCCCTACTCAAGTGTGAAAAGCTGGACTCTTGCAGGGTAACTTTGATCACTGCCACCCATACACCCACTTTTGCACGATATCATTAATGAGACAGGCTTTTGTGTCAGTATACATCATATGAATGAAATACATTCTGGGCATCTTTCCTGCTCCTTGTCATCTGGCCTGTCTTCCCTTGCAGTCAAGCACAGTTCTACACACTGATTCAGAGGAAGACAAGCTGTCCAGTCCTCCCTCCGCTGTTAGCAGCATGGAAGTGAAAGATAAGGGTGAGGGACTGAGCTGTCCGTCGCTAAACTCATTTGTCAGGACATAATAAAATGTGCACATCTCTGCTATCAGAAACTCAGCCTAGAATTATTCGGTATGGCTGTACGAATTGTGCTGTGGTCGTTATGGAGACGCTGTGACAATGTGTGGTTTGGGTGGTGTAATGAAGCGAGGGCTAAATTTAAGTCACACAAAATCAAGGTTTTTCTACTTTACACTTTTGGGCTGTTCTAGCTGCAGATTCCAGAGCAATTTAGTAGTCATCCCTGGCCCTGGAGATGATCCAACCGACAGCAGCAAGTCTGTTCAGTGTTTTAGCAACTTTTTATAAAGTAGATCTGATGTAATGTCCCAGAGCAGGAACAAAAGCAGAGATCAGGATTTTGAATTTACTCTGATAAAGAGGAATTTAATTATGTGGTTTTACAAATATCCACCTAGTTTTCCTGACCATGCCCTGAATGTGTGGCTAGATAACTGACATCAAAATAGTGCGGATCGCAGTGGTTATTTAAACTTCTGCATAATTATCTAATATGCATTATAAAAATTTTGGAGTTGTTGAAAGTGTCAAGAAATTAGCACTCTACATATATAAACATGGCCCTCACGCTCACTGAGTTAACAGAGTAACACAGAAACTTAGCTCAGTGTTTAGTAGCATATATAATAAAAGTACCATCATATATAGTTTTTATACATTTAGTACTACAAGTTAACTCTTAGCATTACATTTATGTACTGTCCAACACTTTATTAAAAGACACCTACAATTTTACACCTGGCTACTTTACTGAAGATGACTTGTGTTCTTTACTTATAAATATGATAAGGAGCCATTTTCCTTAGATTTGACCTAGAAATCGTTAGGTGGTAACTTCACAAGTTTCAGTCCTGGGGTCCCGTGTCAGTAATGGAACACTTGCTCACCTGTTTGTCCCCTGTCCCGTGTCAGTAATGGAACACTTGCTCACCTGTTTGTCCCCTGTCCCGTGTCAGTAATGGAACACTTGCTCACCT
>JABJVR010000035.1:5632922-5654540 GCA_025773905.1 Chitala chitala
GTTTGTCCCCTGTCCCGTGTCAGTAATGGAACACTTGCTCACATCTCACAGGCTTCCTGAATGTGCTCATGAACTGCCAGTGGCAGAGCCTGTGGTGCCAGGTTGAACACAGCGTACTGAAAATGTTCCGGGATGAGGTGTGCGAGGAAAGCCCCCAGTACAGCGTTCAGCTCAGGGGGTGCGAGGTCCGACCCGGCCAGGACACGCCGCAGGCCTACCGCATCATCGTGGCCCAGAATGGAGACCAGGTGGCGGTACTGGAGGTGTGGTCTCACATCGGCTCGGCCAGAGCCACTGCACAACACTAATATCACCTAATCTGTGTGAGCTTCTTTTTCCAAAAAACAAAAAAAAAAGTTAGAGTTTCAGTCAAGTTAGCTGCTTTTTTCATCCGTAAACATTCAGCAGTAAGACACAGCAAAGGGAGAATATTTTAATTCACAAATGGCACTTGAATCTTTGGACCGCAGTCCAAGAATTGTAGTGCTGTTGGAGAGGGAACTGTTAAGAAACAGTAAGTGTGTGCTTGTGAAATCAGAGTCAGGGTCACAGTGAGGTTGAGGGCCGTGTTCAGGTGAGCGAGACCTTTTTCTTTCTGGCTGTAGGCCAACTGTGCGGACGAGAAGGAGCGCTGGCTCCAGCTCTTACAAGACGGCAGTATGGGACAGGCAGACCCCCCATATGAGAGGCTGGACTCCATTGCAGACACAGGGTCTAACAGACCGCTCAGGTAACATGCAGAGAGCACAGGTTTAGTGTTCTTGGTGACCTCTGACCCTTAGTGTGGGGGTCAGAGATCACCACGTGTTAAACAGCATTCTTGAACGACACTGTTAAATGAGGGGTTAGTTCACTTGTCACGTGTTCTAACTTTAATTTGTTGACCTGCGAAGACCATTAATCTATGTGAATAAAATAGATTACTTAACCATTTTTATGTTTCTGATGATTAAAGGGAAACTTATGACAGTTTGTTAAAAATGTAAGTGTGGGGTGATATGAAATCAGAGTGAATGATTCAAGTTATTGGGTTGTGTTCACCAGTGGTCTGATGACAAGAAGATTTCCAATGTCCAACATGTACATCGATGACCCCTTCCATCAACTGTGTGGGCTAGGCCAGCACCAGCCAATCTACTCCAACACATCCATTATGGACCATATGGTACATTCCAAGTTGGGGTGGCCCGTTACAACATAACAGCTGGACACAAAGTCAAGAAAATGGAATAAGATTTGTTCTTTTGTTTTTATTGTGTTCAAATCAGTTCCAGAAATCTCAGCCAGTTAGCAAAGGAGATTCTGCCATTTCCAAAGATATAAGCAACTACAGCAAAGAATCCTTTACCAAACACAGTAAGTCTGCTTTTGTGTTGTGTGTATTGTCAGCTGCCCTTCTTTTTGAAAGCTCTTGCTATACTTACAATATTTACAGAAAGTAATATTAGATTAGAGTAGAAAACAAGGTTTTCAGTTTCAGTCCAGCAGTGTAGGCTTAGAGAAAAAAACTACATATATATACACTGCATGTGGCAAAGGGTATGAATCAGACATGGAACCAAATTAGAAAAATTAATAGATCTGCAAGGAAAACATGTTTTTTTTTTTACTCTTTGGTAAAAACATATGATTAGTGAAGAATTTGTGGCCCTACTATGGATATTATTAGCATTCTTCTGCATGTAGTCTTTTTTCCTGGAGAAATGAAACAATTCCACCACATCTGTTTTTAATTTTGCCTGCTGAGAGTTTAGCTGAGTGGACAGTGTCTAAATAATTATATGGTACAGCATCAGTCATCAGAACTTTCCATGACCATTTCAAACTCTTGTCATCTTGTAAAGCTGTCATATCAGCACGAGATTTAACATGCATGTAGGCTATCGTTATTAAAATGGAAATATACTGGAGTACATCGTATCTTTAGAGGGGTAACGTGCCATGCACACAAAAAATAAGCGTAAACCACGACTGCATGTTTATCTGCAGTCATAACAACCCTCTTTGTGGAAGTACATGTTAAACAGCAAAAAGGAAGCAGTGCGTAGGTACTTCAGGGACAAAGGCTATATAATTTACTAAGGCCAGAGTGTTGCCGCAATCCGAGATTGAGATAGACAGGCTTTTGTGTTACATTTTGAGGTACAACAGAAGACAACACAGCAGACAAATTATGTGATCAGTGTGAGTTCTCGTCTAGTTTATCATCTACCTCCCAGGATGCCAACCTCTTGCATTTCCTTTCAGTGAAGGTAACAGTTCAATGTACAGTGTCTGTGTTGTCAGCGAGCGGTTTGAGGGGTGCAAAGACAAAGTTGCACATCTTCCTTAGTCCTCCCTAGTTGCGAGACCTCAGACCCTTTGGGTATTTGTGGAACCGTCTGGAGAAACGCCTACCGTGGTTTCTGCTTCCTTGAAGCCTGCATGAATTGGTAGAATTCTTCACTGCAGCATGGTGCCAGATTCCAGCAGAGCGTTCCGAAACAGTGCTGACTTGGTGCTGCGTCGTAGCCATACCATTCCAGCCATACAGCTAGCCCAGCGTAACACCAAACTAAATGACGTCTTCACCACTTTCATTTTCTGCATTTCAACCTTAATCGCAATGTCATTGATGTAAAATGTCAACTTCCTCTGAATTTTGTTTTTTTTCTCTCTCCAAAGTACTGGTACATAAAAAAAACTATCAATGCCATGATGGCTTTAAATGGAATGGTACAAAATCTGAATCAGATGGAGTTACCAGATGGGATCATGCAGAATGAAAAGGGGTCTGAAATGTATTTGTGAACTTGTGTTGAGGTGATAACAGTGAATGTGGAGATTCGCCCTTTCCAGCTGTGGCGAGCCAAAGACAGCTGTGTGCACATGTGCACTGGGATGGTTCCTCGGTAGTGCAAACGAGGTTACAGTGTGTGAAGGCCGTGAGCCCACACCGCCTCTGGAGCCAAAGGGGAAGAAATGGCTTCCACAAGCTCCTCAGCTCTGAAAGGGCCAGTGGTTAGCTGTCATTTTTGGTGGTTGGGTTGTGGTAGCAGGATGCAGCCTCCTGGAAGCAAGTCCTTTTAAGGGCACTGGAGTCCTCCAAGGTTCCTTGTTTTTCCCTTGAGAACTTCTGTAGCCATTAAAAAAAAGGCATGGTTCTTCTTGCGGTGACAAACTTTACACATTACATCAAAACAAGAAGAATAAGCTATGCCGCACATCCTCAAAGAAGAAAGCACTTTTGTAGCAGACGGCTACGTTTTTCCTTTAGTAATTCAGATTTGTTGGAGGCAAGAAGAGGAACTAATTTAAAAATTAAGAATAGCAAGGTTTGAAAGTAGTGATGCAATAAGCATGCCTTTCGTCCTTCTGTTACTATTATGCCATGGTAAAAAGTGAAAATATCAAAGGTTTATTTGCTGATGCTGTTGCGAGCCTAGTTTGACAGCGTCTGTCGTGTGGTATTGTGCTTTTTGTGACCCCCCCCTTCCCCCACGCATGTGTCACACACAGGCCAGAAGGTGACGGGGGATCTGCAGAGGGGAGTGCAGAAGCTAGACCTGGCTGGGAAGAGGCAGTCGCAGCTGCGATCGGGCTCTGAGGTGAGCCTGCTCACGGTGGGCAAGCCGGTGAAGCGCTCCTCCTTCAGACAGTCTCTGGCCTTCTACACTGAGAGGGCACAGGTAGGCCTCATCTGCTCTGCGTGTGCTTTTGGGCAAGCCAGACATGATCAGTTAACAGTACATTGTGTTTAACCCTCCGTTACTCTGGCGGGGTGTTTTACACCCCAGTTGATCAATTTACGCTAATTTCTCATCAGTGGTGCAGCTGTGAGCTTTCATACCTTGAGTAGCTGTTAGATCCATTATGCACTGCACCTGCATGCATGACTCGTCAGTTGGAGGTGGATCGCTGAGCCGATAATAGCAAATTTCAGCGTCCTGGGTACGTAACACCCCACCTGACTAATCCCGCATTGTATTTGGCAAACGGTGGCGATTGTCAATTTACAGTAAGTTTTTGGTGCTGTAGTCTGTTTATAGCATATAGAACTAGAGTCACATTCAGACTCTGAACCAAAACAAATCAGTGAACACGATACAGAATCAACTGAAGATGCTGATGATGACAATGATGATGAAACGGAGCAGATGCAGCACAACTATTATGTAGGAAAAAACTAATTATTCAAATGGTGGAAGACACAACCTCGAAAGTAGGTTCACATGAGGGCTCATAAAGATTAAATAAATTGCATTTCAAAATATTTCTTACTATCATTTTTTCCTAAAGTGTACTGGGGTGCAATACACCCCACCCAAGCACTTCCAAAAGTTTATGACACCCAAATAACAGATGGTTAAAGGACCCACACAGCAAAACACTTCTGCCAGTGAAAAAGGGGAGGGTTCTTCTTTTTTCCTCAGTGTACAAGTGCTCTCACTGTATTGGCTTATACACATTAACAGTACTATGGCAGCATTGTGGTAGCTAACGCTGCTGTCCCCTGATTCTGTGTGCACGGTTTCCATGTTTACAGCATCCCTCTAGGGGTGTGGCAAGGGTACTCTTTTACTTCAATGTTTCACACGCATGTAGTTCTGAAGCACTGCCACCGGTGTGTGTGCATGCATTTCCTGTGACACGCTGGCATTTCGTCCAAGGTGCACACACCCTGCTGTACTCCCTGTGTTCCCTGGAACAGCTTCCAGCCGCCCTATGACCCTTGAGTGGATAAGAGACACTGGGAAATGAATGAATCAGAGTTGTACATTTAGAATACGAGAATATATTAGAGGACGAATGCAAGTTAAAATCAAAAAGGGAGGAAAAAAATGTTTCAAAAGCGTACTGATGTTAGTATAACTAAATACGTTTAGCCTTCCAGGTTTCAATAAGATTTTTTTGTTACAGTGAGTTTGTTGTAGATCTTTTAGTAGATAGTTTGAACAAATGTGTTTTTAAATTAAGGAAATACATTGTTAATGTACCAGTTACATATGACTACAGCCTTCAGACATTCATGAAAGAAAGCAACGAGAAATGAACACCTGAATGATTTAACAATGTAACGAATGAGAGGATGGATCAGTTGCACATGTTTTACAGGAAATCATTGTAAACCAAAGCCAAAGCCTTTAAACATACAAACCCCATCCAGAAATTCCCCCTGTAATGAGGCCCCATGGACACAAACCTCAGAATACACAAATTCAACTGCTTCTCTTTTTCTTACTTATGCTGCAGAGCATCATGTAATATGCAGTTTTTCACATGTAGAACAGACTGGTAGGTTGCTTTTTAAAATGAAATTTATTCTCCTTGAACATTTTCTGTTCTGTAAGTCAAAAGAGAACGCAGGGTATAACATACCGAATCACATCAAGCAGCCTCAGGATAGGGAAACTGTAGGACTTTGGTGGTTCCTTAACAGGTGGAAGTCTCCCTCTTGGGTGTGCAAAAACTTCCAAGTTTAAAAATGTTCATTGTCCTCATGGATGAACACTTGTCCCAAACCAGTGAAGCTGGTGACACCTCGCCTTCTGTTCTTGAAGTTCTTGATCTGCTTAGCTGTTCCTCAAGCTCTGTTTGTACAAAGCTTGCTATTCTTAAGTTTGCTTCCATTTTTACTTGGTTAATTGGAAATGCTGTGGCCCTGGTTGGTAAGAGACGGATGGAAATGGCATGTGGCATTGAAAAATTAAAGATCAATCACAAAAATGGAGTTTGTTATATACATGCATCCATGCTGACTCTGTGCTGATAAAACAATTAGACAGCTAGACCTTTGTGTGCTTCTGACTTGAACGGAAGGAGTTGGTGTTGAGAATGTTGAGCTTTTCTCAGTTGCGGCGACTAGGAAATTCAGTACGTACACTTTTGCCTGTATCTGTTGTTTTCTCATTGTTACATAGATCCCCTTCAAGGGATCTACATTATTTGTATCTCTAACTACCAAGGACATGTTTTCACTTTTTTTAAACTCCAGGAAGATGGTGAAAAGAAGGTTGCACAGACAGTTAGTGCTATAACAGGGGTGGGTGGGTGGCATCAGACAATACTTTAACATTAGACATTGACACAGTAAATAATACAAGTACATGAGTAAACAAACAATAAATATCCATATTTTAAGCAATAGGGAGTCAAAAGTAATAATTTTTCATGTGTTAAAGAATTACCCAAATACGCAAGAATTTTGTACATAATGTGAATGATACTTTTATATGATTCTTTTTTAAATTCTGCACTTTTTTCTTTGTATTGTTTTTTTAATAAAATGATTTTATTAGTAGTAGTACAAGACTGAACAAGGTGTAGTATTTTACATGTAAATACTCAACATGTTGTAACATTTAATTGTACGTGTGTAGCTGACATCCTAATTACAGTAATCTGTTTTCTGAATTTAGGGAAAGATGTTACCATTATGCTACTAGAGGAGCTTTTCTGAACAATTTAAACTTGAATGAAAGACAGCAAAACAGCAAAAAGAAATATTGATTGTGCATTGTGTGTGTAGCAAAGGTCTGCTACCCCCCAAGAAATAAATAAGGACAAGTTGGTTAAGTTTTGATGCTTTTTCAGTATCAAAGCGAGCTGTGCTTTGAGGTCAGGTTCAGAGTACCGTGATTGTACACAGAACAGTTCAAGTAGCTTTTCTGTTGAGTGTGTTTGCTTTTGTTAGTTTAAATTTTTCTTGGCTTTTTGGCCATACAACCTACCCAATTTCTGTTAATTTAGCAGCTACGTCCTGAAACAGCTTTTAGTCTCAAATTGACCCTTTTCAACATGTGCTGTATTTCGTCCTACAATAAGACAGCTGGAAGCATTTGTATGTCTTCATTCTGCCAGTTACGTAGTACTGTCTCCATCTTTCCAACAAAGCAAGTAAACTAGCTAAATTAACATCCTTTGAATATTAAAAATGACACCTGTAGTCCAGTAAATAAAGAACCACTTTAGCCAGTAATTTCACTGTGGTGTGGTGTGTTTGCTTGAGACCAGAGTCTGGTTCAGTTCGGACTTGACGCAGAGCAGGACCCTTCTGGCGCAGAAAAGTCCAGTATGTATCAGGTATAAAGAGCAGTGGAGAGGTGCCTGAGCTCAGTACAGTACAGTATGACACGGTTGAACTGACCTACTACAAAAGCACCATTAGTTTCTGAGTGGGGGGCTCGGTTCTACTTTTACAGGAATAATTCTGATCTTGTAACAGAACGCAGACAACCATTGTGTGGGCTCAAGTTGTCCAGAAAGGCCTTTTTTTTACATGTATGCTCATGCGTGTCACACACAGTGGCTCTCAACACTTCTGCTTCTTTTACACTTTTGGCATGACTGAGGATGAGGTACAAGGCAGGGGGGGTTTGGAGAAAATAACCTGTTTTTTTTCTTCTCTCTTTGTTCCCTTCCCCCCTTGCAGGGAGGGTTCCTCACACCCTTGCTGCGGCGGACTGCCTCTGCCAAGAATTCCTTGAAAAGGGCTCCCTCTGCCATCTTCATAGAGAAGGGCAAGGTTTTCCAAAGAAAAAAGGTATGCAGCAGTTTGGATGACAATTCAAAATTGACCTAAACTGATAACAACAACCATAAACAAATTGTGACTATACATTACAATGTACATATAAATAATATAAGATGCTCTGGTAACAAATATTTCTTATATTTACATTCCAGTTGCAAAATTCCACTTTGACTATGATAAGACTGTTAATTTGTAATCTAGAACCTTGACAAACTGTACATCCATCAGTAGAATAAAGTTAATGTGCAACTACTTAGTAACCATTTCTGTTCTATACCCAAAGAAAATATCTTTCTTTTATATTAGATTTTAGATTCTTTAAATTCTTTTGACATTAACAAACGGGTTCTTTATGTGCTTCACCTTAGGAGTGGTACTTCACTCCATAAATACTGTTAGCCTGTAGTCTGTCGGTATACACACCGTTTATGTATGCATGTGTGTATGATAAACTAAGAAGTGTAATATCCATTGGAAATATTACATAACCACCAAAAATATTGAAGATTTTTTGTAATGCTTAAGTAGCACAAGAAAATTTTACAAAATTAAGGGAAAAATATGGAAAAAAAACTTGAACAGAAATTACTCAATAAAATATAATCTGTTATGCTATGTAAAAATCGGTTTAAAATTCCCACTTCTGAAAAGCTCTGAGGCGTCAGGTTACTTAATCGGAAAACTAGAGAAAAAATACATAGTATGTAAATTGTGAGTATCCTCCAGATCACACCTGATTCCAATATGAACTTTTTTAACCGATGACTTGATTAATAACTGGGTCTCAGTGGGTTTTTTTCATGTTTTATAGGAATGGGAGACCAAGGCCTCTGCTTGAAGCCAGCCAACCACTTAGCCCTCACCTTGTATACATTTCTCTACTTTTATGAGTATATATTGCACTGAACATATTATTACTGTGCATGTGGATCATGCATTGTTTTATGTTTGTTTTTGTTTTTGGGGGGGGGTACTTTTTGTAGAATTAAATACATTTTTATAACAGATGGTGTTTCCCCCTCTTTCCTGTAACATGGCAAAGCAAAGTTCCTTGTAAAGTTGTATTCCTGGATCCATTAAACTGCTATCTCTGTCTCCACTTGCCTTTTATCTGAGTGTTGCTTTCCTGAGAAGACTTGTGGAAAAACTAAATCAATCAATCAACGCTATGCCTTCAACAAGACGTGTTTTAATAACATTGTCTTGTTTATTTTGCAGAGTAATGTGTCTTTCCATCAACCTCTTGATTTACAAACATCTTCCCACATTTGTTGCTTTCAGCCAGACAGCAGCACAGTGACTGTCAATATCAGGGGCATTTTAATGACTGGTTTCATGAATCAGTTTACATTGGTGCCATAATAAGGACACAATTAAATAGTGGTGTTTAACAGCTGTCAATACTACTTTAAAATGTTTGCTCCAACCATTTGCTTGTTATTCTACAGAAATGCTATGTATTTGTAGCAGAAAGGTGCTTATGTTGAATATATGTGCCTTTATTGAACAGGGCATACATGAAATTCCTTGCAGTCCACCTCTGTTGTCAAAATTAAACTGATAACACTTTTTAAACGTTTTAAAGAAGACTAACCAAACCACATCTGTATTTTGTCAATAAACTGCTGGATAATCATCTTGCGTGTGCTGAAATCATTGGTTTACACTATTCTTATTGTCTTTCATTTACGCTTAAAATGCTACAAAAACATATAAGAACATATAGTATATGGTCTGGAATCAGACTTTCAGTCAGCTTTATACTGTTTAAGGTTTCGTTTAAGGTCTTCAAGATAGTCGTTTAAGTAAGCAATGATTACAACTAAACGTTGGCTCAAAGACGCGCTAAACTTGCCACCATCAGTACAAAACTTCCTGAAAAATTTTAGGAAGCGATATTTAAAACGGTATGAAGTACAGTACTTACTGTTGATGTCTGGCTGTTGTAAATATTTACATGCTCCGGACATGCAAACGTTTAAGACACGCCCCTTTCAGCATGACGTCACTCGGACCAACAGTCAGACCAGCGTCCCAACATAGAATAAACACTTTTACCACTGACAGTTTTTAAATATTACCTGTAGCAGATGAATAAATGAAGAATTATCAAGGAAGCTAAACAGCTCAAAATGGACGTGTTCAACAAACTTACGACGCTTTTCCAGCAAGCGCTGGAAACGGTAAGTGAAATTAGACACGAGCGCCCTTTGGCAGGCTAGATTCTAACTCTACTCCCAGGATTACACTGAGGCCTACTGAGCTGCAAATTTGACGCACTTTGACTGAATGTCACACTTAAATCAGTATTTCTACATACGCAAAACGAGAAACTTAATTTTATGGTGACTCCGATGAACTTTTAAACGTATTGTTTCTGCAAAATTCAACAGGTGAAGCTCGCTCCTACTTTGTTGTACATCATACAAGTGCAACCTCAGCGAAGAGTTTTATGTGTGACAGTAGAAGAGGGACGATCGACAGAAACGAAATAAATTAAAAGTAAAGGCAATCAAAACGTGTTTGTACAGAGACACGGAAAACGTATAACTTCATACAGTATTCATAAGACCACAGAGTTTAGTTTTCCGGTGCGGTGAGAGTTTGGAGTACCTTGCTCATGTGCATGAGGTGTCTTGGAAAAACAACAATCCACGTTTTAAATTCAATATGTCAGGAAATGTGAGTGACGCTCCTTAAGTCATTGTGTTCGTATTGCAAAATGCTCCTTCTCCGATACACGAGGTGTACGTCACTGCATTGTCGGTCATCGTAATTAATTTCAACTTTAATATCTTAAATATATGCGTACAAAATATTTTTCATAAATGTTTTATCTACATTTCCGCTTTTGCTTTTGTTTAGAGGGAGCCGTCAGTAAATTTACAGGAGTCTTTCGTGGAGCACTGGAAGGGGATAACGAATTATTACATCGAAACCAACGGTGAGTGTGGAATAAACTCTTATTCCTACGTCAAAACATGATTATGAGCCTTTAACGTTGTCTTAAGCAAACTCGTGAAAGGGGGGAGGGGGGGCTGTAAACCTGTATTTCCACTTTCCCCAGAAAGTGGTATGAGCGTGTGGCCACTTCGCAGTCTCGAGAAGCCAAAACAGCAGAGGGCACACATTTACATTTACATGTATTCATTTAGCAGACGCCTTTGTCTAGTGCGACTTACAAATGAGTGATGGTATACATGCATATTAAAAACGAGGTCAGACAATGTCTGGGTATCCAGCTAACAGTAAGTGCTGTCCTATAGTCAAAAGTGCACAAGATTCATTTTAGTATGATATTCTAAATGAACTGAAAGGCAAAAAGTTAAATTATAACACAAAGAGTAAAGACAACATTTAAGCACTGGAAAGGGTAGAGAAGCAGTGCTGATGGTTCAAGTGCTGAGGTGTTCCCTGAAGACATGAGTCTTCAGTTGCTTTTGGAACATGGATGGGCACAGCGAAGTGCACGGAGCAAGGGGCAGTTCATTCCACCATTCACACACAGCACAAATGAACAATTTTAAAAATACCTGTTGCAAAATACAAAAATGTTATAGGGTCATAAACTTTTCGATTATTGTCACATTTAAAATTCTGTTTGTGCTGGCAATGGGGGATCGTTCCATGTTCAAGAACATGCCTCCCGTGTATATTGGCCTGGCGTTGCCACATCCACAAATTTTTATGTTTGCTGGTCCTCTTTGATTCTTCAGAATGACCTTTTATTGTTACTGGTCTCTTTTAAAATAGTTGGTCTCCAGTCTGCAAGCCATGAAGGTAATTTGTGGTAATTTGCAGGAATTGAATTAAAAGTGAAACATAATGGGTTTTTAGGATTGTTAGGAGGAATACATTGGTACATTGTGGCTGACTGTGTAGACTGTAAGTCTTTCATCTTAACACACCTACCATCTCAGTGCTTTATTGTAAGGCTGCTAGCCGAGGTGTACGTAAACCTGATCGAGCTTACGAGTTTGTGGAATGCTCACACAATATTAAGATCCCTTGCCTTTCTAGATGAAATGATACCGGCAAAAGAGACAGATATACCCTGGCGACTGAAACAGATGCTCGACATACTCATCTATGAAGAGCAGCACCAGGAGTCAGAGGATACGGGGCCTTGTATGGAATACCTGCTCCAGCACAAAATTCTAGAAACCCTGTGCACTTTAGGCAAAGCCCAGGTAACGTGCGTTTGTGATTCTCATCCTATAGGAGTTTGTTAGTATATAAAATTTTCTGTGTTTGATGAAAAATTGGTGTAGTGTATTCAAGTATTGTCAGTGTTGGCAGCAGAGGAGACAGTTTTGATAAATGACAATAAAAGATCTTGGTAGTGAAATAAAGCTGATGAGAATATTAATAAATTATGATAGGCACTGCTATTTTGGTTCCTTTAAGTAAATGTTTTTAGTTGTTTTTTTTCCGTGAATTCTGTGAAATTATCAATATTACCCAACAAAACTCTTCAAAACAATGCAGGCTGTATAAAAATTAATATTGCATTAATCAAATTTACCTTTCAATGAATATTGCAAGATATACTTTGTGGTCATTACTGTTTGATAATACTAATTGTCTCTTTGCCTATGCAGTATCCTCCAGGTATGATACAGCAAGTTCTTGTCTTCTTCACAAAGCTTCTTGCACAAATCCAGCAACCAATGCTTCACATCATTAATGTTTACAGGCCAGTCCAGGTAGGGCAGACATTAGACAGATGTTTGTAATTATTTACATCAAAATCTCAAACAAAACCATAAATATTTGCATTTTGATATTATAACTTCATAAATTCATAATGTTTGATTAGTGTGTTCTTAACCACCTTTTTATACTTGAATCTCCTTTGTGTGCGTGCGCGCGTGTGTCTGTGTGTGTATGTGTACACAGATAATTTTTGAATACATTTATTCTATGTGGCCATAAACTCCTTAATCATCCATTAATAACATTTAAAACAGTCTGTTCCACAAATTGCTATTTTTCACATTTTACAGAAGCTCATTCGACTTTGTGCGAGGTCGGGGTCACAGACGGAGAAGGAAGAGGCCCAGTTTCTTTTTGTCATTTGCTCCAGACTGAAACAGGACCCTTATGTACTCAACTACATCCTAGAGGTAGTCCTTTGATTTATGCTTAGTAATGGATTTTGCTAAGAACCTGCTTTACTAAAGTGTTACTACACATCATTCATTCATTCATAGGACCATTAACCACAGTACAGCATGAGCCTCATGTTGCTATACTGAAATTGCATTTTCAGATCCCACTAGTTTTGGAAGCATAGTCCCACTTACTTGTTTAATCATATCAGTTTTGTATTAAAATGAAAAATGTCCATTACAATAAAATCAGACAGTGGGATGGAGATTATTTTTTTTGAGCACTAAGTACATTTGTGTGGTTTTTTTCTGTCTTGAATTTTACTGCAGATTAAGTCAGAAGTTTCTGGCAGAAAACCAGGTTCCACCTCAGGAGGTGAGATGGGGCAGGATGACAATGAATGCGTGGGTGCTAAGAACGCTCCTCCCGGGCTACAGAGCGACTGCACAGCCCCTGACAGCCACTCCAGCAACCCCTGTCAAAGTCTGGAGGACACCAGCCTCATCCATGCCTTGTTATTCTTAACTAAAAGCCAGGTGTGCAAAACCATCACGAGAGACATCTCTCCAGTCTACAACGAGCAGTAAACCTTCTTATATCCCCCTTATCTACAGTAAATACAATGAAAGAACTTTAAGGAAAAGTGGAAAAATATTTGATTGAATAGCAACAGATTCTGTTTTTAAAATAGATAATTGTGCTCAGACTTTGGACTGTTTGCTCATCTGGATTTCAGTCTGCGGTTGTAGTTGACTTTATATTAAAACTAATCCGTTGACAACGTATTTGCAATGCAACGTGGTTTTTGTTTTTTGCAATAGAAAAACAGAGTGGCGTTGAAAGCACTTGAAAGCTTGTTGATCCTGGTGGGCCTGCCTAAGGACGAGACTGCTGAGGTTCTGTGTGAGAAGACCCCACTATGCGAGATGTTGGCAGGGAGGCTGTGTGAGCTCTACAGCATGCTACCTCACACTCTGGACCCTGCTGACATTTGTACCTTCCCCGAGATTTTGTGGAGGTCTGTACTGTTGCACATATTTCCTTCCTCATAACTTGTTGGAGCTTAGCTTTGTATAGAAGAAGAACAAAATTGATATGGCTCTGACTACATTGTCTTTGTATATGGGAACTGAGTCTGAATGTTTTAGTAAGAATTTTGATGTTCTCTCTTAGAATTAGCAGTTGTGACACTATAAAGATGTTGTGTTTTGTGTTGGATTATATTTTGGAATGTAATCAAGACCAGATTTTTGTTGGACAGAATGACAGAAAGGTATCAGAATCCTTTTTATAGAGACTTCAAAGAGATGTATGCATAGATTTAGCAAGGCTTTGAGATTGGATAATAATGGTGAGATATTCATCTTTGATGATAATTCTGTGAGCAGATACACTGAGCAGTAATAAATGATTCAGATGCTTAAATACCAACATGTAGTGTAGAAAGACAGACTACAGTGACTTTTTAATGTATATTGTTGTGTTTGATGTATAAAGTGTAATAAAATGTTCAACAAACTACCTATGATGTTAGAAACTGCAAATTTCTTTTGTTGCTCTGTCTTGCTGCTTAAAAGTGTCATTTTTTTTTCCATTGTGTTTTGAATTGTGAGCAGTCTGAAATATGTGAAAATGTGGATCTTTTAGCTTGCACTAGTTGCTAAATCATTAGTTTTACGTTATCAGAGACAGAGATTGAGACTACAGTATTGGTGTTGAGTGCTTTTTCTTTTTTCCGTACTTTTTGTTATGCAGAGCACCATTTTTACCAGAGCGCTCAGAAAAGGCTGGCTCATTTCCAGGTGAGGAACAACTAGTGCTGTTTCTGGCTTGGCTGGATTACTGCAACCAGGTGGCAAATGAGGCCCAAAAGGTAAAAATTTAAGTCCCGATTGAAGACTTTGATACTGTGAAGGTCCAGTCTTATTTTGTAACAATTCCTGCTTTTAGCTTTAAACTCATGAAGATGTGGCTGTCTCACTGTTCCTAGGTGCTGTCGGTCAAACTGGCAAATGTCATTCACCAGAAGTGGCTCGTTGCCGTGGTGCAGCCTCAGCTGATACAGATGTAAGTGTGTCTCTCTCTCTCTCTCTCTCTCTCTCTCTCTCTCTCTCTCTCTCTCTCTCTCTGTGTCTCTCTCTCTCTGTGTCTCTCTCTCTCTGTGTCTCTGTCTCTTGCCATGGTGAGGACGATGAGCAAAAGCGTGTGTGTTGTCCAAAGGTCCGAAGCAGGGGTGCTGCTGGCCACAAGCCTGCTGTCCCGTTCCTTGTGCCACATGGGTGCCCCCGCCCTACTGGATGAGCTCGTCCTCTTCCTCTTGGGCAGTGAGAGGAGCTCCGAACGGCCAGGTGACCCGGAGGGCCACGCCCTGCGACGGCACCTCATTGAGCACTGCAACCACATCTCTGACGAGGTACTTGGCTGGCAACTGCCTCTCCGTATTGTCAGTCAGCGGCAGCATGTTGGAGACTAGCGGCTGAATGATGCCTCAGAAAATTGGCCAGGTATATGCAGGAGAGGCCAGGTTGTCAGTCACCTAAACAGCAGCCGTATAATACATATTTTCATAAGCAAGGGAGCTCTACGTTGTAGACCTTGACTTTAAGATAAGAGGAAGACTTTTCTTAATGTAGCTGTTCTATGAAGGACAGAACTTGACCCCATAGACATTTAAGCGTTTGTGGTGAATGAAATGGAAATTATTTTGTCCACTATTAAAGTTAGAATAAGTGGAAATCAACTAAAGCACAGGGTAAATGGTGGTTTTGGTTAGCTTTTCTGGCATAAAGTTTTCTAAAATACCATAAGAGTAACATGGGTTTGGACTTGACATTTAGGCTTTATTTCTCTGTTAATGACAGTGCTGTAAACCAGAAAAGTCTTTATGCTTCTTTAATTAAGCTTTCTTGTGGAAAGATGTCTTGAAATTTTTTCTTTCCTTTGCCAGAGAGGATTTACACATTTTTATTGAACACCTGGTGTTGAAAAGTTTGTGAGCTGCATTTTTATCAGCTTCAGTCAAACTCATGACATAGGAATGTTGTTTTTGAAAGCTGGGCACATATATTAAGAGCAGACAGCCACTATTACATGTGCTTGGTGTTGACACTGAGATCAAACAGTCAAAAACGGCAGAGCGCATAAATTTTACTCGCCATACAAATGTAACGCAAACAGAATTCTTGTGGAAAAACAGTTCCCATTTCAGAGCACATATAATGCAGTTTCCTTTAGGTGTGTTCGGAATCTTTTTGTGATGGAAAAAGTGAAGTTTAAACATTTTTAAGCATATTTAACAAAATATAATGTTTGCTCGTATACATAGGATTGAAGGTGTGTGTGTGTAAAGAACACTGCATATTTATGAGTTTAAAAAACGTGGCAGGCAGCAGTTGAGTTGCTGTGATTGACGGTCGAAATGTCTTCTCTCCACTCTTCAGATCAGCGTCAGCACCTTGCGGCTCTTTGAGGAGCTTCTGCAGAAGCCACACGAGCACGTCGTGTTCAGCCTCGCCCTGAGGAACCTGGAGCAGCGTGGCTACGTGGCCCCGAGTGAGGACCGGCAGCTGGCTGATACTGAGCCACTGGAAGAGTCCGAGTATGTGTTTTTGACCCCGCCCCCCTTTGTAGCCTTAACCTTAACCTTAAACTGTGAGCATTGATTGTGTCAAACATTATCATTCATATCACTGAAAACACTAGAGAATTTGGTGCTTTCTTTGAGGTTTTGGCTTTAGATACGATATCTTATCTTATATGGAAAGTGCTGGTTTCGCTGCAGAATGGCCACTCGTTTGTTTGTATGACATGGATGCACAGTGAGGTTTTGTCTAGGATGTCGCTATGCTGTGCAGTGCCATCATTACTGACAAAGCTGTGACTTGTGTCCCTGTACGTGTGAGCAGGGAGCTGGAGGAGGACCCCTTCTTCACAGACGTGTACCCCGAAGGCAACTTCAGCCACGCTGAGACGTTAGTGACTTTGCCCCGTCAGCAGCGAGCGCGAGGTCTGCGACCTGGACAGACTCAGGTGGCAGACATTGTCAACAGGTGCCATTAATACTTTTCCAGTCTGTCACATTTTACATTTTGTGCCAGTAATAATGTTCAGCTGTTTAAAAAAAAAAAAAAAAAAGGGACGGCAACAGATTTTGTATTCAAAGCAATTAATTATGCTCACACTTTGGGCCATTTGTTCACCTGGATTTCAGTCTGCAGTTATAGTTAATTTATAGTTAAATCTAATCTTCCAATGCTGTTAAATCCATTGGCAACATACTGTTTCATTAAAATTAGTACCATAACTTCACTTACTCTTTTCTCATTAAAAATTGCCGTCTTTATCAACTCCATGTAGTGCTTTTTTATTTTTAAGAACTTTGTGTGAACTTTAGAATCAGGGTATATTTTCAGATGACGTAAGTGATGGCAGAAGTCAGATGGCATTGTGTTAAATGTTCTGCTGTTTTGCAGCTTCCTCTGCCTGGTGCCACAGGAGGCTAAAACATCTCAGTACGTCCAGGGTGCAGGTTATGACACCTATGTACATGATGCCCATAAGCTGGTGAGCCCACTGCACATTGTTAAGCCATGTTCCAGTTCCAGGTTACGCTTCTTTGCATCAGTGGTTTAACACCACTCTCGGTTACCATCCCCCACAGTTTAAAGAGTGCAGGGCCTTCTCCCAGACCTGGGGATGGCCCCAGAGCCCCAAGCCTCCCGAACCAGTCTCTGTGAATTCCCCCTTCTATGAAGGCCACTTCCTCAAAGTGCTGTTTGATAGGATCGCACAGATCCTAGAGCAGGTAAGACACACCATCCCTCTGCATGTGACCAGACAATTCGCCTGTGCTTGACTGGAGCACTACCATGGCTGTCTCTCCTCTTAGCCCTATGAGCTGAACCTGCAGGTGACCTCGGTGCTGTCCAGGCTTGCTGCTTTCCCACACCCCCACCTCCACGAGTATCTCCTGGACCCGTACATCAGCCTGGTCCCTGGGAGTCGCTCATTGTTCTCCGTGCTCATCAGGGTCAGTTGGGCACATCCAGCGCCACCAGATTCTTTAGTGGTGTAACTGCAGCAGAGAATTTCTTGTTCCTTACGTCTCATCTCTCCCCCCGCCCTCCCCCATTGGTTTTTATTTCAGTACATAATGTGTCCAAGTCCCAGATATATCATACCATTAAAAGTTTTTTCTCCTCAGTAATTTATCCCCGTACAGTTTTCGCCTGGTCATTCTTCTGTACCCCAGACTGCTGCCTGTCTTCCTCCAGGTGATAGGAGATTTGATGCAGAGAATCCAGCACGTTCCGAACTTCAGCGAGAAGCTGGTGCGTGTCCGGAAGCAGCTGATGGGCCTGGCACCTGACACAGTGTAAGAGCCGCTCGCTCACCGTGCCACCTGTTACTGTGCTTATTTTGTGCCGTTTCCACATCTGTTCATTCCGGCACAGGTAGAATTATGTTGTTCAGTAGTCAGACAAAAATAATTAGTTACTGTGCTAATTATGGTGCTGAAGCTCAATTATTTGAGAACTTCCTGGTTCTTTTTCTCCTCTGCAGAACTGATCACGTGACCCTGCTAAAAGGGGTTATAGTCCTGGAAGAGTTTTGTAAGGAGCTGGCTGCAATAGCATTTGTCAAACTTCCAATGGAAGAACTATAGCTCTCTGGCAGGAATACATCCTACGGACAATGTTTATTAGTTGTGCTAAATTACAGCAGTGCATAGGGTCATATTTATAAAGATGACACCATATTTGCATTAGTTGCACAGGTACATAAGGCAATTGTTCATCTTCTGTTGACAATTCAAGTGGACTCCCAGAACAAACTAATTGCTTTAAATGTTACTGAAGGTATTGCACAATTTTGTTCACAAGTATATGGATCAGGAAACACTGACTGCTGCAATCATAAACTTTGTGTAAAATAATCTAGTTTGAATTAATCTTGTATAAATTTTGTTCGTCTTTATTTGTCTACTATTTATCAAGACAAACATGCTGGAAAGTTGTGTGTGTGTGCGTGCTGTATGAGGGGAAAAGTGCAGTATACAGTGTGCAATGTTCTGAAAAATCTTAAGTATGTCTGAATACATTTTACTTTCTTTTCCTTGTGACTGTTCCAGTGCTGCAAAAGTGCTTCTATCTTCTGTTTGGTATCTTGAACAGTTGAACTGTTTGTTGTTCAGCTCTTACAATAATGTTTGAGCATTAAACGTTGATTGATGCTCTTTTATTCTGTCTCATTCGTAGTGATTCATGCATACAAACCGAAAGTTTTGCAGCTAAGTATAGCTTGTGTTTTTTTTTTTTTTTAAAAACGTGGGTATAGAAGCGTGTCATATCATTTGTTCTTTATTAGATGTTCAAGCAATTAAAATATATTCTTGCAATTTTACGTTTTTAATATACATTGTGCTATTTTTTTTTTTTTTCCATTCACGTTTTTTCCCATGCAGATTTAATTAAGATTACACCAGCCAAGCCATACCAGTACTGTATTACATCCGTGTAATCTTCTGTCAGTCATTATTAATCACAAGGGGATTTCATGTTTTTTTTTTTTTTTAACCTTTGAGGTTATATCCACATATTTCACAACATGCTACACAATCAGGATTTATTTTGCATTCGTAAAAGGTGGCTCATTCAGACTTTTTAAATATTTTCTAATGCTTCAAGTGCTGAAGACTTTGTACTGTTTTGGATTTAAGCAGATATTTGATATTACAATTTTCTTGTGTTTGCATGTGTTATATGTGTATGTAAAATGTACAGAAATATTCTGTAGACATTACATTGTAGCTTTAATAATTAATTTAAATTACATTGTAGCTTATGAATCATTTGATGTATCACTGACTTTCAGTTTGGACCACCTTTTCAACTGCATTTTCACTGATTCCAGTATGGTTCTGGAAATCTCACTAACAGCAGCAAGGTTTGCTTGTTTTCAGCTGGAAACAGACCGACAGGATAAAAGCTGGAAAATGGATATTCTATTAACATTTTCCAATTTGTTACTCTGAGGTAGAACAAAACCTGACAGATCCTGCAGGTAAGATATAAAGCTTACTTGGATCTACTCCTCACCTCGTAACGCCATTGCCAGAAAACAGTATAAACTGGATCCAGCCAGTGTCTGGCATGCTGACTGTTAAGGGTTTTCCACATTTCATAGGCTATACAGAGGAAGAACAGACCCTGAGGTAAGTCTCTGATTAATTTTTTCTCTTAAATAAGGACTGTCCACCTTGTACCACTGAAACCTGGGACCCTCAAGCAGCGGGGGTTGGCTGGCACTGGTGCCAGTGCCGTCATCTTCTATAGATGCCAGCATGTTAAAACAGATGCCGTCCGTTTTGCCGGGCACCCTCCCATTGTGCTGCACTCCCAGGATGCCGTGGATCTTGAGCTGGCATAGGAAAGAGGGCAAACATTCCTGTACCAGTCTGTGGGCAGTCCATATGAGTTCGTGCTTCCTTGTGCACATGGCGACAGGGAGGCACGGGTCATTGCCCTGGCTCAGCAGGACCCACAGCCCTCCATCCGAGTTCCTGAAAGCGAGCAGCAGTCTCTCGCAGATCATGGGACAGGGGACGTCCACGGGTAGGACCGGGGGAAACCAGCGCCGCTCCTTGTATTTTTGAGCAGCGGCAATGAGGCGGAGGATGTCGTTGCCCCTAAGTGGAAGTGCGGTCTCTTGGTTCCACCACTGGGCCTGGATGGACTCCTCATCTGCCTCTGCTTCTGTTTTCAGAGAACCTCCTGGAAGAAAAGGGGGTTCTGTCAGAATGTTTCTTTGTGGACACAAACATCATGAATGTGCTTAAATAACATTAGTGCTTCCCCGTGAGAAACGGTAATACTTTGAACCAATGAGCTCAACCCAACCTGTGACTTCTGCCAAGAAAGTGAATCTGATCCATTGTGACCTCTGTTCTACCATGAGTAACGTGACAGGCTCACACTCCAGCCCCGCCTCCTCCTTAACTTCTCTCTTCATGGCTTCCACAATACTCTCTGTCTCCTCCATGCGGCCTGCAGGTAAGTACCAGTGCTTGTAGCAGTCCGGCTTGGCCTCCTGCACCATCAGCACCTCTCCCTGTAAACGCAGGTAACAATGGCGCACACCCACAGCTCAGTAAAGGGGCTGTTACTGATGTAGCATTATTTAGTGGTCTTAAAGTATACGTTAGTGGGCTTTTCATAGCTTACAGCTTCACCTTTTCAATGTTAGATGGTTAAAGTAATCAGGTCTTAAACCAATGTCCAAAACTGGAATTATCTGCCATTAAAATTACTGTAGCCCAGCCTTAGTCCAAGGTGTGAAATATGTATATAAACATTTCATGTTACAAATTCAAATTTTATAACACATTCCACATTTTTATACATTTTAATTTATTGCCAATACAGTTGTAGGTAAGAAGATAAAACCTGGACTACAGGAATTTATGTTATCATGATCCATGATTACTGGGGGGAGGGGGGGACAACCTTGTAAACTGATGTTTCCCTTTATTTAAATATGGCATACATTCTTATTTTCATATCTAATTGCATTTAAATGACTTGGATGTATGGATCGACACAAACTGGGATCCACAGGCAACATTACACATTATGTCTGTGTGTAGCAGAATGGTTTTTAAAACAACTGGGTGGTCAGGCAAGTCTCTCATACCTACATGTACAAATAAACTATGAAACAGGTATCAGTACAATTACTATTATGATGTGCAAGTGGTCTCAATGCTTGATGGGTAGAACATCAGGCTGGGATGCAGATGCCTCCCACTTCAAATCCCACTGCAGACACCTTGTGTGTCCTTTAGCAAGACGCTCAAAAATGTTAGCTCCACAGGTACCACATGTGGCTACCCCCTGGGCGCCCCCCCCCCCGGGGCGGGGGGGGGGGGGGGGGGGGGGGGGGGGTGGGGGGGGGGGGGGGGGGGGGGGGGGGCGGGGGGGGGGGGGGGTGGGTGG
>JABJVR010000035.1:5654640-5674956 GCA_025773905.1 Chitala chitala
TGCTCTTTGCACTTCTGAATAGATGCTAAACTGTATTTCGTTACCCTGTATCTATACATGTGTAATGACAATAAAGTAGAATTCTATTCTATTCTATTCTAGTAAACAAGCATTTTACAATATATCATCTTTACAATTTAAAATAAGCTTGTGATAATGACTGGGCACTCCAGCCAATACATGTGGACTTCATTAGCTATTGTTCATGTGCAAACTTTAGCCTACTGCCTTGTCTAATGTCATGATGATGTGTGTTGCTGCAGCATCTTCTAGTAACGTGTGACGTGCCGTACCATGTGTACACTTCAAAACAGCAGAGGGTTAAATCATCCAACAGTGGGTAGCAATGCAGCTTCGCACCTCCAGCGCTGAGGGTGGAAATCTCATGTCTGGTCACTGTGTGTGTGTGTGTGCGTGTGTGTGTGTGTAAAGAAAAAAAATATTGACTTCTTATTTTATCAGTAACTGCCTAAGAAGCATAACTACTTTTGGAGACAGAATAATAAATTCATATTCACAGCCATTTTCAGGTCAGTGATGAGTTAGTACTGTATTTAAAAAGCAGCCTTTTTCTTACATAGAGCAAAATGAATCTTTGTACACTTAGAATGTATTGGGGAACAATGCAACCAATTCTACAAATGTTTATTAAGGTTGAAATCTGTGTTGCTGATTACTTAATATTTCACAGTTTTATGACAGAAGCTTTGACAATATAAAAGGCACTTAGTTTTTGAAAAACATAAGAATTTTATGTAAAACTTTTAAGTCTTTAGTCCTGATGTTCACTTCACATTCTGTTTGTGAATAAGGAATAAGCTTAACTTTTATTTCATAGTTACTTTCTGGAGATCTAATTCCCAGAAGCTGTATCTAAATGCATAGCCTGCATGAGGAAATTATTTGCTCAAGGTTTGAGAAATCAATATATTGCATCGCAGTAAATGAATATGCTTGCTTTTTATATATAAGGGTGTATTATTTAATTTGATAATATTAGACAAAAAATGTAAATCCACAACTGAAGTTCACGTTTTGGTGTTTGTAATAGTATGCTCTGTAGCTGTCACAAAATGTATGTACCCTGTGTAATATACAATGCAATTACACATGTATTGCTGTAGGACACGTTAATGTTTCGCAGCGCTACTTGGCCAAATTGAATACAATCACAGAAGCCTAGACGGATAATGACTTTCCTTTTTAGTTATTTAAACAACAGAGTATATTGCTGAAAGAATGTGAGTTAAGTACCATGCCTGAGGGTAAGACAGCAGTGAGACTATTCATGGATACCTAAGCCCACACAACTAACCCCCCAACCTCCTGCCCACACACTCATACATGTATCCAAAAAATGGACATACTGTGTATGGTGTACCATCAGGGAATCTGCTTACATTTCAATAGGTATTGATTTTTATTTATTTTAAGTACTTGTGTAGTCTTCTTAGAGAATGTTACAGATCCATCTCTGTACCTTTAAATATGATAATTGTTTAAGATTATTTTCTTTTGTTGCAGGAAGAGCATCATGAAAGTATTAGATTTCAATGGTCCCAGGACTACTATGAAACAGGGCAGTCAATTGTCTCAGGTCATGATGATATTGGCTGTTTAAAAAATTTAAGAACATTAAATTGACAGACTAACATTTATACCCAATACTTTATCTGGCACCGTTACAACATGGGGTTTTGGTGGTTTCAGTTATAATCTCTTTTCAGTTACAGTATACGAGTATCTACACTTTTTTTTTGCTTTGGAAGCTTCAAAACATTTTAACCTCATTGAGGTTTATCAAGTTTAATCTTCATGAGCCATAGGTACAGAATACAAATTTCATAATACTATATATATATATATATATATATATATATGTGTGTGTGTGTGTGTGTGTGTGTGTTAGTGTGTGTGTGTGTGTGTGTGTTTCACAGCCAATATGACTTACATCAACAATGTTTTTAACTTTGAACCTTTACAAACCTTCACATCACAAAAACTCTCCATATTAAAGGCACTTAATTAAATTGATTAAAAAATTGGCATCTGTAAGAAAAGTACACAAATATTTCAGTATTTTGACAAACAGAGTGCAAACACCAACTCTAGGCACATCCATTAAACAAGTATCCTATTACATAGTTAAGAGGAACTTTGCCTGCTAGGCTTCAAACCCACATAGCCACAGCTTGCTCAGTTATTTATAATCTCTACAATCCCTTCACTAGTCCCAGAGAACTAGTCGTTCTCTCCGTTGAACCCATCCCCTGTGGGGAGCAGTGAGCAGCCAATTTTCAGCACCCAGGGGGCTAGTGCTGAGTGTCTTGCTCAGGGACACACCTGGTGGCTGGGCTGGAGATAGGTTCACCACATAGCCAGAGCTTGCTCAGAGTCACCAGATAAGAGGATATCTGCCTGCTGAGCTAAAGACTCAAGTCCCTCACTTGGGGGACTAACTCTTGTCCTGACAAACAAGGTATTCTACCATAGTGGAGTTTTAGCTACATTCTCCCTGTACAAATACCCACACCAACCTCAGCTTGACTCCTTGGTAGCAGCCAGTTTTATCTGAATCATGGCATCAATTTAACAAGGACTGTTCTGCTAAGGTTTGGGCCCATATGGCCACAGCCTGCTCAGAGCTACCAGAGAAGATTAGCCTGCTGAGCTATAGACCAGAGTTCCTTTCTAGGTGGACTAATCACACTCTTGTCCTCATCACTGGGGGTTTCTACACAGCAGTATTTCAAGTGCACTACACATACATCAGCAAATAATAGAAATATGCAAAATATCTACATATAAATGCATTTTACTATGTCTTAGTTATCTGTTTTATGAAAATGAAACCAGGTCTGCCTGATGAATGCAGATCCTCATTTTCCTTGACCCTAAAAATTGTTTTTTTTTATTGATACCACTTCAACATTAAAATTGTAAAAAGCATTGGCTACTGTGAAATCACCGGTGGCCCTTGGGCATTCGCACAACCTAATGGTGACATTTTTACAGTCAGAACGTCAGAATAACTGGATATATTCTCATGCACACAGTGGTTCTCTTGTTTCTGGTCATTGTCTCCAAAGCCAGTCCAATGTACACATAAAACGAGCGTTCACTAATTATAATTATTTCTGGATCTGGATACATAACTTAAAATTTACTTTTTTCTTCCAATTAAGTCATTGTGAAATGTGTTAGGTAAAAATTAATTTAATTACTTGGAATTATTTTCCAAGAAGTATCCCTTTTTAGAAGGACAAAGCGACTGGTATGTGCTTACACTTTTACCACTTGAAATGCAGCTAAGTGTTTAAAACAAAACTGATATGTACTGAAACATTTTAGTAGGTTTTAGTGTCAGTTTCGCTCAGTTTACTTCAGTAACCTGAGTATTTGTTTGGCAAATTACTTGTGATACCCTGGCACTCCTTCTACAGGCAAGAAATTCAGCTCAGGTAAATTGGTGACTCTAAAATGAATGACTGAATTTGAATTTGCATGTGTGTGTGTGTGTGTGTATGAGCGAGAGAGAGAGAGTGAGAGAGAGAGAGAAAATATACCTGCCATTACATATACGGTGTGCCTTGCATAATGCGTGTTTATTCAGTGAGATTCCAGTCCTTTAAAAACATTTTAGGGTCAGTGGTTGAGTGTGTGTGTGTGTGTGTGTGTGTGTGTGTGTGAGAAAATCACAATAAAGGACCATAACAGGTTATGGTTTCACACAGTGTTAGGCTACATTTTCCACATATTGTGCAATACATAGATTGCCCATAATATGATTTCCCATAGTAGATATATGTTACACAGATCTGGCCTCAAAGGCAGTCAAAACACAGTACAGACGGAACACTGAATGTTTTCCCTTTAGTCTAAACCGAATCCTGCTGTGTAGAACAACATTTCCCCTCATTACCATGTTTAACAATGTAGTGGGTAAGAGAAGCTCCACATATACTCGTTGGAGTCATGACAGGGTTCTCCTTTAATAAGTGCATGTGTTTCACTGAGGCTGCATTTAAAGACATATTCAAATCATTTTAGTAAACTTCACAGAAAGCAATAAACCACGACACCAAAAGGTACAACCACACAGCGGTCCATGTTTGTTGAGATCTTGAATTTGCAAGGTTTGTCAGAGATTGACTAAAATTAAATGTGATGTGATGTACTGAATCTTCCGTACCAACCCAAATGCGACATGAACGCGTACGCGTGCAAATACTGCATGAAATCAGATTAAAAGTTAATTTAATTATCTGGAAGTACATTTTTCATAGGTACATGAAATTTTTGAAATCGCAAACATCTAGATCTGATAGGAGCACCTTAAAACTCAGCTCAGTCGAAATTTATAACATCAAATTTCAATGTGTTTCGTTGGTTTATTAACACGCATTTACAGATTTTATAGGCTAAGACCAATACATAAGAGACCGATACGGCAGAATCGTTCTGGCTTGTGTAAAACGATTGATTTTAGTTACACGAGTTCTCTATCTTTCTACCTTATACAATTTCCAAGCTCCGCATTTAGCACAATTACGCTATTAATAATCATTTCCGTTATCCCAAATCACAATTAACGTGAAGAAATGTTTACAGCAAAGATGACAGGCATTTTATGTAAATACAGTATTAATTTCAGGAAATCGTTCATTAAAACGTATTGACTTGTTTGGGTAGAGATCCCCTACACCGCACTGCTATCAACAGGTGCAGTAATCACTTCAGCACTTCACCCCTGTAAACCAACATTATAAAAAATAAATAAAAATACGAAAAGTGTAAGATGCATACGGCTCACCTCGGGGAATACGCTGAGATGCTCAAGGAGGACATACATTTGTCCTTGCCATTGAGCCTATGACAAATGCATACGGACTCGATCTCACTGAGTGGCCATGGTGAAAACTGCATCAACAAATAAGATGCAGTATGTACTTGAATATACAACAAACAAAAGATATTCACAATGTTGAATTGATTTTACCTTCTACGTTAAATGAAACGATATATTCATTCATCAAGGTACGTAAACTACTCATTTTGTGTCTAGCTTTGCTGGAGGTCAATTTAAAGGGGAAATTTTCAGTTGTGCCTCACAATACAACTGATTTACTCAAGGACCCTTCACGTTTTTGCTTTGAAACCCTAATTTCATTTTTCTCTCCAGCTTGTTTTGTTTAAGAAATAACGAAACTGGAAACATTTGTCCAACTCAAAACTTTCAGTGTCAGCAAAGAATCGTCTGTAATAAGTGGTGAAAATATGTCTAACGTGTTTTGCAATTAATCCATGTGTGTGTTAAACCTTAAGTGCAGGACAGCGTGGATGAAATTATTAAAAACCTTTAAAGCGTTAATTTTTCAAAGAAAACTTTCAGTGTCTTACACTAGTATAACTTACCTGTCTACACTGATCACGCAGAGGGTCATTATAGAGGCTGTGCAGCACATTACATCCATTCCAATGAAGATATTGCAGAAAACCTCCCCAAAGAGCCATTTTCCTCCAGTAAGGTCTGTCACTATAACAAAGGGCATGACAACGAGAGCCACCGACAAATCTGCCACTGCCAAAGACACAAGCAGATAGTTTGAGGGTTGTCTCAGTTTCTTTACCACACAGACGGCAATCACCACCAGCGTATTACCCATCACTGTAATCGCTGTTATAATGGCCAGCATCACCCCTATAATAATTTTCTCTGCTGTTCGGAAGTCGAGCAGTTGCTCGCCGCATGATTCATTCCACATGGCCGTGGGGTCAGTAGTCGCGAAAGCGCTGAATAAACTGGAGCCATTGGTAACTTCCGAAAGATGCTCTCTATGGCTGAAAGTGGAGTCGAAGTCCGAGCTATTGAACATTACGACGATAAGATCCGAATGGTGATGGAAAGGACACCTCGCCAACTGCAAGCTCTCGGAAAACGCATAATTGAGCGATGATGATTAGGGTTTACTCGCCCGATTCTTACTGCCTCTAAAGAAACTTTGCAAGCAGTCCAGAGTAAAAAACTGAAAAAGCACGAAAAGCAGTGTAATTTTACCCCAGTCATGTTCAGATTCTGTATTAAGTTTCGCCTGAGGCGCACGAAGTAAAAATCGGTTCATTCTTAAAAGATCGTTTTTCGAGCTCTCGCCTTCAAAGCCTTGGTTAATCACTCGAATTCCGACTTCATGGATTAAACAGGGGTTTTATTTCCCCGTCTCACTGACATCTTTAAGAGCACGCCGATTGCCACAAAACGCCATACTACAGATCCACAGCCGCCCGCTGTAAGAAAGTGGTACAGTTTGGATTCTTGCTTTCATGATCTCAAAATACCTTAGAGGAGTGTGCATACGCCACCACCCATTTCGTAGGTTATACTCATACTTTTGCGTCCTGTAAGAATGTGACGCATTTCATCGTCAGTCCTCTTATTTGCTTTTTGTCAGATGACTCCAAAACTACACTGATGCAGCTCAGCATCTCCACTAACTAGCATACTGTGATCTCAAATGGATATTTAACAGTAAGGCACTCGCTCCGCAAGACAAATATTACTCAATGAACACCCAAAGGGCAGTTTTGATAATTATTTTTGGTTCGTGTCTCCACGTTTGATTTTGAATGTATACCTAGGTATCTGTATGGTCATTCGCTAAAACTGGATAAAAATCTTCAGAAAAAACAGTGTACGAAATAACGTTTAAGTGTAAATAAAACATTCAGCAACTTTCAAAACCTCTTTGTGTACAAGACCGAACATTTTGTTCCGATTTTCTCATTCACTCCTTCATTGAGAAGTAAAATGCGTTAAAAAATAAATAAATAAATATATATATATATATATATTTCTACGATATACTGCCTACTTCTAATATCTGCAGACCACAGCAAACACCAGCAGCGCTACAGCCAAATCAGGGAGACCTGTTTAAACAGACACACCCCGGAAGCTACATTGCCATAAATTAAGCAAGCAAAATAAATTATGGACGCTATTAACAATTATATATATATATATATATATATATATATGTGTGTGTGTGTGTGTGTGTGTGTGTGTGTGTGTGTGTGTAAGAGAGAAGAAGACCTTACAAACATAGTTTTTCTTTGTCATTGTAATATGCATGCTCATTTCCTTAAGTGAATGAAAATTTTAAATTTATATTTTATTGCTGTTCAGCTGTGTGATGTGATGATAAAATGCATGTTTCCAAAAATGATTTACATACCAGCTCTATGTATGACTAATTGAGAAACATCTGATGTAAATTTTTTTCTAACCGGAAGAGTTTTTCACAACCCCAAAACAAAATATGGGAATGGAAGGCTTGGTTTTCTCCACCACACCATGTCTGTTTTACAATTGCAAACCATTTTTTCACTTCTTGTTTTGGTGGAATACAGTATTTCATACGTACACTGTTTTAACGATCATGAAATGTGTGGATTGCTGTCAAAGTTCTTTATCCTGTTTCAGAGCAGTCTGTTTTTAAATCAAAGCCAACAATCAAAATAAACACCAGGCCACGAGCAGATAACTAAATGCAGCCTTTAAATATCTAAAGTAACAGACTGCACGCAGCATATTGTATAACTATGTTGTAGTGTTACCAATAACACCATACAACAAAGAGTAAATAAATGCCCTGAAAACTTAATTTTCGTATTTAATGCTTGCTACATTCTGTGGGAATATTTTCTTTCCAGTGAAACAGTATAAGTTATGTAGATTTGCAATGCTGACTGACAGTAGTAAAACAAGGTTTGTTTTCCTATAATGGGAGAAAGTGCAACAGTAGTATGGATTGCTGAGTAATCTGCTTCTATTATTAATTACATTTCATTTCTGTAGAGTTTATAAGATTTCTCCTCATGTCATCAACCTCTATTAAAGACGACATATTCAGTGTCTTTTTTTTTTGGACACTATGCTGTGATGAGGGATGCAATACCTAAAGCTTTCAATGACTGTCTCTGTGACATAATGAATCATCCTGTCAGTCTTGGCAAGAAAGGGGGAGATGCGGAGGTGGTGTCAGCTCCCTCTATTTTCTGATTATGAAGGGGTGTAATTGTCTATAATTGTCCATGCTCTTTACAGTCACACAGAGATGCCTTTTTCCTCTAGCTTTTAGTGGATTTCCTTTTGCTAGATTTGATAGCTTGTTCTTTGGAGTAGAATTATAAGGCACCGTGCCAATTTGTCACACTTCAATTTTCTGGCATGGCAGGCAGGAAAACCCGTAAGTGCATACGAATGGTTAACTGTAATGGTGATAACGAATGCAAACAACAGGACATGAGGAAACGTCCCAGCAGCAAACACAAAAGAGCCTGTTTACTCATTGAATCCAGCGATTATCTGAATACATAATTTAATGAAAAAAGAGTGCTAGGTCAGTCCTACAAGGCATTCTGGGGTAGAGCACTTGTGTATGACAGAGTTTATTGCTGACATTAATACAAGTCAACATGCAAAATAATTTTGACATGTATCAGATTTCTGATGTCCCCTTAACAATAACTTTTAAACAGAAACCAGTGAGACATTAGATGTTCTCATTGCAGTAGGCAAACACTATATACATTTTGTATAAATAGAAGAATTCCTAAATACAGTAATTTTATTATAAGAAACTTGATCTGAGGTGTATTCTGCAAACTCTGTCTGATATGTTTCATTTTCTTTTCTTTTGCCATGAACACTGGAATACACAATATATCACATTTTCATAGCTGGCACACTAAAATTGCGAAGAATGCAGCAACATTGTATAAGTATCTTGTGCAGCAGACAAATTATATGAATAGTGTATTATCCTGTACACAAGGTGGACAGACATTTAGTGGGACAGTTGGCCTGTGCTGAAGCAATTGCCACTCTGGACCGAGGAAAACAAGTTTCACCAATTCATATCTTAAAAAACACAAAGCCCAAATTCAGGTCTAACTCTTTTGTAGTTTGATAATAAAGAGACTTGCTTTCCAAGATTTAAACACCACCATCTTGTTTGGAAGAGGTGGAAGGCAAAAAAAGATAGAAATATATAATTTGTCAACTTTAGTCATTTTAAAATCATCTGTGTTTCATAAATTAATTGTGAATTTCTCAGTTGGTTCCTCAATTCCCTGCATGTGAAGGAGACCTAAATACAAAACATTGTCTATTTTTTAAAATAAATTCTATCAAAAAAGAAAAATAATGTTAAAGTACTAAAATGAATGTGAAAACTCAGTTTTACAGTGTAATATGGGACTAAAAAATTGATTTAAAGTAATCTGTTGTGAAATTCAACATTCAAAGCACAGTTGGAACATGTATGAACGAAAAACTTTCTCACAGCCCAGCCCGCGAAATTTTACTATAAAAACACTCCGGCTCAATAAATTTCGGTTTGACTCTATCGCCACCTGCTGGACATACTTAAAGTACAATTGTAGTTTTATATATACAGTATGTGTGTGCGAGTATGTGTTACAAACGGCTAGCTAGCTAAATTAACTACTTATCATAGCTAACTAAAACCAGTAACCAGTAAAATAATAATAATAATAAATAAAAACAATAAAAAAAACCGTAAAAGTAAACTACACACAGCTCGAGCACTCCCCAGAGCCAATATGCACGCAGGGCCAACGTTTTTGAGTATATTTTATCTTAAATTGCAGTTGTTACTGTTACCAAATAAGGGGTGTATGTATAATTTACCTATTATTGTATATTTTACTTGCTGAATAATACACCTAACGACAACGAAACAACGCAACGAAAATGACATCAGAGTAAATGTATGCATTTCATACACAAAGGAAAGAGACAGACCCATATATCACAAGGTCGTGAACGTTTTCATAACCAATTTCTCCATTTGGGTTATCTAAAGCTAGCCTAAAAAGCAAAAGTTTGTTCAAATAAAGTTTATTAAAAAAAAAAAACAACTGTGTGACGAAGTTAGTTTTCATTTACGATACCCCTTTCGCGGCGTTATATGCAAACGAGCTCCAAGGTGCGCATTTTAACGCTAATTAACGCTCCACTCCATCCTCTCCACCTCTCAAGGCAAGCTCGGCATTAGAAACTTTGACAAAGGTAAGGTGTTGTTTTTATGGACAACTCCTAAAATAGTTTTTAAAAAGTCGTTTCAGTTCTTTATTTTGGTTTTTAATCAGGTATGACCTTAAGGCCCACACGACGTTGTGAATTTATATTTGCTTAGACAAAATCTGCCATGCGGCAAATTACCCCCCCAATAACTGTTGTCATATTTTCGGATTAATTTATGAAATTGCTGATAACGCTTGCTGTCGTAGCTTGAGTTGTAGTTTTTAAAAAGCACCAATTCAGCGATATACTTAATTGTCATTTGTTTAGATCTTCCGTGGCTAATGCGCAATATTAGCTTTGAAACTACGCAGGTCACGTTTACATAAAATAATGTACATATTTTTTTCGTTTCTCTATAGAAGGTTTTACCACTTGGTTATTTCATAGATACCTAAGTAGCCATTTGTTAACGAATTTTTTTCCTGTGCAGAAATTATGAATACAACTTTAAAACGGGTTTTTTATTGTTTCGGTTTATTTGTATAATCATTACTTTTGTAACGTTTTTATTCAAACCTTAGACGAATTATTGTGGGAGCTTTTGAAATGGACCCGAATAACCGTCCATTACCGGAGTTCGGGGGCAGGACCCGCATTCCGTGGTTACAGCAGCAGGCACGAGGTAGGGGGCTCTTTACCCGTGAGCAGGAGGCCTCACATGGTCCCGGCTTTCCTGTACAAGAACAGCCTGTCATACCGAGCACCAGAGGCTTGCTTCCTTCTGGGCATCCACTTCAGTCCACAAGGGGATTTCAGCACACTGCAGGTGGACTGCTTCCTAGGTTTTCAGAAGCCATGAATTTTCCCGAGGAAAAGAGTGGACAGGGAAGGGCACGCGGCTTACTTCTCACTAGTGCAGAGCCACAAGTCGGGCGTGAGCGGAGTGTGACCACTCGAGGAGAAGAGTCGTACGTAAGGTGGTCTTCAAAGTCAGGTTTGCCTGAGAGTACGCCAGAGCTGAAGCCAGAAGGTCCACAGCTGGCACAATTGGAGAAGGTATATAGAGTCTTTCCTTTATAATAATGTTCTGTAGGACTGACTGTTCAATACTGTACATCTGACTTTTGATAGATGGCCCTGCCTCCTCCTGGCCCTTCGCTGGTGTCAATGTTTCAAGGGATGCAGTTTGAACCTGGCAAAGTCTCTTGGAGCAGAGGAGTACCACTCATGGGTGGGTTCCTGTACTTCCAAAGTGTGGTAACAAGTTGTAATCAACTCGCATATAATTCTCCATGACCCAGCAAGCAAAACATGCATCCTACTACGTGATTATACCACAGTTATGATATAGAGTCAGTTTAAGAGAATTTGATAAGATTCTTGCATTTGTTTTCTGTACTTTGATTTGACAGTGCCTTGCCACTTATTTGACAAAGCCATTCTTTAGTCTTATACAGTATTTAAACACTGCAGGCAGGAGGTCAGAGACTTTTGTAAAGTGAGCCAAGGCTAGCTGTTGACGATCTGTCCATGACATAAGGTCAACTTACGATTGGTCGCCCACATTTGTGCTTATAGGCAGAGGTGCATAAGATGGGTGAAGCGCAAATGGGTCCAAAACGTGCACATTTATAACCAGAACTTGTGCTCATTGTACTTAAGTTTGTACTTAAAAGGAGTTAACTTCTATTTAAAATGGCAAAAATGGGAGCAGACATGTATGTAAAGTAATCGTGCTTGTAAGTGGAATGCACTGTGCAAACGAGTTAAATATACATGTTTATGTTGTTTTGAGTTATGTAGTATTCAGCTACAGCATTCATATTAATTGCCTGTTCACGTTTGCTTTATATGCGGGTTAGGTCGTGGTCCCGTTAGGTCTTTGTCCATGGAATCACAAGCAAGCCCTGCTTCTGCCAGAGACACAGTGAGCCCTGGAAGACGTGAACGCTCTGAGATGGTGCCACATGGCAGGTGAGGAGAAAATGTAATCTGTTTGAAGTGTACAAAAGGGAGTGAAACCAAAAGGTACTTGGCCTGTACTTTAATACTTGTGACAGATGTGACTTGGTTTTATAGATCTTCTCACACTTAAGATTTTCGCAGTGGCTTGCTTATACTTTGTGTATATATTGTTGATATGAATATGTCAAGTAATCCATTGCCTAGTGTAGGTATATTGTTTGAGTGGCGTTCACTTGGTGAATTTTATTTATTTATTTATTTATTTATTTATTTTTCCCCCGGGTCTCCTTTCATATCTATTGAATGTGACCTGATGTTTGCAGATTAGCATGCTTAGAGAGCAAAATGAACACACAAAATGGTACCACGATACACTAAGACAAGTTGCGTGTGTTTTAGAGGTTTTTTTTTTTTTTTTTCCCCTCCCCTTCTCTCCAGTTTCATAGGGCGTGGGGACTTGCCTCAGATGATGGGGGAGGCCCAAACGGCACCGTTTGTCACAGCTTGGGGGAGGGGATCTCCTACTGCTGGTTCGGTCTCTTCACCTGCAGCTTCGTCCATTCCAGCCACTCGCTCTCTGGCGAAAGAGCTTTCCGAAAGCTTGTCTGTGAGCTGTGAAGGAGAACTGAAAACAGATTCTCCACCGTGAGTTCTGTGTCAGCTGTGATCATGAAGTTTAGCTATGCTGTTGCAGTGTTGTGATTTAATGTATATAACCTGAGTGCCATTATGATGTAAATTTAATATGGCTGTGTTAAATTGCATGCATGATGCTTGTCTGTGTTTGTTTTCTATTTTCTTTTTTCTCCTGAATTTTGCTTCAAGTAAGCTACTACAAAAAAAGGGCACTTCAGGAAACCTGGTTCCAGTTGGGTCAAACTACATCCCCATCCAATGCAAGAATGAGGCTGTGTTTCAGTACAGTGTGACTTTTGTGTATGTACCTGTAGAATTGAGTTTAACTGCAACAATTCGAAAAACGTTATTAGTGCATTATCTGAGAATACCTATTTGCTAAACTGTGTACTAGGGTTGTCTTTGTTGAGTTTGGTGTTGTCTTGATAGGCTAAGTTGCAACACTGGACAAAAATATATTTAGGTGGCATAGATTTGTCTATTCTCATGTTTGTAGCCCAAATGTGGAGTCTGTTGCTATGCGATTTAGCATGGTGAGGAATCATCGGCCCACCATAGGGGAAGTGATGGCTTTTGATGGGTCCATTCTGTATCTTCCTATCAGGTTGGCTGAGGTATGTCAGATGTTAATTCTATCAAGTTCTTTTCCTTTTTGGTAGTGCTTCAGAAAGTTCTCAAATGTCTTTTCTTACTGCTTCATTCCTAACATTTTGTTAAACCTTGCATGCATGGTTATTGTAAATTTGATCAAAGTACCTTGTAAAACTGTTTGCATTATCAGCATGCAGTTGAAGGGTGTGGTGGTTTTAATGGTACAGCAGTCTTTAGCATAGATCAAGTGAAATAGCATGGGGACATGGTAAATGTAACTCTGGGGCCCATAGTTACATGTTATTTATTTTGTATTGGTGCTGACATGGATGTCCTATGCTGTATATCGGGATTGCTGTACTACTGAAACAGTCAAAACTGCTAAGATGTGAGTGGTGCTGTATCTGGCATTAGGATACATTTAGGAATGAAATTCCAGCCTGTAAGCATTCAGGACTTAAGCAGTCGGTTTGAGTTAGAATAGGTGAATGAGCGATTTTTTGATTTGATTGAGCAATGCTGCTTTACAAACCACGAGCCTTCAGTCACCTTCAGATGTTCATCCTGAATGCAGGTTGTGAATCTTAAAAGTGAGAGGTGGACTGACAAAGAGGAGATCAACATAAAGATTCAGATGACCAAGATCCTTCCTCCAAATTCAGATCTCTGCATTCCTTTTTACAACGTGGTTCTCAGAAGGTAGTTGCACAGTGTGTGGGGGTGAGGGGGAAAAAGGTTGACATTGTTGACTGGAAAATGTTGACTTTTTTTTCCAAAAGGGTGATGAAGATCCTGGGATTGAAAATGGTGGGTCGGAACCACTACGATCCTATACGTTCAGTCATTCTTGAGAAGCACAGGTTGGTGTCTGTTGGGTGTGGACTATGGCATACGAGTTCTACAGATGTGCTGGTGTGCTGCTGTGTGGTTACTGTAGGCTCCAGGTGTGGCCTGGATATTCAACCTCCATCCGGCGTACAGATGGAGGCCTCTACCTTTCAGTGGAAGTGACTCACAAAGTACTCCAGAATCACTCCGTGCTGGATGTAATGTGAGTTTTCTTCCAGATGGGTACCTGTCAATAAAGACAACAATCTTTATGCTACCACTTCAGTTTCATGCTCTGAAGTAAGCAGTACTAACTTCACTATGAATTTGGGCTCTCCCTTCCTGTTTGTTGTTGTACAGGAATGTGATCTACCAGCACGGCAGAGAAAGCTTCCAGGATGAGTGCACAAAGGAGCTGGTTGGCAGCATAGTCATCACTCACTATAACAATCGTACATACCGCATTGATGACATTGAGTGGTCCAAGTCCCCAAGAGACACATTTACCTTGGCGGATGGGACGCAAACGACTTTCATTGACTACTACAGGTGCCTGAATTTCTTAATGAAGGGTTTAATATGGGAGCAAATATGAAAAGGATGTAGCTGCTGTTAATTAGCTTATAGTTATTATAAATCTAATGCATACATGGTCTGCTGCTTTCCTGTTAGACATGTTTTTTTCCCCCTATATTCACATAGTAAACAATATGGCATTACTGTGAAAATTTTGGATCAACCCCTGTTGGTGCATTACCCAAAGGAGAGGTCAAAGCCAGGAGGGAAGGTAAGCCAGCCCATTGGTTTTGGATTCATGAAATTTCTGTGCAGATTCTTAAGTGTACAATGCTAACTTAAGAAATTTAGCTCCTTAGTCATTTGGTGTCCTAAAAAAAAAAAGAAAATGATGACTGCAGACTTGCCAACATTTTGTGGGGCTTTTACACACTTCACTTGGACCACGCTGGTAGGAAATTTGATTTGAAACTACACTGACGCATATTCCTCATGAAAATTAACACAAATTATGATTTGAGTCGAGCAGGCAACAGCTGTCGTGACAGAAGTTTAGAGAGAGCAGGGTGCGACCATGGACTCCGCCGTCTCCTCGCCCTTTCTGTTCTCTGCGAGCAGTCAGTGTGGGCAAACAAGGCAAACGACAGCAGTGTAATGATGCTGTGGAGAATGCAGTCTACCCTGAGGCATAGTTTAAGATGGGTATTTTTTGATACCCGTATGAACTTGTACAGATAAGTTAAGACTGGCATTTAGCCTACTTGGCAGTTTTAAAGTAGTTTTGTCAATATTTGTGTACTTTATGAAACCAGCAGGTTTTTGCCAATTTTAAGAGTTTATATTTAATTGATCATACATACATAATTGATGTGCTTTTCACTCTACATTAGAAAATGATGGCAAGAATCTTAGTTTTATTTATTACATACACTGTATATAACATACACTGATCAGCCGCAACATTATGACCACTGGCATGTGACATGAATAACACATATCTTGTTACAATGGCACTTAGAAGTGGGTGGGCTACATTAGGCAGCAAGTGAACATTTTGTGTCTAAAGTTGACATGTTTGAAGCGGGGAAAAATAGTCAAACGTAAGGATTTGAGCAACTTTGACAATGGCCAAATTGTGATGGCTAGATGACTGGGTCAGAGCAACACTGGCTCTTGTGGGATGTTCCCGCTCTGCATTGGTCAAAGTGGTCCATGGTGAACTGGTGAACCAGTAGCGGTTACGGGTGGCCAAGGCGCATTGATGCACATAGGTCAGCCTTCACTCCCCATGTCGTTCAAAACAGTAGAAAAACTACAGTAGCTCCAGTTGCTAAAAAAAGTTAAGGCTGGTTCTGATAGAAAGGTGTCAGAACACACAGTGCATCCCAGTTTGTTGCGTATAGGGCTGTGTAGCTGCAGACTTGTCAGGGTGCTCATGCTGACCTGTGTCCACCGCCAAAAGCTCTGCACTGCGCACGTATGCATCAACTGGACACTGAGCAGTTGAACCAGGTGGCCTTGAGTTGCATTTTCTTTTACATGATGTCCATGGCTAGGTTTGTGTGTATCGCTTACCTAGGGAAGAGATGGCACCAAGATGCACTATGGGAAGAAAGCAAGCCGGCAGAGGCAGGGTGCTGCTTTGGGTAATGTTTTGATGGGGAAACCTTGGGTCCTCCCATTCATGTGGATGTTACTTTGACGCGTGCCACCTACCTAAACATTGGTGCTCAACAAGTACACCCCTTATAGGAAACGGTATTTCCTGATGGCAGTGGCTTATTTCAGCAGGATAATGTGCCCTGCCACCGTGCAGAAATGGTTTGAGGAACACAATGAGTTTGAGGTGTTGACTTGATTTCAGTCCAGTCAAGCATCTGTGGGATGTGCTGTAAAACAAATATGATCCACGGAGGCCCCACTTAAGGAGTTAAAGGGTCTGCTAGTAATGGCTTGGTGTACCTTCAGAGGTCTAGTGGAGTCCATGCCTTGATGGGTCGGGGCTGTTTTGGTGTTCATAATATTATGTCTAATTGGTGTATACCTACTTAGCAAGTGTTTATCGATTATATGTGGGTTGCAAAGCAACGATGGAGATGGTTAGTTGAAATACAAATATAGGAGTCTGTAGATGAAGTTTGATACATTTTGATACATTTTGACTACACTGTCTGACCACATCCACAAGGCAAGAGCTGACGAAGCATTCCTTAAATCTAGAAAGGAAATGTTGAAATAACTTATGCAGTGTGGCTTACCAAGGAATCCTACAGTTCCATTTTTTTGTTCAGTACACATTTTTAAACTTTCCTCCCTCATGCAAGTCGTGTTTTGGAACTCGCAGCCATATTTTTACAATATGGCAATTTTCTACATGAAGCTCACAGTTTATCTTGGGGCATACAAAAGTTACATGCAGTGGTGGAATTTGAAAACATGTGCTAAAACACATTAGGAGTGCACGTGGCAGGCTTGGTCACAGTGAAGAGGCACGTGCACCAGTGTGGTACTCAAATACATTTCCAGTGTTGGCAGGTCTGTGGCCGTTTTAATACAAATAGAAATCTTAAATGTGGAATTGTGTATGCGTCATGTTGAACTGATCTGAAACGTCTGGTTTCAAAGTAATATTGTAAGTTATCCATTAGATGACTACTAGGCATGCAGCTATTTCATGGAAGAAAAAAAAAACCCTTTTGGTTTGGTGTCCACAGTTCTGAGCACATAGCTGAACTGTTGCTACAATGACTATATCCATTGTGATTTGTCCTTAAGTTTTTAGTTGTGAAAACAGACATAATGCATTTTGTGTGGTTGTCAGTCATGTGACAATGACGGTCAATAGCTAGTTAATGCTTCACACGTTGTTTCAAGTTTGATAAGGAAAAACCAAAGATTTTGAGTGGTGGCGGCAATAAGGTGGAGCAATAAAATGTGCAAAAGTTACATCTTCTAAATTTAGTATTCTTTAAAGTATTTGAAATTAAAACTTTTTTTAATGTGTTGAATGACAACTGCGCAGAACCAGAACCTTCTTAAAACCTGATAGAACTTGAACTGAGAGATTTTTGAACCTTTGTCTCTAGACACTACGTTAAGAAATTCTCATGTGATAAATGCATTTATTGTTAAAAAGAAAACTACACTACATTTATACTCTATATGTGGAGGAAGCATTAGCATGGTTTACCAGTTTAATTACCTTCCTCAAAAACGAATTCCACAAAGAAATTTGAATTTATATTTTGTAATTATTATTTAGTATTTTTTTTTTTCTCCCTGAGCAGAATTTGCACACTTGGACATTCTCAGAAGCACGTTACCTGCAAACTGATGTATATGAGCAGTCGGGGTCCTAGCTGATTGGGCAAATGCCGTTTTAGCAGGAGGATGACGTGGCCTGCTGTCATCCCTGAGGATGTTGTGACATTAGCCCGTGTTTCCTCTGTTGTATCAGTTAATCACAGGACAGATCCTCCTGCTGCCAGAGCTGTCCTTCATGACTGGGATTCCCGAGAAGATGAGGAAAGATTTTCGTGCCATGAAGGTTTGCTTAGCAGGCAAACGGATTGCTAAATAAATAAATATAATTTTTATGCATTTATGTATTCAGCTCTTGAGGACTGGGGGCAAAAGGTCAATGAAATATTAGAATGGTTGTGCATGTGCATCTTCCCCTTCAGGATCTGATCATGCACATCAACACGAATCCGGAGCAACACTCAAATTCCATTAAACAGCTTCTGCACAAAATAAACTCCAACACGGAAGCTGTGACTGAGCTGACACGCTGGGGACTGGATGTCAACGACGCTACTCTGGTGGTATGTTCTAGGTGTTCTCTGGTAACCTCTGCGCCATTTCATTTTTTGTTAAGCCTGTTATTGGAGAGAATCTCTGTGCTGCTGGGAGGAACATTTTTCAGCTGTTGCTTGGTGACTAATTGGTTTTTCTTTTTAAGCTTGTCGAGTATGTAACGTCTAATGAAGTGGATAGCACAGGTTACAGTATTCCACTGTTTCAATAAGTGTCCTCTCCTGACATGAGTTTTGCTTGCCTTCATTTTTATTTTTTTAATTTTTTGATATACAAACTATTCCAACAGCATTGTTGTTTTCCTATCATGAAGCAGCATGTTCTGCATCTCTCACAGACTGAGGGAAGGATATTGCCCCCAGAAAAGGTCTGTCTGCGGTCAAGCTGCTTCATGGTATCTCAAGACTGCAGCTGGTCCAGAGAAGTGGTCCGGGAAATCCCCATCAGCTCAGTGTGTTAGGATACCCCCCCCCCCCTTTTTTTTTTTTTTTAATAGATCGATTTTGTGTAAGCTGCTGTTTGTACTTGGAAACGTTTTATTTAATTAGTTTTTATACCTTTCACAGTAGCTTTTATTGTTGTCAGTAGTTGTGTTCAATACAGGGTTATTTCTAGATCTCTCTAGAGTGCTGGAGCCTGTTCTACCCACAGCGGTGTGCAGAACAGGCAGAGGAGCTCATAGACACGTTTGCGAAGGTAGCCGGGCCCATTGGGATGCGTGTCACCCGGCCCATCCGCGTGCAGCTTAGAGACGACCGCACCGAGACCTACGTGAAGAGCATTACTTCCCAGCTGACCAGTGAGGTGAGGCGGGACACTGGAGGCTCACTCTGTTTTGGTAGATGTCCTGCACGCCTCTGTAGTGCTTGCCACTTTTTGGTTAGTTTTGCTTTGGCTCCTGCGAAAGCACTCGTGAACGGTGTTGCTGTCTTGGTTCTACCTGTTGTGGTGCGTCGCTGGTTCTTCCCCTCCTTCCATCGCTCAGCCTAACCTGCAGCTGGTACTGTGCATCATCACGGGCAGCAGGGATGACCTGTACAGCGCCATCAAGAAGCTGTGCTGCGTTCAGAGGCCCGTGCCATCCCAGGTCGGCGACACGTTTCAGTTCTCCCAATTTGCTCTTTGGGTGTTTGCCCTGTGTGATTTATGTGTTCTTTGTGAATCTCTCGTACTGGATTAGCGTTATGCACTGAGAAACAACGGAAAAATAACATTTTGGTGTTCATATAGATTTGAAGTTAATTCGTTAGTCAGGCATGGTTTGTTACTTGTACAGCTTGAAGAATGCTTTGACACACATATCTGGCACTTGCACCAAGTAGTACTGTGCAGTTTTATAAGTACTGTAAAAAATCTGATGTTGATGTAATTGTGGCTATTATGCATAATCTTGACCATGTTTAATTGGGGTTTTCAAATGTTTTTGCACTCTACAGTTGTCTATTTTCATCAGTTTTTCTGTAAATGGTTGTCTTTGTCTTTTCAAACAAATAGACTAAATTAGCATTTCATATATGAGGAATTGAACCCTCTGGTGTCATAAGTGTTGCATGGTCCAACCACCATGTTTACTTTGCTTTGTTAGACAGACATAGGTGAATGATAAATATTTAATTCCAAACGCGTAACTTCAGCTGTGGTAGATTTTGAATTCTATTAGTTTAATGGCAAAAACAGGAGTTGGTCTTTTTGACTCGTGTAAGACACGCGGTGCTCCGCTAATGTGTATGAGTGGTGATGATTAATAGTCACATTGTGCTTTTTTTCCTTAAAATTGGTCCCCAGTTAGCATTAACCTGTTTTTAACTGGTTGTCTTGACGTCTGTATGTTTGTGGGGCCTTTTCATCAACTTACTTGAGCAGTTCAACGAGTAACTTCTGCTCTCCCATCTCTTTCAAATAGTGAATATAGTGAC
>JABJVR010000035.1:5688105-5717798 GCA_025773905.1 Chitala chitala
ATATTTAGCCAAACATTGTGCTTTGCAATTCTTTGGACCCAAAAAAAAGTCCAAAATTTTTTTTTTTTTTTTTTTTTTTTTTTTTTTCTTTTCTTCCCACTCCTGTCCCTAGATGAAGTTGAGGGAGTGGGACTTTGATATTTGGGCAGCCCAGGATCCCAGTGTGTTTGTGTCCAGGCTTTCTCCCTGGGGGGAGGTCACTGCTTCTAACACTGACTCAAATGCAGGAGGCATCAGCATTGTCTCTCACGACAACTTTGCCAAGAGCAACATTTATGTCTGGTCTGATTCATGCCAAGTGTACGTTATTTATAATTTTTGTAGCGATATTAGTACTCTTTCTTTCATGGCTGGCAGTTGCAGGAGATTTGCAGTTAGTGAATCTGTTCAGTCTGCAGGTAATTTCTAAATCCCCTTTCTCCTTACTGGGACTTAAGCCATGGGTTTTCTGCTGTGCGAAATGCATACACAAGCAAAGTGAACACCCATCTCCAGCAGGATTACTACTAGTCTTGCTGGGCCTCCTTGTTGACCGTGCCTGTTGTGGTCCTCCCTGAGCCTCCTTGTTGACCGTGCCTGTTGTGGTCCTCCCTGAACCTCCTCGCTGACCGTGCCTGTTGCGGTCCTCCCCGGGCCTCCTCATTGACCGTGCCTGTTGCGGTCCTTCCTGGGCCTCCTCGTTGACCGTGCCTGTTGTGGTCCTCCCTGGGCCTCCATGTTGACCCTGCCTGTTGTGGTCCTCCCCGGGCCTCCGTGTTGACCGTGCCTGTTGCGGTCCTCCCCGGGCCTCCGTGTTGACCGTGCCTGTTGTGGTCCTCCCCGGGCCTCCTTGTTGACCGTGCCTGTTGTGGTCCTTCCTGGGCCTCAGCTTTGGATGCATGTATGAGAGCGACAGTGAGTCTGGATCAGTGTAGCGGAGCAGGGGGTGATGACTGTTTCTTCTGATGATATCCACAGCAGGTTGGAAGATGAAGTGTGCTTGCAGTGTGAGTCCTGTAAAAATGTCAAATGGAAAGCAGCTTCTTTGTCATGGGAGGATTAAAATAAATATTTAGTATATGGACGACCATATTTTCAGAGTAGCTTCTTTCCATACCACAACAGTGCCGTACAGTACAGCAATACATATATTTATCACATTAAATGTGAAAATGGAAAATGGTTTGGATAGTGAAACTTTGTGTACCAAAAGCCAGTTTCATGTTTCTTTACTATGATACTTTCCCAGTTTGTTCAGAAACCTCACATCTGTCCATCCATTCATTGCCCAACTGCTTTTCCTGTACAGAGTTTTGGGTGACCTGGACCCTTTCCCAGGTGGCCTAGGGTGCCAGGCAGGGGACCCCCTGGATGGGCAGCTAACCCATCGCAGATTACCTAATGCTAATTTTCCCATATATAACTACAGCTGTTGTCGTCTAAATCGTCTGCATAAATGTGAACACATGATTTTAGCACGATGTCTATCAGTTCAAATGCAAATTACTTTAACAGACATTTACTGAGGTCATTTAATGGGTGTTTTATGTTTTCATGCAGTTTACAATGACACGTTGTGTGTAGTGCTGCACGTTACATTACAGCTGTCTACATCCAGCACACAGAAACACACAAAAACTGTGTGCAACAATTAGAAGTAAACCAATTAATGCACTGTTATGAACACTTAAAAATACTTGATGGGGAGTTTTTGTCAGTAAAACTTTTTTTTTTTGTTCTTGTTTATATTTATACAAAAAACGAACAAGATAAAGAAACCAACAGCATGGCAATGGTTCACATCTGCCAAAGTGTTCTGCAATTTTCAGTTTTTGTGTGTGTTTGCTTTGGATAAGTTTCGCTATGATGAATTTTGCAGTAAGGTATTGGACATTTGATATCAGAAGTTTTTGACATTATTTTATATATGAATTATAGTGGAATAATTTTAGTTTTGGTCTTATATTCTTGCTTTTTTGTTCTGTGTTTGACAAATTGCTTCTGAGTAGTGCTGAATGATTAAATGATATATATTGAATAACAGCAATCGGCAGTGTGTGTAACATTCAATAAAACGCCCCCCCCCAGGTTGGAGGGTTAACCATCCCCATGAAGCTAAGCTGTGAACACCCAAAACATGATTACCTGCAAGATAAAATGACTGATGAGTTTCATATAAAAAAGAGGGAACTCGCCTTCATAAGTATCAAAATAGTTTGGATGTCGCATGTCAAACAAAGAAAAATAGTGTGCAAGATTTTTTTTTCTTTTATTGTGTTAAGGAATGTTTATATATAGTTTAATATTGATTGTAAATATTATGCTATAACGCACATTTTTTTATATGCTCTGTAGATGTAGTAACATAGATTATCTTAAAATTTCATATAAATGTTTTTAATGCCATAATGAATATTGAGATCGCTTGATACAGGAAAAATATCATGATGACATTTTTTGCCATGTCATCCAGTTCTACCTCTGGGTACTGCAGCTCACAATGGTTTCTTAACACTATTTACCCTCTGAGGTGGTCGGAGTGTTCCTTGAACTTTTCACACTAAAGATGCTTCCTGACGTGTTTAAACTGGGATTCAAATGGACCCCAGCCTCGTACCAAATTTGCTTGATATCAGTGAGTAAATGAAAGGCAGATTAACAGCATGGAGGATCCCTTGGTGGATCAGTTCCACACGGACCCCGCCAGAGCGTGAGTGGGTGGGAGGGAGACGGGGGGGTGTGCAACACCAACGCAAAGTTGTAGGCATCCTATAAGGGCTCTGTGGGGGGGGGGGCACCGCATTCCTCTGTTAAAGGGAGGAGCGTGGCAGGGATAGAAGATGCAGTGGTGGACAGCAGCACTATTTCTGCTTAGTGTCTGCATGATGGCTCTTCTAAATCCACACCGTTGTCTCACCAGGAACAGCGGTTGTTGTAAGCTGAGCTCCTTGTGCAGCCATCTTTGGCCTCAGTCGCAGATGAGACCTCCGTGTCAAAGACTCGTACGCTCATGAATTCTCCAACACTGCTTCTATGTCATGTTTCAAGACTCTGGCATGGAAAGCACGGAAATAAAATGAAACTTGAGGTTTTGTGTTATGGGCAGTAGGCTTTTCATTCTGGCAATAGAGAGCTGAACTTTTGTTCTTTTAAATAGTTCTTTTTCTTCCCCTTCATGCCATGTTCTATAGATGGATATCTTGAATCTTGCTGTCACACTGAGACCTTGTGCCGGCTGTTGTTCCTCGCTGAATACACGAGTGACGACGTGCAGTTGTGAAAGCCAGGCGCACAGGAGTCTTCTGCTCTCTGCTTTGATTTGTACAAAGTTGTTTGTTTCTTTTGTGTTGTTATCCCCATGGCAATGCTCCGCCAGGGCTCTCGTGTGCAGGGTGCTGGAACGTTACTGAAGGGGAGTTATCACCGTCCTGCTTGTGTGTCTGGCATCCGCGTCCACTCTGTCATTTGGACAGTTGCGGAGCAGGGATCACGTGTGTTCTAATCTGCTTGGCTACTGCGAGCAAGTAGAGTGTGGGTTTGTTTTTCGTGTGATGGGAGAAGTTGAAGTTCTTGAGAGAAAAGTTGGGGGGGGGGAAAAAATCAGTTCAGGGAAGCGTTTTTGTCTTTGTACATGCGTGGGGGGCATTGGCAAGGATTTTGGCAGGTAAATGAGCGAAAGGGAGTGTGTGTGAGGGAAGCTAGCAGCTGGTCGCTCTCCATTGAAAAGGTCACGGCCACTCAGGATGACAGCCGAGCACTCCTTGACTTGGTGTTTCTGATTGACAGCTGCGCTGGATTTCTGGTCTTTGCTGAATGCAGTGGTGACCAAGAATACATCTGTCATGGAAGAGGAATATTTTTTTTATTACCAATATATTTTTATGTGTAATGACGTCAACATAACCATGTAAAATAAACGAAATTTGTATCAGAATGTGACTTAGCAATACACATTTTGAGAAGCGTTGAGTGCTCTGAACAGTTGTGGGGTAATTAATTACATTTAAGGTCATTGCATGGTTGGATGGGTGTTGCACTCTAATGTAGCAGGGCTGTGGTAGCTCTACAGCAATTGTGGAAAATCTCTGGTTTTGATATAATTTAGATCATATTTGCATACAACGGTTAAGTTGTTATTGTTACAATGGCAAGTATAATTTTGGTTTTGTTTTTTATGGTTGAACACCCAAGGTTTTTTCCTTAACCTAAGCCTTTTCCAAGGCAATCACAAGGCCAAGGGGATTTTTAACTGAGAGACGTTTCACTGGCCAGGAGTCAAATCATGGTCAGTTAGAATAATACCAGTGATCAAGCAGTGAACGGGGATACGGGGGACCACTGAGGGACAGGAACTCGAAGACATGCGACCGCATGTGTCACTTTCTAGTTGACACTGGATTTCCTCCACTAGCCATGTTTGATGGTGCTTCTCCCAGGAAACAAACAGCATTGCATGGAGTGTAAAGACTGACTATATGTAATTTTAAGCAGAATAAGTAGTATAAGGGTGAGATTCTGGCAGTGTATGAGCTTCCATTTTAACAGACCTATGCAAATTTTATTTCAATTTTTGTTTTTCCTCCCTTTTCCTCAGTATGATTATGCCATGATGAGTATAACTGCTAGTGTGACTGGTGCTGCTTTAAGGTCACATGGCAGCCTTGCTTTGGCTGTTGCTATGTGGTTTGCTTTGGTGCACTCGAAAAGTTCATGTTTGGAAGGAGGGAATGTAGGGAATATTTTTCATAATCTTTTGCATGGACATTTCGTAATTTTTATATTGTTTTAGGAAAAGAATTCAGCCATGATGACTGAAAACTGCTCAGATTGCAGTTGCGAAATTATTCCGAATGCAAGTGAACAGCTTGTGCTGGCGCAGTAGCTTAGCAGGTGGGGTCAGATTCTGTCCTGGGTTCTTCTGGTGTGTACAGTACATGTGACTTTCCCACGCCTACGTGGGATTTCTCTTGCCGCTCATCTGAATTTCAGTCACCTGGGCCTGGAGTGTCCCACAGAATAATCACAGTTACGACCACAGAGGGCCGCAGTGGGTGCAAGTGTTTCTTCCAATCAGTTCGTTCACTTTAATTTGAACACTGTCCAAACTAGCAATTGTAACGGATATTTAATTCTCTTCATTCTTCCAGATTATTTGAATTTGTCTGCACTTACGGCACTTTTCCACTGCACCCTGTACCGAACTTTTTGTATAAAAAAACTCAGTACCTCCATTTTTCTGTTGAAGTTCAGTGCAGTACCAGTACTGAAGTACCAGACCAGCTGTGGTACTTGTTTGGCACTTGAAAACTTGTTTATTGCCAATTGGTTATGCAAAAAACCAGCCTAGCAAACAAAATATAACTACTGTCTTTAAAAAGTGTAGTTACAGACTCAGAGGACAGTGGTAAATGAATGTCAATTTTTTAACTTTATTTTTTAACTTTATTGTTGTATGGAGAGAACGAGGCTTCAGTCGTGATCTAGTCAAAAGAAGAGATTCCGTGAGATCTTGACTGCATGAATAGAAATCAAAAAGTGTTTCTGAAAATAGCAGACTGCTGTTATTATAGTTCTTACATACTGATATGCATATTATTGATATGCGTTTTATGATATCAAGTTTTATTGCTATGCATATCTCCCATATCGCATTAATATGCAAAACGGTGCTGATCCTGGACAATACAAGAACTTCACGCCAGTGGAAAACAAATGACAGACATACGGTTGAAAGTTAAAACTGAGACTATTGTGCATTAAGATACATCTGGACAATTTAGCAGGGTGCTTAATTAAAACCAATTGTCACTAATTGTACTAAAATTTCAATTATTAATGAACACCACAGGTCAGGTCCCAATGACAAGGAAGACTTTATCAGGAGCAGGGGCACAGGTGATTGTCAAGAAATGGATTAAAAGGTGAAAACTATACCATAACTGTTAAAAAAATGTTAAGAAAGTTGTCATACTTTTAAAATTCATATTAAATTGTATAAAACTGGTTGAGAATTTCAGGATTGGCATAATAATTATACAAAAAAAGTCAGTAATTTTCAATTGAGGTTAACGTTAAGTTAAAACCGAAAGTTGACTGAAACAGTCTGCATCCATTGCGACCCCCCAGAGTACCCTGTTTTCTGTTCAGTTCTGCATGCTTCTGTGATGTTTGTGTGCCTCATCCGTCTTAAACGGCATGCAGGAAATGTATGTAATAGCGCTGATGGGACTGGCTGATCTCTCGCTGACTGTATGCACAGCAGGTCATGTGACACGTGTCCTCCTCCTGCAGAGGAGCGTATCACCTGTTACTGCAGACACCAAACCAACATTTAAGCTGCTGCTCACAGCAATTTGATTATCTGCTGAATCTTTTATACAAATGTGCTTAAAATGTTACACGTCTGGAGTGGCTCAGGTGAAAGGATGTGGCCCGCTGAACTATAGCAATGCCTTGGTTATACCAAACTCCAAATTCCAGTTTATGTCCTTAAATATTATGCTCTGCCGTTTGAGGGGAAAAAAACTGTAAGTAGTCTTTTCACCTGTGCACCAAATTGTATGGCATGACTAAGAAAGCCAGTTACTTGGTTCCTGTTCCAAAACAGTTGTCTTCCAGTCCTGTTAGAATTACACTGTGTTTCATAACGTGCTGCTGGTCAGCGTGTCTCTCCTGCTGACAGGAGGCGGAATGGAAGGGTACGGCGAACAGGGAGAAAAGAAACGGCCTCTGTGGAACAAAGAGTCAGGTTCCTGCCTCCTCGCTAGTGAGGATGAGAATGGCTTTATTCCAGTGCTTAAAAGTGTGTGGGTGTTCTCATTTGAAAAGAGTAATTTTCAGTGCAGAAGTTGTTTGGCTGTTGCTTGGTATGCCGGATCATTTCAGGGCGCTCTCTTATGTTAGCCGGACCTTTTTTTTAAAAAATTTTGCACACTGTTCTGTGCATCTAATAGACCTTCAAATATAATTCTGTTTCGCATTTTTCCCCTCAGTGTTATTTTATTTTTAAAGATGTATTGCCCCGTACATATAATGGTGTCATTAATTTGAAGTTCAGACTTTACACAGCTGAATGCTGACACGGTTTTGGATGTGAAAAGGGCCGTTAGCTGTATTGCCATTGGCTTGCAGATGGTGGCTGTGTTAAGAAAAAGCAGAAGAATGCTCAGAGGTGGTAGTAATCAGCCTTGTCTGCTTCACTTCAGGGTCTGTCTGGATGATGGGCAGTCCATCTCTGTGTGTTGCATGGTTTTCCCTTTCCATTTAAAAACAAGGGCTGCGTCACACATTTTCTCTCCCACCTAATGTTTTGTCCTCTTTTTCCCTGCCCAGCATCATCCGCTGGAGGTGACCACCAAATGCTTGACATTAACATCTCTCCGTCAGCACTGCGAGGATTCTGAATGTCATTCGTGTTTTTTTGCAGTTTTGTTTGTGTGCTCCGTATATTGGTCTGATCAAACCGTACGTTACTTTTCAAACTACGGTAGTAACAGTTGTGTAGGATTTTCACCATTATGTTCCAAATTATAGTTTGCCATCAATAACAGCATTCTGATGCAGTAGGGCCAGGGTGTATGTAGTTTTCTTGATGAGGTAGTTTTAAAAATTGATAGATCCAGCACATGCTGTGAGTTTTCATGCTGCTTTTTCATAGCTGGGTGTTTTTCTTTTTTTAATTTAGACAGACCTTTGCATTTGTAACCAGATTTATATTCTGGTTAGACGGAAAGAATACAGAAATCAAAAATGCCTTAGGCATTCGCATGAGCCACAATTAACAAGCCCTTTTTAGACACTTATGAAAACACGCAAAGTCTCGCCGAATCTAATGGCTAGAGTGAATGTTAAGGTCCCAGTCCACATCCTGCAGTGTGAGTGGTTTTTCAAAGTAACTCGATGTTTTATGCGAGCTCTAAGTGTGTCAGGGTGTGTGCTGTCTATTTATAAAACCCTGAATAAAGTTGTGAAATATCTGATCCAGATTTATCTACAATCTGAAATATATTGAACCAGTTCAAAGTCAATTTGAACCAGTTCAATGTCCTTCCTAAAGCACACATGATCGCCAAGAATTGTGACCTCCTTTTGTAAGTGGTGTCTAATATGTTAGCTGTGCTAATTAGTTTTTGCTCAAAATGAGATGACCTGTTATTTTCATATTTTCACTTGAATTTAATCAAAAATGTTTGTAAACAAGTTAAGTATACAATGTTATTTGCATGGGCAAATTTTTACAAATGTTTATAATATATGTAATTAATATAATTAATTAAATTATATAAATATATTTATTTTATGTTTATTACACTTGGGTTACATTGCATCCACAGAGCTCAGACAAATAGATATTTTTATGGGGATTTGAATTCCTTTTTATATATTCAGCTTCTTGTCACACATCCAGCTTTTTAAAGAACTTTTTTCTTTGTCCAGGTTTTTACGTTAATTGTGGCGTTTTTGTAATATTGCACAGTGATTGGTTTAAAAACATCAGCTGCTCATCCTCTCCTTCTGTTGTGCATTCTTCTCAATATGCCTGGTCTACACCGTTCTCTAATGCACTGTGAGTAGCCGTGTCAGAAACTCACAAGGCTGTTAACCAGGCACGTCTGTGGATGAGCCAAAACGGCTGCTGGTGGCTGACAAAGGAGACTAACTCGTCCACAGTATGGTCAATGCTAAAGTGAACGCAAGTGTACCCTGTAGTCCGTCTTAACTGCAGACAACTGTGTGACATTTCATACATTTCGGAATGCTGTTACAGGTCATGTGAGTTGATTTAAAAGTTTTAGCATTGAGCGCATGCAGCAGTGTGAGAGAACTCTGACATGAAGTACGCATGTGACCCTACACATCTACTCATTTGAATATGTGGTGTATCCACCACTGCCCTCTAATGTATGGTAATGAGCAAATTAAGAAATCGTAAGGGTACAGATTGCTATTCGTATGCCATGTCATAGTGTACATGCTGTAATTAAGGTTTTTTTTCCTTTGTAGTTGCTTGGCTGTAATTTGCACTAATCATCCATGTATCCAAAAGGAAAAAAATAAACAATTTGACCACAGTAGATCAGACAAATAAAATGCACACTTTGAGCTGCACTTCAGATACACACTTACTGAGTGCTAATTTATTTGAGGAGATGCAGAAATCCATAGTCTGTAATAAAGCTTGCACCTTTACATCATTTATTGCTGTTTTCCTGTGTAGATAGCTACATTGGTTAGCATTAGAAAAGGGCACAAGAAGTATAACATCAGAATAATTATTAGCTAGGCTAATTTCTGCTGCAGATATGTTGTGTAAGTCTCCTGAGCCACATGAGGCTTTTCTGCACAACCAAACGTATGTCATTCTAGTGTCATTTTTAAAGAAGCTTTGGGTGGAGTGTTGATGTCACGACAGTGATTAAAGCTTCTATTCTTCGCTCAGTTTGTTGCAAGGCTACAGGTGAAGCTGACTTCAAGTGTGCTTTCCCAAGTCTGTTTCCAACCGTACATTATGTATACTCAATGTATATGCAGTTTTTGCAGCAGGTGTTTTCAGTTTTTTTTTTTTTTCCCCTTGCATTTTCTGCTTGAAGATGTTTAGATTTGGTTCAGATTAAGGTATATGAAGTGACCTACTGGATGTGAAATTTCGCAGTGTCGGTGGAGGCACAATGATGCCCCAGACAGGGCTGTCTGGGGTTCTGTAAAGGTTGTTGTTCCCAGCATACAATGCCCTGTGTCCTGGAGTGCGGTGCACACATTACATCCCATTGTGTCCTGGAGTGCAGTGTACACATTACACCCCATTGTGTCCTGGAGTGCGGTGCACACATTACACCCCATTGTGCCCTGGAGTGCGGTGCACACATTACATCCCATTGTGTCCTGGAGTGCGGTGCACACATTACATCCCATTGTGTCCTGGAGTGCGGTGCACACATTACATCCCATTGTGCACAGATACTGAATTTGGGAAGGGGTAAATGCAGAAAATTAATTTCCATCTGGGATTAATAAAGTAAAAAAAAATGTGCTTGTTCTATGTGTATTTTTATTCAGTTGTTTCACAAAATCTTATATTATACCAGCCAGACATTATGACTGTTAAGGGTAGCATGGTGGCTCAGTGGGTAGCACTGTTGCTTCATGCCACAGAGTCATAGTTTCAAGCCCTGATCTCAGCTGTGTGTGTGTGTGTGTGTGTGTGTGTGTGTGTGTGTGTGTGTGTGTGTGTGTGTGTGTGTGAGTGAGTTTCTTCCCATAGCCCCGAAGACATGCTGGTTCGGTCGATGGCACTTTGGTTAGTGTTTGTGTGCCCTGTGATGGGTCGGTGCTTTGTGTGGGGCATCCCCTGCCTTGTGCTCTAGGCATCTTGGGATAGGGTCTAGGCCCCCTCTGCTGCAATAAGTGGATGGATGATGTCTGGCAATAAGGTATAGCTTTATTTTTTTTTTCATTCTTTAATTTATAGTATGATGCTATACGTGTATTAGACGCACTGTGTATACTGTTTGTGTTTGTGATTTGTACTGAAAAATTGTCAACACATACTGTAGACTAAATAGACAATCACAGTGGTCAAATACAAACATTGACTGGAGTCTAGTTTTAGACGTTTGGCTGTAAAATTAAGCGCACTGTGTTTTGAGTGAACTTGTTTGAACCATGTTTTTTCATGTTTTCAATTTAAATAGGAAATAAATGGACACACATCATAAATGTATTATGTCCCTGGTCAGCAGACTCTTTTGTGTGTATTGCAGCTGAGTCGTACAGGTGACTGCCAGTGTGTTGTATTTCCTAAGCATGGCTTACAAAGAGAAGTATAGAGAGGTCTGTGGAAACCTCAGTTGCAAGGGAAATCTTGGCGCATTTAAATATATTGCTACGTAAATATGATGCAAATTGCGTCTTGCCACAGATTACAGGTGCATGGGTTGTGTTCTGATTGTGTACTTTAGGCTCGATCATGCTCTGGTTTTAGCAGAAAGCTTGGGTTTTTCTAGAAAGAAGTTCTCATTACCTCTTGTGTGAATAATGATGCAGTGTTTGGGTGCAGCTCCCATAATCTAAGCAAGATGGGTGGATGTGAAGTGTGGGTGTTTTCTCATGTTGCATGGTACCACTCCAGTGTGGCACAGGCTCCTGCTGAAGTGTCCCTGTCGTTTTACCTCTTCAAGGAGCATTCCCTAGAGAAATGAATTTGTTTTTTTACTCGTACTGTAAATATACAGTTTTGGCTGCAATGCTTGGCTCTTGACCAGAGAAACTGGCTTGGTTTTCGTTTATAGGGCCTGTAGATTATGGAACACTCTGCCTGCCTTTGTATGGGGTGCCGAATCAGTCTTAAAAACCTGAATGAAGGTATTTTTTCCTTGTATACATTATAGTACACACTGCTGGTTAAAGCTGGTTCAGTACTGCAGTTCTTGGGGCAACTCTGTTGTGAAAGGCGCTATATAAAGATACTTGTAATAAAATTTACTTGTCTAGTACTTGGAGCCATCGTCATGCGTGTGGTAGAGTGTACGGCACCCTACACACTGTACTAATGTCTTATCCTTTTTTCCCCCATAAATTATCTCTGGTATGAAGGGATAAATGGAAATTAGGATATCATATAGCACACTGGGACCTACAAGTTGTAGTTAATGTGTTAAGAAAATAAGCATTCTCTTTTTTGGTGTGATCTGTTTCTTTGGGAAGCATGAAGTATTGAATACTGGTGCTTGTATTTGGGTACCATTGCCAATTATCAAATAACTTGCTTTGTTGATTACATTAAAGATGGTATAATTTTACAGAAACATGGTTCGGGAATGGGAGTGTGTTAAGGAATTTGGGATAAACTTTGCTGGAATTTTCAGTTTCTTGCTTCTCTGAACATTCAGTTGACTTGCATTGTGGCATTTTACGTTCTATATTTAGAGTAGGCGCCTTTTCCTAAAGTTGCACTCTCAGCAAGAGGCAGGCATTCTTACCCTTTTACGCTTTTCTTTGTAATGGATTCTGTGTTTTGCGGAGGGCTGTAACTACCTCTTGTCAAGTTCATCAGTAAAATGTTTTAAATGATAATTTCAAACTAATCAAAATATCTTTATACATCACATAAGACAACCAGAGCAGGGATTATGCTGTCTTTTCAATATGTCACATGAAGATGTATGTCTGCCTGCTACAAGAACACAAATTTATTCTCCTGGAAGGAAATGACAAATCTGAAAATCGGAAGTGTATGTTTAGTGTGTCTTAATAAGGGCATATATATTAGTGTTGAAGCCTGGACAAACAGCAGCTTCTAGTGTCCAGTATACAGCTAGTTCTCATTTAGCCCCGATTCACTTTCAGACCTATTCATCCATCCATCCATTATCTTAACCGCTTATTCCTGGCGAGGGTCGCGGGGAAGCCTGGAGCCCATCCCAGAGCGTATAGGGCACAGGGCAGGAGACACCCAGGGCGGGGTGCCAACCCACCACAGGGCACACACTACAGACAATTTGGACACACCAATCAACCTAACCTGCATGTCTTTAGACTGTGGGATGAAACCAGAGCACCCAGAGAAAACCCACCAAGCACAGGGAGAACATGCAAACTCCACACACACAGACCCAAGGCAGGAATTGAACCCCAGGCCTGGAGGTGTGCAGCGACAGTGCTAACCACCATGCCGCCTAGGACCTAATCACTAATTTTAATTTTTACCTATTGACATGAGTATGAATTATTTCAATTCACAAAAATCACAAAAAAAGCAAAATGAAAAAAAAAACAACAATATATCAGCTGTATTTCAAGTATTTTAGTTTGTAAATAAAACAAAAGCATTTGGTATTGACTGGAGAAGAATTTTTTTTTATATAGCAAAGAGTAAATGAAGGCTGTGCAGGTGGGACACATGATGGGACGTGTGACAAGGGGACATGTAACAAGAGGATGTGATGAGGGGACATGTGACAGTGGGACACATACAGGTGCTGAACTCAGCCTTCCTGCTGTAGTGGCTCCAGGGTATAAGATGTTTGCTTTTGTGTTCCGTGACTTGATTTTGTTTCCCCTCCATCGCAAATATTGTGAAAATGTTAAATCTTTAGCGTGGTGTTATGCAAAGTGCTAATTTGAAATTTTAAGTGACCTTTTTGTTAAACGAGAGAAGTGTGTGCTTGATGTTATCCTGTTTGTAGTCCACGCTTTTTATTTTGTGTGCCACACTCAAACGCTGCACTTTTTTTTGCCAAATTAGTCCTCGAAATGCTTTAACGAGGGCAGTGATCCTAATGTGGCAGATACTTGCGAGGAAATAGCAGGCCGCTAGCATAGCAACCTCATGGCCCCGTACTTCCGTTTCTTCGTGCTGCGTGAAGTTCGTCCCTGAGTTGCTTCTGCAACAGTGGTGCCAAATCTTTATGAAGTTCTTAAAGCAGTCACTCTCAGACTTAATGTGAGAAATGATAATCCTTGAATACTGACCTGCAAGGAATCTACTAGGAGATAGCCGCTTCCCTTGAAGGGATTAGGATGTGGTGCGTTTTTCTCCTGTTGAACTCATACGCCCGTGGCTCCGTTTCAGTTGTTCACTGTTACCCTCTGTGCCATCGGAGGCCCGCAGAGCTTTAAATAAAATCAGTAAACCTGAAATCCCAGGCTAATAAAGGCTTTGCCTAATCTCTTCCTGTTAGTGCTCACACAGATCTTACGGCTGTCTCTTTCGTAGTGCCCCCCTGCCCGTAAACCCAGGGGCTCTTACATTTATTTATACTGCACTGCGGGTGCATCAGAGCGCCGCAGCTTGGTCTGATCGCCATGTGCCAGTAACCCACATCTCCTCCTAGTGCAGCCCCCCCCAGCCCAGAGCCAACGTGAGGCTCCACCGAGCCCTTTTTGGAGCCTTGCCGTGTCGAACTGCAGCACCGTGTAAGGTGGCTGGCTTTGGTCCGAGCGGCGCGTTTTCCTTGAGCTCACATTTGACTGTTAAGCGGTTTATAGTGGTGGCATTATGGACAACAGATGCTGGTTTCAGCACGTAACTTCATCTCTGCGCTGTACTTCTTTTTTTTTTTTTTCTCTCTCTTGTTCTGTTTTTTTATGAATTTCATTACATTTTGTACGCTCGTCAAGCACTGACCTCGTTTAGCCTTATTTTGGGGTAAAAAAAAAAAAAAACAAAAACTGATCCTTTGAGATGTCATGAAATGTCAAGGGAACCAAACTAAATTTATTGTCTCCCTTTTGTGCGTGTAACATTGCACTGTGGATTGGCATCTGGCCTACGTATATTTTTACTCTCATCATGCATGAATAAGGTCTTGGTAGTTCTGTGTTGTGATTATTAAGGCATGCTTATTCTCCGAGAAGCATCAGAAAACTGGTCTGGTACCGAATCTCATATGGGTCTTCTCACCAGGGGTTTTTCGCTGGGCGCATGGGTGAAAAACAGACCTACGGACTGCTGCAAAGAGGAAGAAAAGTAGGTAGATATAAAAGTTGGATTCTTTTGGATCAGTAACTCCCAACCTGTACAGTGTTGTTGCAGGCAGGGTGCCCTGAAATGTATCAGCAATCCTTAAATGACAGGTGCTCCAGCATTGGCACAGAGGGCTGTGTAACTGCATGACACCAGCAGGCTTCGGGTTGGGATTCCAGATCTGGCTCTCTGTATGTGTGTGCGCGCACGCGTCCGTGTGGTTCAGAGGACACGCCTAGTGCTTCACTCTCCTCTCACATGCAGCTGAGCAGATGAAGCCGCCGTTCTAAATCATCCCTGATTGTCTGTGTTGGCCTTTTTACAACCCAGAAATGAGAATATTGGCCTATAAGTCATGAACAGTTAACTTGACTTTTTACTCTGGTGCCTTAGGCTGTATTGGAATTTTCCGTGCCCGACTCGAGCCGATCAGGTAGATTGACGAAGGACATTTTGCTGCGTTTGAGTTGATGTAATACAGCAAATTGTCTGTGGCCTTTCCTGTCCATCTGCTGCACATACATGCACATAGATGGATGATCTGAGTCATTTGCTGAGCAGCAGTTCTTGGGGGGGGGGTGCTGTTGTGAAGCAGAGATCTGTCAGGCTCTTTTGGCCCTGGTGGGGGCGAGGGTTGGACCTTTGTACTGGTGTCCTCGAGCTGGAGGCTTCTCTTCAGCTGGTCCCCTTGGATGCAATACTGCCATGGTGATCCCAGTTTTAAGCTTGAAATTTAGTCATGAGCTGAAAACAGCTGAGCTGTTCTCAAGCATATCTATTTATTGAGAGAATAACATTAGTATTTCACACCAACACCAGACTTAATTCTGTTGTGCTTTGTTTTGGTTCTGGCTCCAAGGTGGAAGATACTGCCTGACCACAGAAATGTTGGCTGAGTGAGATGTTGTTATGAGGTACATCACTTAGAATGACTATAGCCATCCATGCTCAACCACCATCAGGCAGGCTGATCAGGTGTCATGTTTGGGTCTGCCGGTCCTGGACCTTACAGCTCTTGGTTGGGACCTCTCTTCATCATTTGACCCCCCTTCTCACTGTTACATAACCTGGCCTGTCTTGGTTCCACTTCTCCTGACCACTGTGCTTCTAGCAAGAAGAAAAGTGGCCTTGGGAATGTGCCACTTGAATTATGACAAAATCAAAGAGTTTCTTGTATATTGTGTCTTGTATAAAGGAAGGGTTTTCTTTAAGAACAAGAGAGCTCTGTGTGTACACATGTACAGTATAACTATACAGAACTTGGAGCAGGATTTTGTGGTCATAAATGACTAGAGACACGTACCAGATAGTCCGTGCTGTTTGTTCTCCTCTTGTTCCCTCTGAGGAACATAGACAGTTAATTTTTTTCTTTTTTTTGTCCAATTATACAATAGTAGAACTTATCATGTTAAACACGTAACAATTATTATTTAAGGAATTTTAGTTGATAGGTCTGCAAATTCACACTTCTAAAAACAATTGGCAGCACACGGCATAAATGCAAATTCCAGAGCTAAGTAGTGGTGAGAAAAGAAACGGGCCCTTTATAAGTCTATCAAATGTTACTATGTGTGACTTTAGACTTTAATCAGAGCCAGTATATTTTCAAATTATGCATGACAGTCAGGTGCTGAACAATAGCTGTCATGGCATCAAAACTATTATGAGTTTTGCAGACAAACTTTTGTTGCGCACATTGTTAAAAGCAGACAAACGTTTGTTGATGGATTTGTTAAATTGCACAGGAGGAATATTTTAAATCCAGCTATCTGAATTCTCATGACAAAATACATACATAGCACATCTAAAGGAAAGGTAGGATTATTAAAATGTTTTCAAAAGTTTATGAGTATGTATAGCTGAATTATAGATTTAAATTTTTTGCATCAGTCTACAGCTGCATGAGTTTTGCTGCAGAATAATAACCTGTTTTTTAGATTTAACAGTACTTTTTAAATCCCAGATGGAAATTACGTCTCTGCATTTAACCCATCCCTGAAGGGGAGCAGTGGGCAGCCAGCCACATGTAGCACCCGGGGAGCTAGCACAGAGTGTCTTACTCGTGGATTCACCTGGTTGGGCTGGGATTTGAACCAGCAGATGTCTGCATTCCAGCCTGTTTTACCAAATTGAGCCACAAGGCTGCTGCAATGAAGGTTATAAGATTATAATTGTGCATTATAATGATTACCCACATATTACATTTCTGTAGTACTGCAACTGTTAAATATTTGACTCTTTTAATAAAGATTATTGTATATTTAATGTAGTTTTTATGAGATGTATAATTTTAGTGAATTGAAGTGGTAGACACCAGTGTTTTACACATGGAAATGACATTGCTAGTGGCTTGTTTTTATATGTAATTATGTATACTGTAGATTATGCACAGGGTAAATTTAAAAATCCTGCTCCTGCCCACACCCACAGTGTTCCATCTTGTTCCCACCCGTACCCACTCAAAACCGACCACATCAGTTCTGCAGCCCTCCCGCACTGTAAAATTTGGGTTCTGCTTCTGCCAGGGCTCAGACAAAACCAGCGCTTTAATCCTGCTTTTGCTTGCGAAACACATTACATACATTCACACTTTTTTTCATATTGTTTAATACAAAAAAGCAACAGTTTTAAAACTGTAAAATATGACAGTCAGATGTAACAGCTTATGAGCAAATATATAAATCGCCATCAAATAGGCCAAGTCGTCTTTCCAAAAGAAGGCATGTAGGCTAAGTGCTCTTATAGACAGGAGGTTGCTGATTCGAACTGCATTCATGCCTATTGTCCTGCAATGGGTTTGTGGCCCATGCTCTGCTGTTGACGGACGGATAGTGCTGTAGATCACACAATATGAAATAAAAGCAAAATTGCATAGGCTATACAAATTGGCCACATAGCCTAAAATGTATGGTTCATTAAATGTCACAGGTATTTAAATTAAGGGATGATTAGGTTTGACATTTTAATTGTACATCACCTGACATGTGGCTTCTGTATTTTAACACTTGCATCCATTAATTGCAGTAAACAAACAGGCGCTTGTTACATTCCTCATTAGTAACAACAGGAAAATAATTATCAAGTGCCTGACGATTGCTCCTTTTGGGCAGTGTGGCCGACTGAGTTTACAAATTGCAGAACTGTCTAGTGAAACTTCTAAGTGAAAAAATAAATAAATGAGTTTACTAGTTGATACGCTTTTCCATGACCTTTTGGTGTGGTCGTTGGCTTTGGTCCAGGATGGCAGATCAGTCAAAGTAGATAAATCGCTTGGATCATGAACATCTTAGCAAGGGCCATGAGCTTGGAACTTTATTTAAATGGTTGCTGATGATAATTATGTACTCATAATTTAACTTGATTTTTTAATGTACCTTTACAGCACTTTTTTCACTTGAAAAAAGAATGAAGTGAAAGAATGAGAATAAAATCTAGCTGAGACATTTCATCTTGTCTTCCTGAATTGTGAAGCAATTATCCATACACTTTTAAAAATGTGTAATTAAAACCAGCAGCATAACTTCTTTTTTGGCAATCTGTGCTTTTCATAACCTTGCTTAAACTTCTGTATTCGGATATGTCATCTCACTTCAGCATCCAAATATGTAGAACTTCTATTAACCATATTGCCCAAACCCAGCATATGTTCTGTGTTGTCTGTATGTGTTTTAACTGGTCACAAGCGTAACAAGCCCGCAACGTTAGTATTAAAGGTCAAGGTCAAATTTATTTGTATACCACATTTACAACAGCCAATGATGCCCAAAGTGCTTTACAAGCTTAAGACAAACACTGAAACAGTTAATAAACAATTACAAGACAGAACATGAAAACCAACACTGAAACAGTTAATAAACAATTAGAAGACAGAAAATGAAAACTAACACTGAAACAGTTAATAAACAATTAGAAGACAGAACATGAAAACTAACACTGAAACAGTTAATAAACAATTTAGAAGAAAGAACATGAAAACTAACACTGAAACAGTTAATAAACAATTAGAAGACAGAACATGAGAACTTTCATTAAAAGAGATTGTGGTGTCATATTAAAAATGTCGAACAAGAATTGACTGATTTTTATTCTGTGTTAATTGCATATTTATTTACTGGTTAAGGGTTTTTGTCCTGTCATTAGCAGAACCAAAAATCAGTCCCGTGCCTCAAGCTGTAGTGTTAGTCCCAAAGGATTGCAGCCCTGCGGTATGCTGTACTTGTATGCTATCTGCTGGATGTTTGGCTTCATCTGTTAACACTGTTGGATTCTCTTTCCATCAACATTATTATTTATTAATCCCAGAGGGAAATTACTTCTCTACATTTAACCCATACCCCTGAGTGGAGCAGTGTGCGGCCGGCCATATGTGGTGCCCGGGGAGCTAGCGCTGAGTGTCTTTGAGCGAGGACATACTTGGCTGTGCTGCAATTCAAGCTGGGACATTTCTGCATCCCAGCCTGATGTTCTACCCATTGAGCCACCAAGCCGCTTTTACAATACATATATAATTTTAAGTTTTTCCGATGTAGTACATGCTGTTTTCAATGACTTTGGTATCATTCTGTTGAGGATACGGGAGTAAATAGTCCTCTGTGCCAGGTTCCTGACCCCGCCCGTGTTTCTGTTTCCAGCGGTGCCGTTTCCACCTCAGCACCGACTTTCCATGAAGGAGCTCTTTGAGAACGGCAAGCCCAAGGTAGAGCTGCTGAAAAGCCACCTGGTGAAGGAGGGCCGGCTGGAGGAGGACGTGGCGTTGCGCATTATCAACGATGGTGCCAGCATTCTGCGGCAGGAGAAGTGCATGCTGGAGGTGGAGGCGCCCATCACAGGTACTGCAGCTTCTGCTGGCCCACGCTCCTCTCTGCTGTCTGTGGCAGCATGCTAGTCAGTTTAGCTGAGGGTTGGTTTTATACTAAAGACTAACATCTAGTTGTTTTCATGACTCATTGAAATTCTTGCCGTTTTATATTTAAAGTATCGTACTGAATATGTGTTTGTGCTGCAATCTGTATTTTGGTGCCATTATGTGCCTCACCATGTGTTTTCATATTTGTAGAGCAAAGAAGGGCTATTGGCTGCATATGTTTACTTAGAGCTGTGATGCTCACTTTTCCATGTTGTCCTTTAGTATTATTAAGAATTTTTGTAAAATACTTCTGGACAACTTGGATCATATTTAAGCATGTGCCTGTTTTGCATAATGCACTTATATGAGGTTTTTATGATCCAAAAAATATGTGCTTGTTGTTAGCCATGCAGGCCACTGTAGCTACATTTTTAAACAAAAAAGATGAAACGGAAGATGAACGTGTAACACTAAGGCTCCCTGCTGTATTTCAAAATGTGTACTATTGCATTTAATATACACGAGTGATTTGAGATGTACAGTAAATCGAACAGGAATGCGTAAGACCTCGTGTTCTTCGCTGGAATGTTCAGAGACGATACCAGAACTACAGAAGATACAGAAACCTGTGCAAACTGAACACAAAAGGACAGCTATTTTAATGCCATCTCATTACAGCTGTCAAAGCACTTGTGTAGGTGTTTGCATGCTTACAAATGTTCCATACTGGAAGGTCATAAAGAGTTACTGCTACCATTTATGAACTCAATAAATGTTGCATGAGGCCAAGGCCGGAGCATACTTAATGGATAAAAAAGAAGTGTACTTTGTCAGTTTGTTTTGAGGAAGTAGCCTAGTTTCTTTCAATGTGAATTTTATTGACTTGTCTGAGATGCCTCAAGGTTTAAATTTTGTCATTGAGTACAGTTTTATACAGTAAACATTTGGCCATGAATTTTCTGTTGTTCCATAAAATTTTATAATTCAATTACTGTTACATTCAGATCTAGCTGTTTGTACTTTTGTGGTGATATTGTATTTTCTTTCCAGTCCTTTGTTTCCTTTCACAGGCTGAAAATAGTTTCTCTGTTCGATTTGTACTGCAATGCATACTTATAAATTACTTTGTATTAGGGATGTCCTTATCTGGTTTGCTGGGGCCTTCACTAGTCTGTTCCAAGTCATTTAACAGAACGTCAGCCAGTGCTGGTTCCCTAGCCACTATTTATCATCTCCTAAATAATCCATCTGCACAGTGTGTTCTTGTATGTACGTATCTTAAAATTAGTGAAATCAGTCCAGTGCAGGTCAATATAGTTGACGGCTGAATAGCTCTGCAATAAATGAAATGGAAAAGCAGCCTGCATCGCAATGATATTATTTCAACAGTTTATTTTAACTGCATATAGGACTGCTTTGCAAAAGATCATCCATATAGTGTATTTTGACAACTGCATTTGTACTTGTTTACATTGTGAACTTTAGTTTGCATGTTTGCTTTGTGATGTTTGCGTGTTTACATTGTGTAGTTAGTGCTTATTTTTTTATTGAAATTTATTTGGGACTTTGATGTTGGGCTAAGAATGTGTTTTGTAGTGTTCCTTGTATTGTACTGAAGATGCCCACCACTTCCTGTAATCCCCTTTATTTACATGTGGATTACAGCATGTAATGCATAAGTGGGCTGGCAGCTTCATTTTTTTCCACTTTCTGTGTCACATCTATAGTTCCACACTGAAGACATGAAATCAGATACACTTCTAAAAGTTTCCCTCACTGCTGCAAATTTTGATCATGTCTATTTGTCAACTCAATGACAGCTAGTGTAAATAGAGGTTAATGGGGTACAGTGGATGATTTAAAAAGAAAAGGGGGTATTGGAAGCAGATCAGGCTTCGTGTAAATGATACTGGTCAATTAAAATGTCTTAATTGGCTCCAGAGATCAACTCGACTTGCGTCATCGCTAACGTTAATCGTCTCTTGTCTGTGTTAAAATCTGTGTATAGTATTTTTAATGTGGTGACAGGGCCAGCTCCATATTCGTTGCAGGCTGGGAAATTGTGCAAAACCTCCCGTTAAGCCATAGCAATGCTGTCTCTGTGACATGTGTGCTGCTGTTTACTTGGTGCTCACGGTGTTTGGATCACTTTGTCTGCTCTTATTAACGTATCTCTGATTGGACCTGTCCTCCAAACCCATTTGTTAATCACAGATGTGTGGAAAACCGCATGGCTACCCTAGTTCCCTGGGGATTGGTCGCCTTCCAGGGTCAGTGGCAGCAGCTTATTTCCATAACCAATCAGTAATGATTGCATTTGAAAGCCCACCCCCAAGTACCCTTTCACTTTGGTGAATACCCAGCTGGTTTGTGACCCTGGTACTGGTACTGTTTGGTACTGTACTGGAAATCAATAGAAAAGGGGAAATTCCAGTTTTGAAGTGCCTAAAGTACTGTTACCTGCTGCAGTGGAAAGGCATCCATAGTCATAATATGTCTTCCTGTTTATTGCACTAGTGTGTGTAATTGTGCCATAGAGAGAGCATGACCACTACTTACAGTATTTCTTTTCCTACTTATTTTCAATGTACATTATGGGTTATCTGATCCAGGTCCTCCTTGCACATGTGAAAATGTGGGCAGCTGAAATTCTTTTCATTTACAAACCCACCTCTTCGTGTCCTGCTGCCAGAGCATCACCATTCAAAGAAGAGCTCTGAATTTTAATACATTTGCACAAAGGCCATGGTTATGAACTACTAGCTGCGTATGATATTATGGCATTATTGTGTAATGTAACAGCTTCAGAGTGTGATAAAACAGTACACAAGTTTGTTCCATGTCATCTTTTATGTGGCATAATGGCTCTAAATTTATGCAGCACATATACATTTTCACACATTCGTGCCATCAGTGCAGAAAATGTAATGTTTTCCATTTTATGTTTTAATCCAATTCACGTTCCCCCCCCCAAAATACTGCCTGTATAAAATTATGCAACCTCTACTGCTACAATTATCAATTTTCAGATAAGCTTTACTTTTACAGTGGGTGTCACAACTAATTTGGTTTGGCAAAATTGTTCTGTATCCTACTGCTATCTCGTATTAAGACTTTGGTGTATATTTGCTGTATGTCTTGCGGTGCTGACTCTCACACTCTTCTGACTCTGTTCCCAGTGTGTGGGGATGTCCATGGCCAGTTCTTCGACTTGATGAAGCTCTTTGAAGTTGGAGGTTCGCCTAGCAACACGCGCTATCTCTTTCTGGGAGACTACGTTGATCGAGGGTACTTCAGCATTGAGGTGAGCCACACCGGGGGGGGCCCTTCACCTGCCTCATGCCTTCCAGGAGGCTGCCTTTTTCTGTTCTTGCTTTCCCTCTCCTCTCAGATGGGATTATATTAGACTTTTGGCCTTCTTTCTGCCTCTTTAATATATTCAGGTAGTCATGGGTTCCTCTTTTACCCCGAGGCTGAATTTTGAAAGTTAAGTTTTGCTGCTTTATATAAAGTAATTTAGAAAGTAAACAGAAAAAAATATTGCAGTTTTAACACAGTGATGGATGGTCATTGTTTCTGTGATTGCAGATAACAGGTTGGATACGTTGCCTAGACCATCTGCTTTTGCATTTCCCTGACCTTGGTGCCCGTGTCCCCAATTCTTTGTTTGAAACTCTAAGCGCCATAGGACCCTGACCGAGAGCCCAGCCCCATCTATCTGACCTATCTGCTGTGCCAAATGCTATCCCTTTATATGATGAGCCTGTTTACATTGTAGTTCCGCTTATAATGGGGCCAGTGGAGGACTATCCTGTGCAGCTTTTGCATATCTTCATTTGGCAAACTGATGCTGTTATTACTCTGAAGTATGATTTTTGTTAATATGATGATAAATTATTGTTATAAAAGGCAGCCACTTTTTAAAGCAATGAACTGCTTAAAGAAATCCTAACAGCCTGTGAAGATGCCAGTGACAGCGGGTGCTCATTGGAAGATGACGACGTACTCGGGTTGACGGTGGGCTGTCCTTAGAATCAGTTATGACTTGAAGCAGTTTGTCAGAAAATTGCCGAGTTTTGTTTCATGTTGATAGCAGAACTCAGATAGGTTCTCCTTTTGTTCTTTTATTGATCTCAATTCTTCAGCACAGTTCTCCGAGCTGTTCTAGTCGCTAGGCAACTCTGTGCTGACAGCATTTAGTTGTGGTTAGACAGCCAAGCATCTTCTGATTGACTGACTGATTGCAGTATGTGCCTGCAACATTTTTAGGTATTGTATATATGATGTAAATGCATCCTGTGCCCTACAAGTAGTTAAAATTCATAGTTGTATAATGTCGGTCATCTCTGAGGAAATGGACAATTTTTGAAAAGGGCTTACCGGGAGTAAAACGCAGTTCAGTTATCAATCGTTGCATTGGTTTGAGTCTGAGATCTTTTTTTTTCATAAGAATGATATGTTACTTTCAATGGAATTTATTTTCAGTGAATTACAGATATGCATAAGGGCACCCTTCTGTGGCAGAAATTTTAACAGGCCAACTTGTCATAGATTACTGTGACCTTTTAGGTGGTGGTTTCCTCTTTGTGGAGGGAACCTTAAGTTCAGAACACAGCCAAGCTTTCTAAGGGAACAGATTTCCAAAGCTTGTGTTCGTAGCTCGGCTTCTTCATGGGATTCAGTCAAATGTCAGAGATACTAGGGATGTAGTTAAAGAGTGGGAGACCATGGTGGAGTGGAGCTCAGAGATTCAACCTTCTGCTGGTTGTGTGTGTGCGCGCGCATCTGTGTGTGTGTGTGTGTGTGTGTTAGAGAGAGAGAGACAGCAAAAGAGAGACAGACAATTACTTGGCTGCGTGCTTCGTGGGTTGAACACAAATGTTTACGGACTGTAGTTTATAGATACTGAGTGTTGCGGCAGAGGAGTGGTATTTTAACACTGCGGTGAAAGCTGACTTGGAGATTTCACGCCAACGCTCCCAGGACTGGCAGACAGCGTGTTTGGTCCCACTGCACAGCTATGCAAATTCACACCACGGTTATACAGCTTGTGATTAGAACTTAACAGGCCACAGTTACCAAGAAGTCGGAGCCTGACAGCGCTGACCTTGGTCTGCACAATTAAAGGAATGTTGTGCAAAAATTGAGCAAGAGAGCTGGAGTCACTTGTTAGTGACCAGCTCGGATGCCTTTTTCTGCTCATTTGTCAACAAGTTTTCTGTGATGCTGGCGATCTGTTACTAAGAGATGAGCTCTACACATGCTGGAGCATGGCTAAAAAAACAGTCAGCAGTACTTTTAGTTTCCATTCAGACTAGCTACTCTTTTGCCTTGTCGCCCAAAAGAATCAGTCCAGCAAGGCTGCTCCAGTGATGCAGGTGGTGGATCAGAATAGTAGTCACATGCTCGCAACCTTTGACCATTATAGAGCTAAAATTACCAGCAAAAGGGGAAAACCGGCTCAGATTGATAATAAGACTTTAAATTTACCTACACTCTGACATTGCTCAGTGCAGCGTTGGCTTGAAATGCTGCTGTTTAAATTCGCAGTGGTTGAATAATAAGTTTACGACGAGCACGCTTTAATTTACACGAACGTGATATATCGACGAGGTGGAAGTCGACCTGATGAGCTTAACCGCTTGCTCTGTGACAGGAAGAAATATTAATTTGCACCACCCTAACGAGTGTCAAATATTGGATTACAAATCCGTGTGAGTCAATTGCGAATGCTAATTTGACCCAGGCACTTTAGCGGCCCCTCCGTGATACATCTGAGCACTCCCACTTCAGAGCAGTCATCATGGGGCTGCCTTGTGCGTTTATTCTGGAGGCGTCTTTGTCTTAGCACAAATGCCACCAGCTTTGATATGGGTAGCGTCCTACTACAGTAGGAGTTTTTTTTTTTTTTTTTTTAAGCGGAGCACCCGTAATGTCCATGACAGAGTTTGGGGGTGTAGTGTGCAGGATGCTACCAAACGCTTATGTGGCTGTTGCTCTGTGTTTTCACCTATGCTTTAGTTTAGTGGACAGTGTTGGCCATTAGTGTTTGTGTTGGCCATTAGCGAACACAGTAGGCATCAGAAGTTGCACGTTCGAAATCTGCAGCCTTGACAGTGCTGGCTCAGTGCCACCACCAGTTATCACATCTCTTTTCCTTGCCATTACTGTGCAAGACCCTCCGTACAAGTCTTTCTGCGTGGGCTGACAGTCTTTTAAATCTCCCCTCTTTCACTGCACTTCACTTGTCTTCAGTCGTTTTTTCCTTCCTTTGAGCGTGCAACCCACCTTCACCCCCCCCCCCCCCCTTCCTATTTGTACTGGGGAGCAGCACACACTTAAACACACTTTTCGTCGAGGAAATCAGCGTTTAAATGATAATAAACGTTGCCGGGTCCTCTCGGCTGTTACTGAAAGGCCTGGTATAATGAGAAGCCTCGTTGCCTGCCTTCATCTGGAGAGACACAGGAGGTGCGTGGGAGGACTTCATGTGCTTTTTTTTTATTTTTAATGTTTTGCTCACCTTTAACTACCTCGTTTTCAAATGCACACCTGTTGAGGTTTCTGTGGAGTTGCAGCCCTGGAAAAAAAAAACTGAATAAATTTCCATGAATAGAATTAATCACTGAAATTAAATTATTCCAAAATTTATATCAAGGGTATATATTTATATGGTCCAAGAAATAGCAAATTTTTAATTCCCTTGTTTTCGTTTCAAATTCTATTGGCTTTTAAATTGAGACCATACAAACTGTGCAATTAGCATGAATCTGCCGTAAATGTGTGCATATAAATAAGTGAAAAATTGTGCTGTTGCAAGCCCACTGTTGAAGTGTGTTTTTACATGCCTAACAATGCTGAAGTGCAGCTGTGTACAGTCCTTCACACTACGTACTATGTATGAAGGAGAGGTCAGTCAATGTGCAAAGCTGTGGGCTGAAAATGTATTAATTATTAAACATTTAGTGAGGCATGCCTTCTATATAACTATATGGCTATATTTAATATTGTATTTTTGAATTTTTTTTACCAATTTTAGTATAATTCATGTGAAATTATTTTTTTTATTTTTTTTTTTAGTTATGATTCTGAAATAACACCTTATCCAGTTACAATGCAACTGGGTGAGAGTGATCTTTTCTAAATACTTTAAAAATGTTTTTGTATTAGAGTTACTGTTGCTAATGCATATTAAGGTTTGACTTTGAAGTTCTTTGGTTTATAGTTGCTTGTACTGAGGTCTGTAGCGCTGTGTGTTCTGGCAGTATGCAAGTTGTGACACAGCTATGGTGTTCCTCGATTTCATTAATAAGCCTGTTTAAGATATAATATTAAGATGTAAAGAGAATTTTAATCCTCAGTTTAAGGAGGATGTTACATGTTTGTGGCACAGATACACATCATTATTATTATTAACTTGAAATTTTTATAATCATATGACAAGTCCTAAATCGTCTGGTGGCTGAATGGGTGGAATGTCAGGCTGGGACATGGAAATCCTGTGGTTCAAATCTCAGCCTCGCTGCCAGGCGCATCCTTGTCCAAGACATTCGAATGCTGGCTCCCCGGGCACCACATGTGGCTGCCCATTGCTCCGTCCAATGGGGCGGGTTATATTCAGAGAGCCACTATAGCTATAAAATGTATGTGAAATGTTATAAGTTGCTTTCGATAAAAGTGTCTGTTAAATGAGTGATTGTAAATAGGGAGGTACATGGTTTTAATTTAAAATCCAAATGGGCAAATATTGTGATTACAAAAACCAACTGGAATAGTTTACATTTATAGCCAAAATTTTTATTTGTACGTGTGTATTCATTACCAGATGATTTGGCAATGAATGGGTATTTGATGAGCCTTTAAAAAAATCTACACCCAATAAAATGTCACCACAAAAAATTTAAGAGACAACGAAGCAAATTGTCTTCAGGGTTGATGAACATATAATGCATTTATATAATGCAACCATATAAATACATTTTTAAAATATTGTAAAGATGGTAAAATTATTGTCTTTTGCAAAACAGTTGAAAGGCTGTCTAATAAATTTTTAAAATTAAAGTAAGATGCGAGGTCAGTGTAATCCATTCCTGGTTGTTGAATATATAAATTCTTTTATTGTAATTTGCATGTAAACTGTATTGGCTGTGATTGTGTACAGTGATGGAGAGGGTTAACTATGTGTTTCTAAGTGTATTTAGTGGAATAGGTCTAGGTTGAGGATGGGAACAGTGGATGAATGTTGCCAAAGCACGTGTGTATGGGGATTATTTTTGTATTTCTGTATTACCAGTTATACATAGTGGATATATTGTTGATAACTTTGTAACTTAATCACCTTTGAACCCTCATCATTTGACTCTTCGTGTTGACTTAGCGTGACGAGGCTACACTTAACACTGCAGAGATGGTGACCACTTTCAGGCTCTGTTACTTGAGACAGCTAGATTAATGCCCACGGGTTCTGTGTGGGGGAGAATAAGTGACGGGAAGGGGTAGACACAGATGCCACTGTCCTTAAAAAAACTTTAAAAAGTCCCCTGCACTGCAGGATTTTGTGTGTTCATGCCAGTGGCTGAATAAAGATGACAAAAAACATGTCGATGACTCCATCCTGTCTTATGCAAACCAACATTTTGAATAAAGCAATACCTGGACAGCATTACGGAACATTATGAAAAATTATGAAAATAATTCTTCAGGGCAACTGTGTATCCATCTGTGAATGGATTCTTTCAGTGATTTAATTCACTGTGCGAGGACTGCCTGGGAATGACTCCAGGAACATGAACAGTGCACTGAGATGGGGTGAGGTGAAATGAGGTAGTCAGAGTAGGGTTGGGTGAAATGAGGTAGTCAGAGTAGGGTTGGGTGAAATTAGGTAGTCTGAATGAAGCCTCTTCAGTTTGGAACAGCTATGAGAAGCAGCAGTTAGTGTCTTCTAATGTCTGTTGTGCACTTTTGATACCTTATTGGTTCATTGTTGCAGCAATGACACTTTTGTTAGGAAGATGCACCAAAGACATTGGACACTCACTGTGAGTCAGTGAGTGAGTGTGTGTGAGAGAGAGACTGAGTGTGAGAGTGAGTGTGTGTGTGTGTGTGAGAGTGAGTGAGTGTGTGTGAGAGGGAGTGAGTGAGTGTGTGAGAGTGAGTGTGTGAGAGAGAGACTGAGTGTGAGTGAGTGAGTGTGTGTGTGAGAGTGAGTGAGTGTGTGTGTGAGAGGGAGTGAGTGTGTGTATGAGAGGGAGTGTGTGTGAGTCAGTGAGTGTGTGTGAGAGAGAGACTGAGTGTGAGAGTGAGTGAGTGTGTGTATGAGAGGGAGTGAGTGAGTGAGTGTGTGTGTGTGTGTGTGAGTGTGTGTGTGTATGAGAGGGAGTGAGTGTGTGTGAGAGGGAGTGTGAGAGGGAGGGAGTGAGTGAGAGTGAGTGTGTGTGAGAGTGAGACTGTGTGTGAGAGTGAGTGAGTGTGTGTGAGAGTGAGTGAGTGTGTGTGTGTGTGTGAGAGGGAGTGAGTGAGTGTGTGAGAGTGAGTGTGTGTGAGAGTGAATGAGTGTGTGTGTGAGAGGGAGTGAGTGTGTGTGTGAGAGGGAGTGAGTGTGTGTGAGAGGGAGTGTGTGTGAGTCAGTGAGTGTGTGTGTGAGAGAGAGACTGAGTGTGTGAGTCAGTGAGTGTGTGTGAGAGGGAGTGAGTGAGTGAGTGTGTGAGTGAGTATGAGAGGGAGGGAGTGAGTGAGTGAGTGTGTGTGAGAGGGAGGGAGTGAGTGAGTGAGCGTGTGTGTGAGTGAGTGAGCGAGTGTGAGAGAGATAGAGAGAAGGTGTGTTGTATTGCATTTGAAGTGAAGCATGTTGCAAACCATACTTGAAAAATTCTCAAACCATTAAAGGGATGTTTGTGTTATTCCTGAAATTAGAGTTGGTGTTTTTGATCTCCTAACCAATGTGAGATTATTGGCTTGTGACCCAGTGTTAGATGTTTTGTTTTTCTTCTTGGGACTATTGCAGTGTGTGTTGTTCCTGTGGGCCCTCAAGATCAACCACCCCACCACACTGTTCCTCCTCAGAGGCAACCACGAATGTCGGCATCTCACCGAATATTTCACCTTCAAGCAAGAGTGTAAGTGCCGCCCGGAAAGTCTGCCTGTATGTCAGTCTTTGTATCTTGTGCCGTAAGCATTACACTGTGCCATAAGCATCACACTGTACTATAAGCGCAACTTGACACTGTGCCATAAGCATTACGCTGTGCTGCAAGCACAACTCGACACTGTGCCGTAAGCATTACTCTGTGCTGTAAGCACAACTCGACACTGTGCCGTAAGCATTACACTGTGCTGTAAGCACAACTCGACACTGTGCCGTAAGCATTACACTGTGCTGTAAGCACAACTCGACACTGTGCCGTA
>JABJVR010000035.1:5724900-5793160 GCA_025773905.1 Chitala chitala
TCCGTTGTTGTCTGGCTTCATTCATTTGTATTGATTTCTTCAACTTTTTCTGTAAAGCGCTTTGAGGCATGCTGTTGTGAAAGGCGCTATATAAAAATAAATTTAATTGAATTGAATGAATAATTAATTGATACAATTGCCCCTTACATTATATCATGTTTGGCAATAAGATTTGCTGGAGTCAATTGATTTTTTTTCCTTGCCCACAAGAGATAAAAAATTAATTAATCCTTAACTTATGTTTTTTTCCTATCATGTTTGAGTTTTGGTACCATATTTTTGTCCTATGACCAATTTCATTTGAAACTCCCCAATGTAACGGTTTTTGTCCAAAGAATACACAGACATCCTTCACTATTAGAATTTTTAAATCCAATTTTTGGGCATAATGGTTCTTTGCTTATGAAATTCAAGTTTCATTGCATGAACAGAAAACTTATAGCAAACATATCTGAAGCGTACACAGAAAATTACACGTGCCAATAATGTACTTAGAGCTAGTATTGCATTAAGTGTTTCTAGTTGATTTTCTTACGATGAGAACAGTAAGTGCTTATTACACCAAATTCCCTTAGTTTAAATGAATTATCTGGACTTATCGTTTTAACATAAATTCGATAATTAAATGTCTTTTGCTGTAATGGAATGTGCAAAATTGTGTGTAATGTTTTATTGTGAACTGCAGAGTAGTACTCAATAAATTTCTCTTTAAATCTTTTATAAATGTTTGATAATTAAGTAACTTGTGTTTAAAATGTTGTACATGATAGAAAGATAATGAGTTGATTGTTATACAAGCATTTTGCAGTGCTTTAATAGACGCTTGGGAGCATCGCATGGCTCTCTGGCTAAACTTGGGTGCTGTGGTACTCTTCTAGAAAATGCTGAATAGCATGTTTTCATCATGTTATCATTTACTGAAACATGGCACAAGTCCCAGTGAGGTTGAGAAGACTACCAGCCAACAGGTGAAGTTTACAGATGGACAGGAAAGCAGCTGAAGATCAGTGAGATTGGAGAGTTCCTTACCAAACTCACTGGCACAGATGTGGTCCATGATGGTGCCCACCATCTCTTCATCACATGGTGGGCAGATGGACGAACGGCCTGTAACACAGAAGTCAAACTGTCAGGAGGCAGCAGGCAACGCTGAGCTGACCGTGGAACCAGGCACAACTCCTACAACAGTCAAAAACTAAAACTGAGGACTTTCAACTTCATTTTGTTTTTGCTTTGAGTTTATTTTCTACTCTTACATACTTTGCTGAAAGCACTTTCATTCCATATAAGTATAATAAAAATTTACAGTTTTGAAATTACAATGTACTAAATGTTTTTTTCCCCCATTGAGCTCCTCTACTGGAATATTTTGAACACACACACACACACACACACACACACACACACACACAAAATGATGTCTGTCTCTTCCTTTTTTGAGATTTTATCTTAAGAGTCTAGTATGTGTACAGCATTCAGAGTTGTATCAGATGTGTCAAGGAAAAAAATGCACTATTTTCAACGATGCACTTTTGTTGCATTGGGCTGGATATAAATGCAACAGCTGCAAAAAATTATAAAAATAATAAAACAATCCCATCTTTTGTCAAAAAAGGAGTATTAGTTTCATAGTAATTTATAGAAACTCATAGTATGAATTAACTTGTATCTTACGTTCATGAACCCCCAAAACGCCTTAAAAAAAGAAAACATAATCAAGCACAAATTAACACTAGCTAAGAGTACACATATAACACGCTCTTTATTCTGCTGCTGTGAACCAACGACTCGGCACAGGCCTCCGTTGTGTCTTGTGGAGAAGAGGCAGATTGCACTTTCTGTAGCTCTTTCTGCCCACAGTCCAATTCACCAGCATCACAAAGGCTGTCAGATGCTAAAAGCAACATGCAGGCAGCTGCTTGACACGTTACATGTACCAACACTAAGCACATTAGCATACGTTGCTGCTCTATGGAAAAACGCCAAAGGAACAATCCTTTGAAACCTCAGCTGGTTCTTTCTTGGTATGGAAAAAAGAAATACATATATATGCAATTTTAGCCACTTTGTCTTCGTGTTTGAGCATGAGAACCCAGTGATTCGAGGCCCGGACTCCTCCCATAGCTACTCCATTGCCTGCCCAGGAGGGATGCAAGTCTACACAGCAACAACAATGGACTGAAGCCCAGAGCCTTGGGATGCTCTGTCTGCCTTTGACTAAGCCAAGGAGGACATTGTCTACTGGGCAATTAACTTATAATAGAAGTGAGATCTTAGGTCCACTTTAAATCTGCATTAATTAGGGAATTTGAGGGGGAGGGGGTTACAGAGGGGGGTTGCTATACAGAGGCAAATTGTTCGTGTAACCTTTCCTACCATGCCTAACTTCACAATCGGGAACAAAATGAATTCCAAGAACGCACAATAGTTTTTCTGTGCATGACTGCTGAATGACAACAACTGGAAGAGTAATTAGTAATGTGTAAAATGTTGCACAACTTAAAAAAATAAAAAAATAAAAACCTCAGTAACACTCGTCTTTTTTAGAGAAGGGACATGAAAACTATACCAGAATCAACGGGATTTCAGTATTTTCTCCAAGACTGAAAATGTTTTTTTTTTTTTCCTTTTTTAACAAAGCAAAGTAAGATGGTGGATATAGAGCAGAAAGATAAATTACAATCAGATCTGCATGACAGCCACTTAAAGCCTCAAGGCAACCTGGTAACCACCCACTTACAGACGGGAAAAACCACGATGCGCAACTAGCAACATTCATTCCCTAAAAGAAACTATTGTAGACATTTTCTCTTCATGTCCTTTCAAGTCTGGAGAAGTATAGATGCGCACATAAAGGGTTATGAACAAACTTTTAATTTTTCCTCATAAAACACAACTTTGTACAAAGGACAAGAACGTGTTCTTAGCTAAACTACTCCTCCTCCAGGTATCAACATGCATTGTGAGTATAGAAGGTGCACTCCAATGCCAAATGAAGGGTCATGTTCAACCTGATTTTAGGGCAGTTCACCACTGGGTTCACCTGCAGCCTAATGTCCATGCATTTTATACTGCAATGACAAACTGGGAGGACACTTAAATGTATGTGAAGGCTAACAAAGGAGCCATCTGAAACGGGGCCTGGATTTGATCAGAAAGATGCAAAATTAGTGAAAAGATAAGATTGCTATAGTATGCAGACATTCAAACAAATCCAGATCATTGATACAAATTTCACTAATTAGAAATTAGTACTGTATCCAAGAAAAAAAAAAAAAAAAAGATGTCTGGTCTTTTCTACTCTAAAAGTATAAAATTTTTGTAAAAATAAATAAAATTTAGTAATACCAACAATAAATCCTAGACTTCCTTTTAGTCCACTTGATTACCCTACAGGCATATTATTGGATAATTGTGTAATACTGCTTGTCGATACGTGACACAGGTGAAAACTAATTACAATTAAAGACAGTATCATATTTGATGTTTCATCAGAAAAAAATGAACGAATGTAAGACAGTGGGAAAGTGGAACTGGTCAGTCAAAGGGGCTTTGTATAATTAGCAGTGTTGGCTGCAAGCACCTCAATTAAAGCCAATAATCCCAGCAATTTTCTAAAACTTACTACTAGATTTAGTATTTGTTATCGTTGTGCATTGACCTTCATGTAGTGATCGTCAAAATCCTGATATCCAGACATTTTCTTTAGACTTTTACAAAGTAACCAGCACGTGATGCTAAAAAACCCCACAGAAATGGATCAGTGAAGGGGTCAACACCATAAAATGTATTGTGGCTTTTGTTTATTTTCACAAATGAACCCTTTGCCATTTGCCATTCTCTGAGTGCTACTGTTGTGTGCTGTGAAGTGTTAATGCACTTTAAGTACCTGACAATCCCTTTGGCAGCTAGATTTTGTAACGGACCTAGGAAGCGAATGGGTTCCAAACCCGCCTGCTCGCTCGGTCTGCTACAAAATATTTACCAAAAAAAACTTCAGACGACAAAACATTTATTTCGCTCATTTACCTTTTGTAAAAATGAAAGTGAACCCTTTAAGTTTAAATTATGCCTGAAAATCAGCCAGATGGCAGAGCTAAGATATACTGGTACGCTGCATTAAAACACATCACTAAGACACGATTTTCATTTGCACGGCTCAGATAAATCTGAAACTAACTTAGTAAGTATAACAAAGTGTACAGTGTTTCTCTATAACTGGAATATACGTCTTCAACCACTGCCAAATATTTGCCATCTAGCCAGTAAATATTATTGAGTTTAAATCCAAATTTCTTATCCAAACAAGATTAAAAGTGACTGTGTCTGTTAAGAGGCAAAAAAAAAAAAAAAAAAAAAAAAAACCACACACTCTGCATCACAGAGGAAGGGGCCATCAATAACAGAACAAGAATTTGTTTTTTTTTTTTTTTTTATATATACACTGTCTGTTCAGGAATATGCTTCAGTTCAAAATGAAAGAGAAACACTTCATAGCCAAATTTATGTTGATAGCCCATCTAATAAATAAAACTTTAATTGGTCCTGTGTTATAATTACACAAGCAATGCATTGGTATTACATTAGCTCAGATGTACTAACGTAATACCACTGCACTAGCTAAAAAAAAGCCCAGTAAAGCTAAAAAAATTATATCGTTGCAGTGTGGCTTCAATATTTATAATATAGTTTATATATAATTATATAATATATTATATTGTTACTGTTGTGTGTTACTGTTTATATATATATATTAGAGTGTTACTGTTATATATATATATATATATATATATATAATCACTGAATATGAGTAAAGCAACTTTGACAATGGTATTGCACTTTTACTGAAAATCTCTACAAACATTGTATAATTGGGCTCTGTGTTAATTACATGAAACTTGCACCTAGAGCACTTTACTATGTGAATGTTTTTAATTATTAGCAGGTACTTATGACTTGGAATTAATGACAAAACCTATGTGCATAGCTATTGATTCCCATTCTACTTTATTAATAGAAGTTGGCATGTTCTATGTCACGTAATAGAAATCTCTAAGACCTCATGAAATGTAGACAATTTAACCTTCTTTGGGGTCGTTTAGCTGAGGGTGAAGACTGCATTGGGTGACTAAGCTTTAACTTGTGTGTATGGGCCCTCAAACCAGCTAGAGCAGCGCTTGCTGATAACAGATGGGGTTAGGATTTATTTAATGTGTGTGGTCTTGAGCTCAATGATAAGTCTTTATTTTCTGTGTTGAAAGTGTGATCAATCTGCTCAGCCGCACAGACAGTCTGCAGCCAACACTGAAGCATCAACTGGAGTCAGCAATGATGCAGAAAATATCCCAGGGGCTTCCTCCACTTTAAAGAAACATCATGCAATGTGGAATAAAATATCAGATGAAGATACTGGTATAACGTTAAGAACCTTTGCCTGGTTAAAATCTCATTTTGCTTCATTTAAAGACTGGATGCCAGCCCAGCCATTTTTGATGTCAGTGAAATCGTGTTATCCAATTTTTCCAAAACAATGTTGCAATTTAAACAACAGTTATGCAATGTGTTGGTATGCAATTTATGGCTACACAGAGTGACAGCAAAGTTGTGGATTAGAAGGTGGAAATTCCCCCTGAATTTACAAGAAATTCAAACCTTGTACTTTCCTTCCTTGGTGAATGGGACACCTTTATATAAAGTTATAAGGCATCGTTTCCAAAACATCACTTACTTAGTCAACGTAACAGAGCACGATAGCAAAATGCAAAACAGACTCTAAGGTAATCCCATGTAAAAATATTCTACAGCACACCCCTCAAGGGAAAAAAAAAAAAAAAAAAAAAACCCCAAGAATTTGACTGTACTTTCAATGAGCATGTTATAGCCGGCTAGTTATAGTTTTCCATTGCTTTATACTATGGTAATATACTCATGTGCAAAATCGCTTAGATGTAACATACAGCAAAAGCAAACACTATACAATGTGAAAGCTCACCAAAGAAACAATTTGATAAAGACTCACAGCTGGAAAACTGAACTGATCAGGTAAGGCTGATATATTTCAAATGTGTTATACTGTTACCCAAACAAAAATATTAATGTGATATTCTGATGTCACAGTTCAACATGAATAATGGACATCCATTTGACACAAGCATCCTAAGGGGATTTTCTATATTTAAGACTTTAGTAACATGCAAATCCAACAGCAGAATTAAACTGCAGCATTCCTCATATAAAACCCAAGCTGAAGCAATAAAAAAAAAAAAAAGTTCATTAATTTTCACAATGTCTTCAAAGAATTTATATTAAAATTTCAATTGCACCATAATGCTTTTAAAATAATGTCTTTTTCCATTTTTGGTTAAATAAAAGTACTTTTCATCAAATAACTTAAGGAGCACTACAGTGAGGACAGAGGAATGTTTCACCACCCAAATACCTATAACTACAGAAATCTGCCTTCTCTTTTCAAAAAAAAAAAAAAAAACATTGAACAGGACAAAAAAAAAAAGACTCCTCTATGACAACAGACAAATTATGAGTATATAGCACACACAAACACTGCTCGCTCAGGGATCTTTCACTTTATGTTTAAAGAGCAGAAAAATATTTGAAAAATCTCGTACAACATATTGCAAGAAAGCAGTAAACTCACTAAACCCGTTTCATACTGTAAATTATGTACGTTCAGACTAATATTTGCTAATTGGAGACCTCATAAAGAAGGTAAGGAGAATACCATCAAGGAAAAGTTCATACCATACCTGGAACTATTTCAATACAATATGCCCATTTTACAACTTTAAACAAAAAGTAATAACATGCACGGCACATTACAAGACTACTGAAAATCTAAAATTAAGCCAAAGTCTGCAACCTGCATGTAACACATGCCGCAACATAGGTGAAGGTTCTACAGTTGTAGATGGGTCAGCAGAACAAGGTGGACACAGCACAGATCACAGGTAGCCTTACCTGTAGGCTTCACATCCCCTGTGGAGTTTGACGTGGTCATGGAGAGGCACATGTCGCCATCGGGGAACTTGTCACAGGCGAGCATAGCCGGCCAGGGGAAGCCGTATGCCTCCATGATGGGACTGCAGCTGTTGCGCACCATCTCGCACATCCAGCGGCAAGGGTAGATGGGCTGGTCCAGGCACACAGGGGCAAACAGGGAGCACAGGAACACCTGGGTGTTGGGGTCACATTTCTTGTGCACCAGCGGCACCCAGGTGGCCGAATGCTCCTTCACCTCCCCCAGCGTCTCATGCTCCAGCAAGTTGGGCAGCAACATACTGCTGTAGCCCACATTGTAGCACAGCTTCATGTCCTCTGGAATCTTCACACACTGCGGAGGCTTGCTGTAGATACGACTGGTCTCCACTTCTAAATGCATGGAATGTGTGTACTCGTAACCCAAAGCACTGTGTGCGTACATCAGCACCAGCACCATGGCCAGATGGGTGAGCTGCCAGGAGCTTGCAGAGGAAGGCCACTTCATTACTGGTAGAGTACAGGTCTACAAAAACAAAACGCCACGGCAAGAAACTCCGTTTAAACAGACCTTCTCATTAAAAGGAAGCTCGCCTGGTTGACAATGCGCTAGTTCCAGCTGCTGATACTCGGATTCTTCCTGCATGAAGATTCAAGTTCCTGCAGCGTCGCCGTTGTATGCGCTTCTCGTGCGCTGCGTTGATGCTTGCTGCAGCTGCCTCGCACTGCTGCGCCACTAGTTAACGGAGCTGTTAATACACGCAGCTCGACAGCCCGAGAAAAATGTCAAGTGCGCTCCAGCCAATGGGAGAGCGTTATCGCCGTTTGGCACTCCGATGTAAATGAAAGCGCTTAATTAGCCAATCACAAATAAATAATTAAATTGGCTTAACATTTTTTTTCACCTTACCTTAATTATTTTATTTAAGAAACATCAAACCCCATCTGCGTTAGACGGATGCACAATTGTAGCAGGATTAATCTTGATTTTATTTTTGACAGTTTGGGCATAAAATAAATGCGAAACATTCTTAGTTTATCTGTTCAGTTTTTACGTCACAACAATTTATACAGCTCGGTTATGTTTAATCGGTTAATAAAATGCACTTAATATAAAATACCCTTTCCAGCATCTCCCCCAGTTTATGTAGTTTCTCGAGATGAAAACTGACCACGGTTATCTTAGTTGAAAGATATTAATTCCCAGATAGCAAACGTTGTTAATTCAACGTTGAGTTTTAGTCATAAAGATTGTTTTATGGTTGAAATGACTAAAACTCAATGTTGAATTAACAACGTTTGCTATCTGGGAAATCACTAGACAAGGGTGTAGGACCCCTCTCTTGTCGTGAAAGTTTGTAGATCGCTAAAAGTATTGGTAGGGACTATTTGATAGTCACACAATATTGGCTGGGATCGTGTCCCTACCGTCCTTGTGACTAGCCAGTTTACACGTCTGGTAGAGAACTCATGTGTCACTTCCACTCGCAACAGCTGTTAATGTTTTTCTTTAACGCTTCCCACATCAGGCTGTCGAGGTTTAGTTTAGGCAAATGGATCTGAAACGATTATCGTATAGAACACCCGGGACATTTATTTAATAGGTTCTACATCAAATAGTTCAGGGTTTATTTCTGTTGCTATATGCAAACCAAAAGCAAATGACTTACCTTACTGCAACTTCTTGGAAGAGCAGGTTCGCGGACCCTGATTGTTTATGTCTTTGAAAGCGATGCATTGTATTATTCATTACTTTATAAAGCTGTACGTATAAGAGAACATCATAAATATTTTATCATTGCTACTGTGGTTAACGCGAAATTACATCCCTTCAAGCTCAGTGAGACACCTTGGTGTGACGGACTTTTATCCGCGATAAAAGGAGTTGAAGTTCTCTAATGGTTTTGCGCCGATGAACAACTTAAAGGGTTTTTATTGTATATCGAACTATACTACGAGTTATCTAGCAATTATTTCATACGTTTAAGATAGACTAGCCCACAGCTAGAAGGAATGTCGATCGGTTTTTCTGTAAACAGCCTACCTATACATACACATTTTAATTCATGGTCCCACAACAGCTCAAAACCAGCGTCGTCTTAGTCCCTGTAATCATCACTTGAAAATAATCACATCAAACAAATGGCTAAAAAATACAAGAATTAACACAATGCTCATTTTAAAACCGCAGGATGGCAGTAATTTATTCTTCATTTTCCAGTAATGTTTAAGCCTTGACTGGACATTTGTCTGTGAATATTCTTTAGACTTAGGTTATTTAAATTTCCTTAAAGCTTTATCTCTGTTATGTCAAAAAAGTTGAATTAATGTAAAAACATTATTTAATGAAATATATATTAGAATAGTATACATTGAGAGAAAGAAACACTATACGCTTTTAAAAGTCCTTTTGAGTTTCATGTTAAAACAATGGTAATAGTGGAAAGAGTCACGGAAAAGATAAATAACTTAATGCATTCAGTCTACAAATAATGATAATATAAATCGTTACTACAATAACAATTACTCGACATTTGTATTTAATTCGAAATCGGTCGCAGTTACAACAATGCTTCCTGTCACTATGTTTCATCTTAGTGGGTTATTCGTTTCGCACCCTTAAACCTAACTTAGCATTCATTTGCACGTCATTGTTTTGCTAATGCACTTGAAACACATTTACAACTGGTTTGTAAAAGTACTGTTTACACAGCCAAGGACTGTACGACCCATCAGTGACTGATTTAAAAACAGCCATTATGTGCAGCCAAAAATAGCAATTATAACATTTTATATATATATATATATATATATATATATATATATCAAGAGAACAGCGCCATGAGTTAAGAAGCACAACAGCATTTTCCTATTGTTTTTCACGTTAAAACAACTTTTGATCGAAGTTTCCAATGAATTACAAAGCATTTTCGTAAGTGGACCTCATCTGGAATGAATTTTCTTCTAAACATACGCTGTCATTTGAGTGTTAAAGGCTTAAAAAGCAAACTATACTCTATTTTAAAACGTTATATAGGCTTTAAAAGCTACAAAGTTTCAGTTACGTCTAAACCGAAATTTCTGTATAAAAATAATTTTTATGTGTTAAATCAGGTGTAGATGATCCACGGCAAGAAGTGTGGCGCATGGACAGTTGTGATTTTGTCACTGTGAAATATAAACGGACAGAACGACGTGACCCATTTGAAATATGACATTTTTTTAAGAGTTAAATTTTTACTAACATATTATACACCACTTACACGCAAAAAAAAAAAAAACTCCCGTGTACCCCATATACGTAATGTTACGTTTGACCAAATATGACTTAATATCATATTGGATCATGAATAGTTTATGAGCATTATTATCAGTATATACGTATAGTCATTATGCCTCCACTTATTAGACCAAGAGAAATAAATTTAAAAGATAATGAGCATACATTTCTTCCAGCTGACATTACATGATTACTCTGGGTGATCATACAAGTCTAGAATGAAATATTTTTAGAACATGGAAGAGGGTGTCTACAAAATATTCCATCTATCAGCTTTATGATATGATGACAATACATATGCATATAAATGACTGTTAAAACATTTGACAAATGCACAGTGGAGAAAGGAACATTTGGTAGGATATTTTCAAAGGTCTCCTTTTTCTTAAGCAAATGTGACAACTTCCTTTCTCAGTGGCGTGTTTGTGAAAACGATCATTTTGAAACAGCTCATAATGTTAATATTCAGCATTGACCCAGGCCTCCAGCCAACATATAGGACAGAAAACCAGACAGTTGCGTGTAGTGGGATGAATGTAATGCAAGGGTCTTCTAAACATCCTAATTCCATCAGATGTATTTATAATTATAAAAAAAAAACATGTAATAGAGCTAAGACATTATAATTAAGGACTGCCTTTAAATTCCAGCTGGCATTCTTGGACGAAACAAGTGCTCTGCAGTAGTGGAACATGGTTGACTGAATAAACGAAGCTGGGGAGCCTCATTAGACATAACTATACCATATAAAACAAATGAAATATCAACAACTATAGGTGACGTTGGCAAGAATAGTAAATCCAAAACATAAACGGAAGCTCATCAATCACAATTAAAAGAACTGCAGCTAATCCAAATGACAAATAAGTAAATGCTGTAAAAAAATTTAGAAATAAATGAGAGTAAACAATCTTGCCTTATCCAATCTAAAGGCAAATATTTTTTTATGATTTTTTCAATGAACATCTATCCGGATAATTGAGTTTTCTTTATCAGGTTTATCCATTTGTTCTACAAATTGGACTTCTATATGAGGAAGACATTGCTGGGTCTGCTGTATGCTTCCACAATGGAGAATAACTAAATATTTAGAGATAGCCTATGAAGATGGACTAATTTGTCATGGAGGTATTATAGGGGTCAATTTATAATGCGGCTGTATAAATACACATACCCATGTACATGTGTAAAACTCCCCATGGAATCCTAAGTGGTACATCATCTCTACGTCATGTGTAAAGCTAAACATCTGCCACCACACAGTGGAATGCCATCTGCTCCAAACAAAAGTCTGTCTGCACAATCTCTGTACAAGTGTGGCACGGGATGTCATTAGGAAGCAAAAATATGATGGTTCTATAAAGCACATTTGTATATACAAGAAAACTTTTAAAGCAAATTAAAATGTGAAGGAATTATTTATTTTTCTAAAATACTGACTTGCGTCGGCCCAGAGGTTGCACTTAAGAATCGTGTTATCACAGGGAGTGGTCAGTAATGGGCTTTGTTAGTTTTAACTCTAGACTTTGAAGAGAATAGGGCTGATTAGGTTAATGTCACACCACCCAATGCATGCGGCTATAGCATAATTGACTTATGCAAGGAAGAGCACTCTGAACCTTACCAAAGGCCTCCTGCCGACATATTTGAATCAACAAAGCTAAAAAGCAGTGGTCTAAGTAGGTGACCCATTGGTTTTAATGGAGGCTTGTTGTGTCAGGAATGGCACAGATCTTTATCAAAACTTAAGCATTTAAGTCCACAGCAAATCAATTTATCTTTTAGCAAACATGACTGTCACCTAGATGGTAAATAAATAATAGCCCCCTTCTACATAAATATGTACAGACTGCATTATTTTCTACTGCAGAAAACTTGTGTTCCAACACAAGCAACACTGGGTCTCCTAAATGGTCATCCAGCCTTATTTAAACAGGCAGAAAAAAGAAGCAGATCAGTATGCTATTGTTTTGTAAATAGTAATTAAGTTCTGCAATTCTGCTTTCAGGTTTAAAGTGCTTGTTTTAGCTGATGAATCCCAAAAGAAATTAACAATTACATAAAATCTAAATGATAATATCAGGTTAATACTGGCCAGCATATCTGACAATATATTTTCAATATCAAATAATCAAATAGTTTTGAAAATAATTTGGTATATTTATTCTATACAAATTTTTAATAACATTTCTGTTGCAAAGCATTTGGTGAAGACTCTTACAAACTGTACAAATGTCCTCTGTCCTGTTTTCTGCACAGCAGATTAGTACCTAGTCAAAGCAAATATTGTGCTAGCTCATAAAATGGAGTGCACTGTGAAAGCTCGAACGCCACCACCGTAATTAAGTGAATTTCAGATGGAGGAATTAGAAAGTTGGCCACATACACAGCTACTTTATTACTGTGTTTATAGAGACTAGTTTCAAAATCCTTGCATAACTCTATGAGCTATAACTGAAGGAATGCTCTATGGTCCTACTTCATTATTCGATTTGAGAGCAGTAATGTGTGAACACCTCCAAAACCATCTGCAGAAATTATTCTCAACAAGCATTGAGGGGCCCAGCGAAATCTGCCACAGCACGACAGACGCGGTCAAAGCAGTTTCTCTAAACCCAGTGTCACATGAACATTTTTGCATAATTAAAAACAATTTAGATATTAGGAAAGTCTAGTGAGCCTCAGACTCTCATGCACATGCAGTGTAATTGTATTGTGTATTTTCACAGCTTATTTGAATGCTAAATTAATTAATAAGCAAAGAAAAGAGAAAATTAGTTTTTCTGGCCTCTGGTACTATCTAAATTTTAATTAATCTTAATAATCACTGCCCTGAACCTTAACTGGCAAACACTATAACCTGAACATTACTTAAAAAAACACTTGGAGCAATATCTGACTAATAACTACAGAACAAATATTGCAAACCATCTTTTTTCATGTGAAACAGAGATAAGTATTTGACCAGGTCAAGGTTGGAAGTGTGCTTCTTCTCTAGTCCGGCCCGGCCCATTGCGATGTCTGCCTGTAACATTTCAAGCAGTCAATCATGTTTAATTGCGTGCAAGGCAGTAGACTCTTCTGTGCCAAGCCGGAAGTTCATGGCTCACCTTTTGTGACTTGAGACCAAGCAGACGAATCTGTGAAACACATCTTTCAGCTTGTGATTAGAAGCTTGTTGGACCGTGGCTTGGGTCTCAGCAGTTCTCCTGGACCCTGCCACAGTGTGTTCCTGGTACCTCGCCAGACATGTCAGCTTGATTTGTGTGAGGAGAAAAACAGTAAAACAAACAAACCATTTACTTCTCTTTCCAGGAATGAAGAATGATTTTCAAGCCAGGTGTAATTGTTGCTCTTATTAGCATGGTCTGTTGGCAGAGATCAATTCGTTGATACCGGTAAATAAGTCAGAGTTGCATCACTTACTTTTTAAATCATATTTGCTGTTAATAATAATTCAAATAATCATTTTATTGAATTGAAATAAAATTCACTGGGTTGGCTCTCTGTTCAGGCTGTTCTCTGTCTTAGACCATAGGCTGCCTGGGATAGACTCCAGGCCACCCCAAACCCTGCAAAGGATAAGTAGTGGGATAATGGATGGATGGATGGATAAATGTTAAAAACAGCCTGTTCTAACTTCTATCCACGTGAAACCTATTACGAGAATTTAAATTTTTTGTCAATATTCAGATAAAAGCTATTTACTGTCAGAACATGACCAAAATCTTTAGTAACTAATGATTTTATTTGTTCAACGCAATGTTGATATTACTTAAACTATTTGTTAAGTCTGTGTTACACTCTGTGACATGATGTCTGGGCTCTGGGTCCAAATGATTGCAGACATGCCCATTAATTAAACAAATTAGCCATTTACAAGTAAAGTGGAATGGAAAGCAGAAATGTTTACATTTAAGAGACAAAATGTGGTATTTGGAAGTGAAGAGGTGCTATTATCTCACCACTCTTTACTGACATTTAACAGGCACCTGGGTAGGAATGGCAAGTGCTGAATATTTTCCCAATGTGTCAGGGTGCTCAGTGGTACAGTATTTTCTTCACAGTGTGTCAAAATATTCTCAGGACAGTGAGGGCATGAGAGGTCTCACCCCCTTGAAGAACGTATGCTAATGGAAGACACAGTGCAATGTGGCATTGAGAGAACTTGACCCCAGACCCTGGAGTGCGTAATGTTTAAATCATTCATTATGGTGGAAGAAACATCTTCCACTTTTTGCCACAGCTGCTCCTATAAAAACAAATAGTTCAACATTATAATCAATTTTCATTCATGCCACGTGAACGAAGATCTGAAATCGTAAACAGGTCACAAGTTTTGACATACATGACAGTGTCAAACGATTGACAGGGACGATTATACAGTAGTCATGAATAACATTTGGGCATCAAGTAGAATAATGGTGCATGGCATCCTAGAAGATTAGAGTCAGCAAATACATTTAGGTTTCCTACACAGATGGATCAGAGAACAAAAGTGGAAACAAAACACTGTTAACTCGTTTTTAACATGCACTTTGGTATGTACAACATAGATTTGTTTCAATTGTTTTAAAATGTAAAAAAATGCCATATCATCATTATGAAAGAATGCATCAAACATATTCTATATTTACATATTCATATTATCTCAAAAGTGTCAGAATTTGCATTTACACAACAGTATGTAACAGTATACAGGCAAAGGTACAATCAGTATGCTTGAATTTTTTATTCTCTTTTGGATTATTTAAATCCATCCAAGACATTGTTTCTATATCCTGTGCATTACAGCCAAGCAAAATACTTTTTTGGAATTTCAGTTTGGAACACAGTATCAGTAGTTTAGGTTTCGCTTTTCAGTAATTTACTGTATTACTTTATGGACGAGCTACTGAAGAAATTATGCATTATTTATTCCTGGAACATAAGCATGTAGTTTTGGAATATGCACTTATAATTCATTTGAAAAGTATTTGATTATATCAGTGTCTTTGGTTAACCTTTCCTGAAAAACTGTGCTGGAAAAAGGGAAAACATAATTTTTGTTTCTGCAAGTCTCTTATTATTTTTTAGATAGCCTGACTGTTGCTTAAATTGTTAAAATTTAGTGTGTGTTTATTAAAGCACAATATGAGGAGAGAGAGTTTTTGGTTGTGGGTCATTGCCGGGGTTTGTGGTTTGGATAAGGTATGAACACTGTGTTTATACAAATCTTATGCACAATGTTATTTTCGTGTTGTAATTGAACTCTGTTTGATTATTAGTTTAGTTTTGTTAAAAGCTGTTCCATGCAATGTCTAATGAACCTTGGCTTCATGAACATTAAAAGAAAATTCAGTTGAAGGTATAAAGCTGAACAGAAGCCTGTAACTACAGCTCTGTTGTGCAGTGGCTTTCCTGTATGTGCGGATCGCCCACGTCAGCCTGCCGCACATGATGAAGTAGCGGGCAGAGGAGGTCAGCAGGAAGATCAGCAGGAAGATCAGCAGGAAGATCAGCAGGAAGACAGGATCCAGTGTACGTGAGAGCTGTACATGAGCAGCGAGCCCTTTGCTGAGCTGCTGGTTCAGAGCTGATGAAAACACCGGGGTCCTGACAGCAGTGGCACGTTCCCACGCTCTTCAGAGAGCAGCCCTGAATGATCCTCCTTGTAGGCCCCTGTTTAGTCGCGCTCAGCTGAAAGGGCACAAGAGCTGACAGGCGCTCATCCCCATACAAACAGCCACACCATTAACCCTTTTGTGCAACAGGGGAGTGCATATAAAGACATCATGTGCTTCTCTCTCCCCGATCACGATGTCTTGGCATACACAACATCCTAGCCTATTAAGTCATTGACCTCTATGATTCTAAAATGCTAACAGTCCAAAACCTTTAATCCGTCAGAAGCATAGTAAAATATTACATGGTCTTCAAAACATATCTTTGAATAAAATATTCCTGCATGCCAAAGTGGGTTCTGGTAGTAAATATGTCAGTTTGGACAAAGCATTTAAATATCATACCCTTTTGCTAATATTATAATAACCTAACTGTGCACTGGATTTTCTATTTTGCTGTTTAAACACTTATATGTATATAGTGGTTTTGTGATAGATTTTACTGTAAAGATGACTGTGACTTTTCAGTACAGGCTTGTTACCTTAGGTACTTGCACAAAAGTTTATACAAAGCTTGATTCAGTTTACTCTTCCTGGTGGTATTGACAACCATATGGCTTTTCTATCCTCTACAAACAGTTTGGAGTCCAGTTCACATTTGTTCCAAAAAGGCTCATCTATGTCCACGTTAGTGGATTTAACATAACGTACATGTGGCATCACTAAACATTTTCCGTGGAGCTGCACTGGACAGCTCAGTAACGCTACAGTCGTACGATGACAGTCCACAGATGCTCACTCGTGTGTTCCAAAAGCAGGTCATCTCGTCCTTAAGACCAAAACACCGCTGCAAAGCTCCTGGGGTTCAAACTTCCAATGCACAGTTTACTTTTGATGGAACGCAGGGCCTGCTGTTTAAAGTTAACACTAGTAACTCTTTCCTTTAATATGATTTTTATAACAATGTGTGGTTAAACAGGAAGCTGTCTATCCACAAACTCCAGTTACCTGCAATTTCTAGTTCAGGATTCTATGTCCTGTCTGTTGCAGCTGTATCAATATTGGTGCAATATCAGAAATTTACTAAAAAGCCAAGTCCCTACCTGTGCACGCATTATTTTATAAAGTCTGGTTTAGAGTTGGGAACAGAAAACCATTACTGATCACATCAATTGTTGATCATATAAATCCTGCACCTATTTCACATTATACAAGTAAAAAATGCTCTAGACATGAACATTATAAATGTTCCACATGGCTGAACAATGCTGGCGTTTGTTTGATAAATAACCCGTGGTATGTCTACACAGCTGTGTAGAGACATAAATATCTCTTAAATGTGGCTCATGTCACCATTGTTAATGGACTGAGAGGATTAGCAATAAGTTGTAGGCTTGACCTCCAACTGTGTTAAGGTGATAAGCCATCACACCACAGCAGGCTTGCATTCTGTCCTCAATCTGAAACTGATTTATTTGTACCTTTTAGTAATTGTGAAGAAAAAGAGGTCATCCGGTGCAAAATGTAATGGAACATGCAACATTGAATTGATAAAAGCAAAAATCTTTTTCTTGACTAAAAATATATTTGCAGCAATTTTAAATTTTTCCCGAAAACAAAAGTTAGTAGCTAATTCTTGGTAGCGTAATTTTGCTTCTAGAGTTTAACAAAGATCTTTTTCACTGTGGATGAAAGGAGAATGTGTCATTGTTAAACAGCTAATTTACATTTGATTTTTATAAAACTGGTAGAAATTCACGCTCACATGTATCTGAGTATTATTCATTATTATAGTAAAACAAGCTATCTCTGGCTGCATAGTGGCTCAGTATGTAGCACTGTTATGTCACATGTTTAGGGTTGTGGAATCATTGTTACACGTTTGACTGTTGAAGTCTAGTGTCTTCAGGCAGTTCAAATGAACTGGTCAGTCTACATTGAAACTGGTGTGTAAATGTGCATATATGTTTGTGTGGTGGTTCCATGACTACATGGTGCTGTCACTTGTGGCCTGTGATTGTTCCATGTAAAGCTACTGTACTAAATCTATATGACCAAATATTAACATACTAGGTAATAATAGGGGAAATCAACAGTTTAAAAATTGCACAAGCACTCTGTAACTGGCAGAATACAGCTGTTTTAAAATTATAACGAGGATGACAGGTAATCAGAATATACAATATGGGTCTGAAGCAAGTCCACAGTATTCTCTGTAAATAACCGAAGAACAGAAGCATTGTGCTTTACCTATAGAATCACATATGCAATGTAATTTTTCTACACCAATTATGTGCTCTCTTAATTCCTTTTCTCACAAAGCCACACTGAGAACCTATCACAAGGAACACAATTTGGTTAACGAGCAAGGCTTGTTGTTTGGGTTTTAGTCACCTTAACCATGAATGTCTAAACCCACATATGTCACGTGTATTTTAGAAGCTCATTTACATAAATATTAGGTTTAAAAAAGCATAAAACACACGGCTTTATATTGGTTAACATATCAGTAATATGTTAACCAATTACTTACTGTGTTAGCTTTTACCTTTCACAGCTCCTAAATTCAGTTCACAGTTGGGCATTTTAAACAGTACAACAGTAATTTACTGCAATTAGTTTGCTGTAAATTAAATGTACTTTTGGGTAAGAAATTAATTGTACAGCAACATTAGTAAATTGGCCAGAAGCTGAAACTGCTAACTAGCATTGTTTAGGAATTTATCCATTTACCTTCCTGGCGTCTTCTGTTAAAAAATTATTTTAAACAATGGCATTGCAGAATTGTTGTTTTAACAAGAACAAGAAAAAAATAATAATTATAATAATTTTATATAATTTTATAAATAGTTTTATTTATAATATTTTCATTTGATAATATTTTAGGATGTATAGTTAATAGTAAAAAAACAAAATAAATATTAAGAACTAAGAAGGGTAAAATACAGGTCAGAAATACAGGTCATCAATGTGTGACCTGCTAACGTTTCTACAGTATTTTACAAGTTTAAATGTTATTTTGTTCAGAATAAAATAATAGGTTTATATCTTACGTTTTAATTAGCCACTCATAAATGCAACATTTTTGTCCTAATGATAGTTTTATTATAATCTCATAATAAATCTCTGAAAAATACCGTATACATGAAAGTAAAATTCAAGCTGATGGGGAGGTCAAGTGTCTTATTTAGAAGATTGAATGTTCACACTGAAATGTTCCCATTTTGATAAGTTCTGAAGGTACTCAAATGTTCTCAGAATGGAATGGGCATGACATTTGTCAATCAAGTTGTTTTCTGCACTTACATGTTGAGCTCTTTGTCTGCTGAGAACTTGGTAACTCATGATGCCCAGGTGGCCAAAACTGTGTTTCAGGGTCCAGAAAAGCCATCAAATCAGATATGGATGAATGACTGATAGACAAGTGACAGTAGTTCCCAGCCAGGAAAGAGAAGACTGTGTTGTTTTAAGGAAGAGCACTGTCAGAAAGACAGAGTGAATAGTCCCAAACCAAGAAGCAGGCATTCTCTGTTACCAAGCAACCAATGCTGGAAAGAGACAAGAGGTCAGTAAGGAACTTGAGCCTGCCCCAATTCTTCCCTTTTTTCTCAGGATTGTCCAATACTCTGGGTCAGACAGATCGTCTGACCTTTCACCCTGCAGTTCACGGTTCCTTTTTTTTTTTGTGTAATTACCTTCAGGCAGCAACCCCCTGCCACTCCCAGTCAAAAGCAATGTAACAATTTGTCTTTTCAATTGTCTGTCACTCACTCTCCCCTGGCTCTATTCAATGTGTATGGTTTCTTTTCCCATTTCTATGTATTTATATATCCGGCTTGGATAAGCAGGGGGTTGAGTGGTCATGCTAGATCCCAGGAAAAAGGACCCTTTGTTAGTCTTGGTTTCACATTAAAATGATCACTCTCCTTGTCCACCCTCTTCTTTCACTCTGTCCCCCAGTGTTCAGACTTATTATCCCCCACTTGTCTACTAAGCCATGACGCTGGAAAAACGAGGTCATTCCGAATTGGACTTCTGCAACCAAGCACAAATTAATTAGCCTTTTAAATTTATTTGCCTTCCAACTAAAATGTCAGGGTTTCTGAAACAAAATTGTAGTCCTTTGCAGTGGGGACGTTGTTGCATGTAAAAGGATATCAATGTTTTTTTCTCTCAAATTTAATAACATTATGTATACATAATTATATTGTATATAGTATTTCAGTCATATATTAAATTGTATATATTATTTAGTTTAAAGTACTTCTTTAGATGCTTTATGTACTATAACAGATTACTGTAAATTGAAACGTCTTTGTAAATACACTGAAAAACCTGCATTCAACATTCTGAAAATAACTAATTTCTTACCTGCAATGCAACTGGACATAAAAATGAAAAAAAATACTTTGTTAATCTCATGAAGGAAAAAACAATAAATATAAACATAGTATATACATTAAATTATTATTATTATTATACATATATTATGTGGACTGAAAATGCTTTTTGTAAAGAAACTTTCTTGCAAATTGTAACGGCATATCTGCATTTCTGCAAAAACGTCAGGGGTGTTGGTTCCTTCAACTCTATTGACTAAGGAAACACGAAAACAGCCTTGCTGGTTTACACAGACAGCCAAGTCATGAAACTTTGTGCCAGTTTTTTTTTATTTAGAGAACAACAAATTCTTGTTTTCGCCTACCGATTTCTCACAATTTCACTGGTCTGGACAATACCGTCCTCCAGGGTCAGTGCCTCCACAATGTGTTAATGTGACTTATTCTGACAAAGATTTGTTTTGGCGAATAAGCTCAGGGGTCAACACAAGCTCAGAACGCTCCTATAGTTGGACATTTTGAAAAACAACAGGCTTCCCTGGGGTTACAAACTTAATCTGTCAGTCCACATCTATTCCATTTAACATCCTTCAGAATTGAGTTGTCACAGCATGTTTTTTAAATCACAACCCAAAGGGATTGGCTTTAATCTGAATATTTCACATGGTCTGTACAATAAGCAGAAGGTGTTGAGAAAAATACAGAGAACAGAGGTTAACCAGGACCAGAAACTAAACACAAAGAGGAACGGTGGAGTGCGTTGCAGAACCGTAGTTGGACTGTGGAATGTGAGGGCAGGATGAGATTAAATCAACATCTTGGGCAAGTCTCTTAAACATGAGCAGGACCCCTGTGTAGTGAAGCGTGGCTCCAGCTATAAAGCATTGGAGTGATAAAATCTTACATGGAGACAACCACCTTGAGCATGATGGAAAGATATAAAAAGCAACATTTTAATTTGTAACTGTCATGCATTTGATTTGGTAATTAGTGGAGATGGTGGCAAAAGATAACTTTAGAACCGAGTACTGTAAATAGTTGATGAAAACAAGTCAAGACATGCACCTTCAGCGGGTAATGTGTAACAGGAAATCGTGTTTGATAAACAAGATAGAAACATATGAGGGTTTAATTATTTTTCCTTATATTCACATGGGTGGAAAAATGTATTGCAGTAACCCAGCCAAATGACTTTGAGACGAATGCCAGATTATTAAAAGGTAAGGGATTTATAACCCTAATATTACACAGAAAAACACAAGACAAAATTCAGTTTTATATTTAGCGTAATGGAACCATACTTTTAGAGGGCTACAAGATACTAAGTTTAAGATGCACATCATGAAAACCTAAATTCCAAATTGTTCTGGGTAATTTCTCCAACAGCACATAAAAAATATACATACTGTATATACCTTTTCTGTTTTCTTCTGTAAGATAGCTTGATGGTCTAGGTGAAATTATTTGAACGCATGATATGCCAATATTGTAGCCTGGTAACAGCACACAGAATTTTGATCAGTAACTGTTTGAAATTGCCTTCTGAAGACTGAGGCAGGATTGAGTTGCAGGGATGTGTGAAGCAGAACAGAAGTGCTTTGCCATGTTTTCAATGTGAAAGCCACTGCAGTATTTTGACATAATTTAAAAAGGCTGTTTACTCTGAAATGAAATCAGCGTTTATGAACAGAAACAGGCCTAGAACATCATGTGAAGCTTCTAACCTTGTGGGTGAATGCAAGGTCAAAGAGAAAAAGCATTAAAAGCAGTACATTGAATTATGTTCCCATTTTCAAATTTATCAGTCTGCAACTTTGCTTCTTAGCGCATACTCCTACAGGGCTTCTCACTCTACCCAGCCACACCACAGACTTTCTGAGTGCACTCATTTAGCAGAAGAAATACATTTGCAGAAACCAAATTTTATTCTGTTTGAAACAACCCATGATTAAATATGTTAGGTGATGAACTGGCAGTGGAACTCTCCTCCACGCTTCAGAAACTGAGACTATCCCTCCATGTTTACCATCCTAAATCACCTCATTTCCAATCTTTGCCTGTGCATTAATTTCAGATTACAGTCCAGCCGTCTCAAAATCCATTCCGCTTGCATTGCATGAGAAAAATCCTGTCTCTGAAAATCCGTACTGGAACAAAAGAAAACTTGCAACAAGATTACACTCAAAAGCAAAGGCACTTAACAGCTCTTCACCTACTCAGACAGTTTCATGACCTGTTTTTATACACAACAAATTAGAAATATTATGTAAACAATATGCTATTTGATTTCAAAACAATTTTTGGTCAGATTTCATGTCAATTTTAATACAACTCTTACTGCATGCTATGCTTTGAGCTATCACTATGTAATGAAAATTATGATTTATAATACATTACTTGTTTTCTGCTATATTTGATATTCCAATATTTTGGCTTTGGTCATGTAACATATACTTAAGATGGACACTACTTTCTATGATAGACAATTCACTTTTGCTAGGATTTGCTGTCTAATGATGCTTTTTCATTCAGCAGCAGCTGAGGGAAATATCAGCAACGTATTTACAAAGAGATTCAAACAAATGGCAGGCCAATACTGAGTGTGATTCTTGCAAGGAAGCAGTCTCCAAAATCTCACACAAAACCTCTGAAGCGAGATGTAAATGATGTTTAACACAGCAGAACCACATGGCTTTGAAAATGAAGGGTTAGCCTTGAAAAGCCTGCTTTAGCTTTCAAGGGAGTTGGTTTTTAGCAACGGAGAAGGCTCATCAGACGCTTCTGCCTTGATATTAAAGTGATTCATCAATGAGCAGGACAAACAAGCTTACCCAGGCCAGACACCATTATTTGTCAAAGTGAGGTTTGGCTGTTATAAATGCAGAATGATTTAAGAACAAATAAATCTATATTTAATTGTAGAAACAAGACTTTATGATCAGACTGCAAAACCACATCAAGCATAAGCGAACAATACGTCTTAATGCAAATCAGAAGACTGACAAGATGGATCACATTTGACTTGTGTAATTTGAGGTGGTTTTGGCAGTATAAGCAGAAATACCGTTACAATTACGGTAATTTGATTTGTTTAAACTACTCATTGTAGTTATCACTGGCACAGCTATTGAACAGCAAAATCGCAACAAATAATGCAAGATAAAAACCTAATTATACATGCAGTTGTTTCATTGAGCAATCAGTTTGTGCAGAACAGAAGCAATGCAAGCAAAGAACCACATCCTCCGTATTGACCAAGTCAGTGTGTCTTTAGTTTGGTATACAATTCTTAATACCGCAAAAAGGAAACATTCAGAGAACAAAATCAGCTGCAAATTATACAGTATGCAAGTGCACATGTCACTATGTGAGCGCGCGCGCGCGCACACGCACACACACACACACAATTTTATTTTATACAAACACACCAAGATGAGTGTATAAAGAATCCTGATTCACTGTCATGGGGTTGTCCTTAAAGAGAGCTTTCATCCACTACCTTTTTATGAACTACACCCTTAATTGCATTCTGTGTGTGTGTGTGTGTGTGTGTGTGTGTGTGTGCGCGCACGCTCTTAATGTTTGCAGCTGTGCCTTGTTTTGCTTTCCATTTCAGCACTGGATGTTTTAGTCGAGGCTCAGATGTTGTGTTATTGTTGTGGTAATGGTGCTGTTGTTGCTAGTTGGCTGTTGGCATTATTTCAAGTTTCTGGATCTGATTTTGGCCTTTTTTGTGTTTTGGCTCCTGTATTCCCTCTAATTTATTTACCATGAAACAATCCTGCTATTTACCTGCATCTGGGCTTTACCATATCTGTGCAAGAGGCACTGTGGTGGATGTCCAGTGGCACATGCAGTAACAGGCCACAGTATTACGAACAGTTATAAACTGGTCAGCATCTCATGTTCAGAACATGCTGCAGGTATGCAGGTGGCCATTCGATGTAAATGTAAGGTATTAGATGAAACTTATGTGCATCTCTAGCAGCTCATTTGAGATAGATTTAACATGCACAGCTGGCTCATGCATTGCCACTCAAAAAACAAACAGTCAACATCAGGCCTGCAGTTAAAACCATGCCAATTAAAGACAAAGAAGAGCAAGAAGAAGTAGACAAAGTCACAAACCAAAAAAAAAGTCACAAGAGTGATTTGAGTAAGAATATTTGAACACAACACAATGTATGAACACCTTTGCCAATCGGTTGCATCCATTCATGCGGCAGCATAGCCGTTTGAGAAAGAATTCTGTTAACCAAAGAATTGTGCGACTAAATTACAAGTAACATAGTTAGAACAAAACCACAAGAATGTTTCCTACAACATGACGGCATATTCCACTAATCAGAGTGAAATGTGTGATTAGTCACAGGGAACTAAAACAAATTGAGCATCTGTGAGATGGGACTGAATGAGCACAGATCTGCTACCAGCTAATCCAAGGCCCACAACACAATAAAAGAGAATCACAGCAGGGCAATGCTAGTACATCCTGCATCCATTCTGAAGGCAAAACACCATATGAGCAATAATATATAATAGCACAATTTAGTGTAGGCTTACTATCAGAGAAATATACTGAAAATTTTGAACAGACCTTGATCGATAGCCAAGGTCTGTTCAAAATTTTATGGGCATGAGAAAATGATGTTAATAACTAGCAACTGATTTAAAAATTATTTTGAATTTATTAAAATGTATATACACTGGAAGAGTATAATAGTAGCCACAGTAACAGAATTGCCATGGTGACTGGAAAAAGCACATGAGATAAAGAGCATTAGCAGTGCTTATAAAAGTATTATATCATTGCAACATTGTAACAGGCAATGTGATTTAGTGGCCTGGTAGCTCAGTGGTTAAAACACCAGGCTGGGATGGAAAGTCTCCCGGCTCAAATCCCAGCCCAGCCGCCAGGTGTGTCCTTGGGCAAGATACACAAACGCTGGCTCCCTGGGCACCCCCTGAGGCTGCCCACTGTACCCCTCTAGGCAGATGGGTTGAATGCAGAGAACCAATATTGCTATAAAATGTATGAGAAGTGTTGTAAGTTGCTTTGGATAAAATTGTCTGCTGAACAAATACATTTAACACCATAAATGCTGGCATAAAATGTGTATCTGGCTAAGACACACAAGAGGAATTGAAGTAAATGTTTGCAGGTAACATTAAGAAGCTGTACACAAACAAATGGCTTTACACAGATGTAGTTATATTTTCAGACAAGATCACATTATGATGGAACTCTTTCATGATGGAATTCCATAAATTTAACTGAAACATTTTAATGATAATTAAAATGATGGAATATGTAACTGGGAACTACTGTAAGATAGGAAAAAAGACATAGAGATAAACTGCATAATTATTTTGTTACATTGTTAATGTGTATTTGAAGTAACTATTTTTCATACATTTGTATAGTTGGATATTGTGCTACAGGGACTTGCCCCAATGACTTTTTATACTCAAATCAAAAGCAATTATACTTTCCAGTGAAGTTTATGCTTGTCACCAGTAACAAAATCATAAAATATTGCCAAGTATGTTTTTTTCCAGACACAACAGCAGTATGTAAGAGCAAAATTTGCATTTGCATATAGCCTAATTACTCATTACCAGGGTAATTGTCCCTGTAATCTTGGCAAAAGAACAAGTATGTTGTGAGAGGCTGTTACAATAACCAAATTTACCTGATCAGGTATACATGTCCATTGCTCTGTGGTACTCTCCTCCTTTGTGAATGGTGTAAATCTATTGGTGTTAGCATACAGCATTAATTATTACCGTGTTCACTTCAATGACCACCACACATTGTATAATTTCTCTAACTTTATCAAACTACCATCAGTTTACATTGAAAGCAATATTATTTTAAATGTCTTTCTATCAAATAATGATTTGTTTTCTCTAAAAATAATTAGGATCACAATGTAAAATTGTAACTGTGTTGTACAGTCTACACAACAATGAACTTCAACATGTTTTTAGTTTTCCTATAAAATATTGTAATATTTATGTGTTATCATTATAGTAATATTTAATCTTTGGATTTACACATGAAAATAAAATTGTGCCAAATTATCACCTGTTTAAGTGCACAGTTTTGTGATTGGTGACAGCCAATGTTCAGTAGTTTCACATTCTTTAGTGTTACCAATGTCCTGAGACTCCCCAACACATATAGAATTGCATAATTTATTCTACACTCCAGCTAGAACCTGCGCCAGCTAGGTTTTCATGTGGTCCTTAATGGAGGAAAACATTCTATGGAGGATGAAATTACATGGCGTCTGCAGTCATCACAGCAATCATGAATACACCACTGATATGGCCCCCCAACCCAAAAAAGGACATGCTGGAAAAACGATATCCGTATGGTCACCAGGAGTCTAAATAGACTTGATGATACTCAATAAATTTACTGGATACTTACTGTTCAACATCACTTAGTTTCTTGGCTGTCAGGAGATACTTGCTGATGTTAGACATTAGACTTATCCCTTTCCAGGAAGTAGCTCTACAAATTTATTTACAACTATTGTAATTGCTTTTACATTGCTTAGCCGATGATTTAATTCAAGTTGACGGGGGATGGCTTCAGCTTTACTTGTTTATACAAGTGGTCTTTATCAGAACTAAAGCAATCCAGCATATGTACCTTACTCAAAGGAGTAATGGTGTCTCCCCTCAGAGTTAAACACACACTCTCAGTCACAAGTTTAGTTCATTGCTGTTATGCTTTTTGACAACTTCAGCCCTTGTTTGTCACTTGATATGGTGGTGTGTGTTTTAGCTGAACTCAACTAATACTGGTATACTCTGAAGGGTAGAGAGTAGGAAATGTACATAAATTAGAATTTTTACTTTTTTGTTGGCCATACTGGCAGATTCATGTCACAATATGTTGAGATATTAAGAACTATAAATTCATAATGCCCTTTTTTCTACTTTATCTTGAGGTAAAGCAGATCTCATGTTTTTCAGTGTAGGCAGGAACCCAGTCGTGAATGTACATTTGCAAAACATAGCCAAAATGTGTTCCAGTCGTGTGTCGAAGCTTATTAATAGTACAACTCAGTTTAAAAGAGCAACACCGTCTTTCCTGTGCCGTTAAGCCAAAGCATTGCATGCCCAAGTCTTGTGAGAGATTTTCAGAATACGAGAATGCCTGTAAGATGATTGCAACCCCATGTGCTTAAAGTAAAGTCAAGGACAGTTGATTTCTGTGCTGAAACAGAGAACTCACCATCACTGGTTTTGAGAACAGACTCACAAAGTTTGGCATTGGCACATGAACACTGTGCTGCCTGATTATCTTAAAAATTTTTGTAATGCAAGTACATTTTTTTCCCCAGACTGAATACATGCAAGTGTTGTGCATTTGATGGATGACCGTCTGACAAGAATGTGCAGAAAAATTACATATTTATGGTACATTTTCAATAACAAACAAAGGACAAGTTAATTGTGAAAATCCTAGTGTTGAAATTCAACTATAGAGTGGAATGGCAGTGCATTTATAACTATTATATTGATCACAATGGGACTCATGAATATAGCTATACTGACAAACAACGTCCAGACGTCAATGACAGGGATAGTACTTAGATTTTTATTATTTATTTATTTATTTTTTGTCCTGGAGAAATTCAGTTGTTATCTAGGGTGCACCAACCAGGACCTTGAACTCTGCACCTTCCATTCACCTTCCCCCCAAGTAAAACATTTAAAAAAACCAAAGTCGGCACCCTCTATTATTTCTTATATTATTTCTGATGATTTGGACTAAGAAGAAAGTCCCCAGCTCACAATCATCTGTGTTACATGTTGTCTCTTAACCCGAAGCCAAATTCACACGTCATATATCACCTCTTAACCTGAGGACATGTCCGCACATATCACATGTTATCTGTGAAACTGAGGACACATTCACCCATGCCATCTCTGAACCTGAGGACACATTCACCCACGCCATCTCTGAACCTGAGGACACATTCACCCACGCCATCTCTGAACCTGAGGACACATTCACCTATGCCACATGGTACTCCTGGACTGTAGCCAAACACAGCTGAAGGGGCCCTACATGCTTTCTGTACAGATGCATGAACTAAAAGCACATCTGTTTTTCATTGGTTTTGCTTCACGTTCACTCTTAAACATTTGTTATTCATGCTTGCAGAGAGCAATAATCCCTTTTTAAAGAAGGAGAACTTTGTAGAAGAGATTTGGCATCAGATTGTGCCTGAATGGTCTCAGTACAGTATATCCACAAAAAACATAAAAGCTATTTTTACATTAAAAAGAGGTAATTCTCTCTTTTTGACAAATTATTCTGTATTGTATTGACCCTTTGGAAGTAAAGCTTACATTAAATCCACACAGGACTTGAGTGAACATATAAAAAAATAAATGCAGTCTTTACTAAGAGAGGCTGTTTAAAATCTAATGAATTTAAAAATAACATTTGACGTTGAATCGAATGTTTTAAATTCACAAGCACCAAAAATCCCTGAACTTCTATTTTAGAAGCAAAAACACATGCATTATATATGTTACAGTAGATGTCAATCCTGAAATTTTAATCGAATTGTTTCAAGCAATTTGACACATTCACTCGCTACATTCACTGTTTGCAATTAAATGCGGTTCAACGAAAATGAGGAATGAACCGGGACACATGAAGACAGCTGCTATATACTGCCATCCATAGATCATTTAAGGAATTGCAGCCAACCTGAAAGTGCTCAGCACAGATGAAGTTCAATATAGGCATGCTGTATTGTGTACAACTACAAATTGTTGCTATTCAAACATTTACACATCATATTCAATGTATACGTTAACAAATGTTAATCAATGTTTAATCATAACAGTGCCAACACAATAGCATTTCAAAAAATGTAAACACAAATTTCCTTTGTCTTATTCTGTATGAGGCCTTGCTTACATAATGGTCTCACAGTAATACTGGTTTTCATTAAAATGTCAATCATTTCCTTTCCTCATCCTGAATCATAGATTTCTTCTAAAACAGACAAAAAATTTGTATACAAATAGAGGGAACATGCAATGTCTCTACATTAACTCACAAAAGCGCAAAACCTGTTCATCTGCTGTTAATATCAAATTTCTTGTCCTGCCATTCTAAAACTTTGCCCTTTTCTTCTACCACCAGAAAGTTATTACTCAGTCTGCCAGTTTTAGAAATGCGTATAACAGTGCCTGCCACACGGAGTACACCAATAAATTAAAGGCACTGGGAACACAGACGACTCATTCAACTCTCTGAGGCATCAAAAAGATCTATTGACCATTTGAAGGCAGTAATCTGTCTTTTTTCTTATTGATGTGTTACTGAATGTCCACCATTCTGACCAAGATCACACACCAGCAGACCAGCCAACACGCTGGGCATCCTTATTCTGCTTCTTCACCCATAAAGTCATCACAAATCCATTACAGTGCCAAGAGTGCGGTTGGTTTTTTCTGCAGAATGACAGAAAAAGTTAAGCCAAACTTGCATAAGTACAGTCACATGTAAAGTGTCTATGGCATTATGCATTATTACTCTTTTAGAAAAAGGGCAAGGCTAACACAACTTGAGAGCTTGTGCCTGACCTTGTACTTCAGACATGTATTTCTAGGATCCACAAAAAAAGTTATTTCTCTAATGTTTTCCCTGTAGCATGTTACTGGCATTACACTTTTTTAAGAATTTTAAGTATTAGGCTATTTTGTTTCTGGCAAACCTTGTTAGAACGTCATCTACTTCAAGTAAGAAAGACAAACTTGTAGGAGAAAAGCATTAAACACATGCTATGATGTATTCAAATTAAGTGGTCTTTGTTTTTCTTGTAACAAAAACTAGGCTGACTGGTTTGGATCTCAGCATTAAGATTTCAGGCAAATTTAAAGATTAAAAAACCAATTCATTCCAGTTTAGCATTAACAATGCTACATATTGCTTGTTCATTCATCTCCAGGGGATCTGGCCAGTGAAACAGCAAAAATTTTAATATTTATAGCTGTAACTATAAAACAAGGTATCCAGGACAGTCAAAAGAAAATCTAATGTGGCATTTTCCAGTACACCTATTCAGAAATCACTATAGTTCAATGCTGCACACAATTCTGTCCAGAAAGACAGAAGCCTCAAGCGTCTGAATTCATTGGATAATCTAGCTTTCTGTGATTCCTTAGAGGACACCTTAGAAACAAAAGCATAGTTTAAAACTGGGTACCTGTGTGGCTATAGAAATTTCAGTGTGCCAAACCAAGCTTCAGCCTCTCTCCTGGCCCAAACCCAAACCCTATCTCTAGCCCCTCTCACAATCCAAACCCTTCATCCAGCCTCTATCCTGAAATGAAGCTTAACTTTGTCTCCAGCTCTTCTCCTGACCTGAACCCTAATCATGGCTTCACTTGTGGACTTGAGAGGGTGCAGGGGGAAACCAACCACCCTGGTGCCATCACGGTAAAAAAAAAAAAAAAAAAAAAAAAAAAAACATTGTAGATTTGCCCTAGAGTGTAAAAAACACTGCTATTGCCTGTGTGAAAAAGTATGATGATGTGCCCTACAGAACAAAAAAATGTAATGAAGTGTCTTAATGAGTGCCTTTGCAGAGGTGAAAATGTGATGCAGTGCCTTATTAGGTTTTCTTTCAATTGTCTAAAAGGTCTCTATGGGTATCTTTTCAATGGAAAGGATGCTATTATGAAGTGTATTCCATGGCCTAAAGGGTGCATTTTGCAGCAGAGAAAATGGAAATGCAATGCTGTAAAGTCTTTGTCCAAGCACTAACCTGGTCCACAAGCCATGTTTAGTCACCAAGATGTTGGTGTCAAATGTTTCACAGTGAGGTAGTTTACTAGAAATCAGTACCAATATTCAGAAGTGAAAATGCACAACTCTGTAAACATGACCTACAGGTCATAAAAATAAAAGTCTTGTACATTCTTTAACAACCTAGAAACATTCTGAGACTATTTAGTCTTACATTGTTGGAATTTTTTGTCTAAAACTTGTGCAGTGCCTTTTAAGGCCCCACTATACATCACAGTATTTGCACTAAGAGCAGGAAAGCACGTCACCGTGGCAGATTTGCGCAATACATAGCTGCTAGGAGGAACCAATGGGAGGCACTGGCTTTAAAGATGGCGGAGGTAAGGAATGTTTGTGTTTCTCTTGAACGCTGATTTGTTTGTTCCTGTGTTTTTTTTTTTTTATACTGTGATTTTTTTTCTGGAATGTCCATCTTGTAATTTTAAGGTTCAGACTTGTGTCATGTGTTAAATACATACAAATAAATACATATTTAAAAAATTAACGTTACATTGACAGTCGTACCGAACATGCTAGCTACCATTTTAAAAAAAGAGCTGTTAATTACAAGATACTCGTAATAATTTGTAGAGGGTTCTTGGCAGTCGAATAACCCTTACCCGACGTGTATAGTCCCCGCCGTGGTTTTTTTTTTTAATCGCTGTATGGACAATGGTTGCGGCTGGTGTCAAGATTTGAGCTACTTCAAGTAACATCAAGATACCCGATATTCACTCATTTTGTTTAAAAGTTTGCTGCTACGCCAAAAGAAAACAATTTAGTTTCGTTACGTCAACGGTTGCGTTTAGCATAGTGTGTATATATAGCGAAAGTTTCATACCAGTACTTTGAGAAAGGGGGATGAAAACGGTATTTTTGTATTGCTCGTAATATGCAATGCAGCGTTGATTATGAGTAAACCGATACTATAAACGTTTCACACGATGAGCTGTAACACGTTGGGTAACAACGACCGGCGGCATGACGCCTTTCCAGAGTTTTGTTCATTAGTGAGGAAGCGGCGGAGACGCGAATGCGGCCGCAGGCGAAAAGAGACGAGGAGCTCTCGGTTCTGCCACGTGCGAAGCACGAAACGCTGCGATACGTTACACCTTCAACCAAAACGTCGACTTCGGCTGGTCTCGTGCCAGTCGGTTAATATGTAACCGGATCCGAAATTCCAACAATGCATTTTCTAGAACTTCGATAATTATTCGATTCTGATTGGTCGAGAGGATGTTCATTCATTTTAATTATATGGCGGCATTCGCGGATTCAACATAAAATGAGCATATGACCGTTATTATGGAATTTCTGTGTAATCGTAACGTTTAACGTTTTATTGGTTAATTCGCATTCTTATATGGTGCAAAAACTATAGTTTTTGAAGCGCCATGATCCACTAATTTTCTAGGTCATAGAATTTTCTTATATAAAGAAAATTCTTGAAAAACTCACAAAGTTATATTACCTGATCTAGAAAATTAGTGGATCATGGCGCTATATATATAACCTGTGTTGTACGTGGCCAGGAGCCTATCCCTTCGATATAAACATTTTATATACATTTTATACGAGTGTGCTATTGTAATTAGTACAGGTACATGTAGTCAAGGAAAACAAATGCCAAAAACAACAGTCTCAGTTTATCATTTAGCTGCTTATTTCACAGCTAGACATCAGTTGGGGAGAACCAAATTGGTGATTGATTTTGTTTTATGACATTGATGTATTATTTAAAAGCCATACCTGAAGCCTGATCTTGGGCTGTATTAATCCTTGTTTAGTCTACTAATGGATGAACGAATCTTTATTGACTACATTTATATTTTAAATTGTGTGGATTCTAAAAAAAATCCAAAATGGGTAAATTTTTTACACAGTTATGAACTGTGGATCCTGTAATGATTTACAACGTCTTTGTATTATAGATGTAAGCAGTCTGTATAAATGGAGCACAGAGTCTGTTTTTCCTAATTTTCTTTTTAATCTAAGAATCCCAGTGGGTTGTTTTCGTAATTTATTGTGCGTCGTATTTGGCTGCATTGCCAATGTTTTATTTTGAGGGGGGAAAAAAAAAAATCTCAAAATGTAAAGTGGAGCCGTGCTTTCATTGCTGTTCTTCCCTCCTTCTCAGACCCACAGCCTGCAGGACATTAGGCAGCAGGCGCCCATAGCTGCAAAAGTTTTTATCCAGAGGGACTACACAAATGGCACAATGTGCCAGTTCCAGACCAAGTTCCCATCAGAACTGGAGACGAGGGTATGGTAAAGTGCCAGCGTGGCGTGATCTTGCAGAGGACTCCGGGGGGTCTCCATGTGTCTCATGCTCTTAAGCATTTCTAGGATCTTCAGGGCCATGATTCCCAGACTAAACAGTTCAGTGTGACTGAAGGTACAGGAAAGCATTACCCCTCTTTTTGTAGTTTATTCTGGACCTTGTGCCAGTGTGGTCTTCATGCTCAGTTTAACTTTTATGTACCAGATGATTTAAAGTTTTAGCTCAAGTAGGTGTCACATGATTAGACACTGTGTTATAACGTTTAGCAGTCCTTTGAAAATTGCTATATAAAGTGACTGAGAGGTTCAGAAGAGTCATTTGCAATATTTTTGATGCATGAATGCACTTTAAGTAGAAACCTAGGTCACAGTTTGGGTTCTGCCTGAATCGGAGGGATCAGTTACTGCTGTGATGGGCATTGCATTGTGCATTAAGTTGGAATTTATCCATTGCTAGAAAAAAGACCAGTTTACAGAAGCATTTTTTTTGAGAAAATCCTAATGGGGCAAACTCATCTAAAAAGGGACTAATTCCAAAGATGCAAAACACCTGCCAGTCTGAGATCTTTAGGTTTTTATCTCAGACTAGTGCCCGGTCTGAGACAGACATGTTTAAAGATAAATTAATGAAGTAACTGCAGCCTGATTTTTAAATCACTGAATACATCTTTTAAGATTCAGCTGTTGTAAGGAATACATTTTATTTTGGAACATTTAAGTTCTCTTGGAGTAGGTTCACAGACAGCAGATTTATGTGTCCTGTATACTTACATTTTACTTTTATTAGGTGTTAGATTTTTATGTTCTTTCACTATTTGATCTCTCTGGTATGTACATTACTCAAGGAAACCTGCAATGAATTTCTCAGGTGAACAGACCTGGTAGGCCTCCAACTGAGGCAGCGAATGTGCTGACCTAGTTCAACACTGTTCTTGGGTCGTCTTAGCTCTTTGAGCTTGACAAATGCCTGTGGTACAGACAGAGTATGGTGAAGTCTGATGTGACGTGTACAGAACAGCTACAATCACTGAATATGAGCAAACTACACCATCCAAACTATAGGCCTATATCATTCTTTTCTGTTGGTTTCCATAAATTCCCTCTATCATTTATCTTTATTGTCTATTAGTTCCACTTGTTATTGGGCTCTGTTTTGCCTTAGACTTGAATATTGCATTATAATATTTTCTTTCAAGCATTAGATGTTTTTTGAATTAGCGTATGACAGTTGCACGGACAGATGGTTACAAAACGGCCAGAACTGTAACGTGTGGCTGGAATACTTTCCACACTTGGTGCCCAGCAAACAATCATGGGTGGAGCACTATATAACTGAAAGATGCAAGAGCAGAAATGTGGTTTGAATCCTCACTGTTTGAGGCCAGATTTGAGGGAGAACAAAGATGTTTTTTGATGAGCATTGAGCATGCTCCAGACGACTGATCTGCCAGGGACACAAGGACAGGACAACCTGGAGCTTGCCCAAGCTTTCAGAATGTCCCCCCACTACCACCACCACAATTGGCCTACAGGCTACATTTGATACACAGTATGTAGTGTGTTACTAGTTTTTTTTGTGTACTCTTTATCCAAGGGATTATTTATGATGGCCCTCTTTTTCCAATTTCATGCTATTTACCGTACTCTGGAAGAAGTAGCCTTTTGAGAAGTCGTACAGTACAGAGTGAAAACATGCAGTAAACAGTCTTCCAAGGCATTCCAGTTACTAGCTCAAAGGGGTTGCTGTGCCATTTGATTATCACTTCTGGGAAAATACAGGCTGAATCACTGCAGTGACAGACAGGTGAAATTGAGTCATCTGGTATTCTTGAAATGTCTAGCTTTCACTGGCCTTATTAGAAGCGTCTCACTGTTCTGTTGAAGAGTAAAATACTCTGCACTGCAGTATCACCTTTTTCTGTCCATTTTTCTCCATATGTGTCATTACAGTTTAACACATTCTTGTACACAAAACTGACTTCCAAGTATTTGTGTGTGTGTGTTTCAGATTGACAAGCAACAGTTTGAGGAGACTCTGCGGACATTAAACAGCCTGTATGCGGAAGCAGAGAAGCTGGGCGGTCAGTCTTATATGGAGGGCTGTGTGGCCTGCCTGACGGCGTACACAGTCTTCCTGTGCATGGAGACTCACTATGAGAAGGTCTGAGCTACTAAACTACTCTCACAAGGTTGCATAATATGAACCCATAAACCCATTTAAGGAAATGTCTCAGATATTGTCTGACCTAGTTTTAACACGGTCGTGTACTCTTACTTATTTGTAAGTTGCTCTGGACAAAAGGGTCTGCTAAATAAATAAATGTAATGTAAAGATGAAAAATGTCATCTAAAATTATTTTTTGTGAGGTGCAGTTAAATTTGGTATCCAGACCAAGGGGTTCATGAACATGCAGGTCTCCAAAAGAAACGCTCGACCTGCCACCAAATATTTTCAATAAATAAATGGTTCCTCTGTTCCTCCTTTGGGAATTGGAAATTCGTGTGCTTTGTACACATGGTTGAGCTATGCAAAATTGTAAGAGGTAGATGGGTTAAGAGAAGATGTACTTTTCTCTATAAATTTATTTAATTCACTATTCTCAAAATTAATCCAAGAGCACCCAGGGATTAGACATGGGTTATCATGAATACTGTAATGGTGATATAAACTATGTATTTATCTTTACATTTTAAAATGTAAAAGATTCTAACTTGCATTATTATAAATAACACTCTTTCTAAATCTGGCCAGAAAATAGTTATTGATTATTTTTTTAGACTAGTATATGAATGACAGTAGTATATGTAATAATTAAAAGCAGACACTTGACAGGAGTGTACCTTTTTCTGTATGCTTTCAGGTGTTAAAAAAGATAGCAAAGTACATCCAGGAGCAGAATGAGAAGATCTACGCACCACGAGGCCTGCTGCTTACTGACCCAATTGAGAGAGGCTTGAGAGTTGTATCCTTTCTATCACTGGTCCCTGTCAACTCTGGTCCTCGATGTACAGGATCTCTGCTCTCTGCTGGTGCACAACAACAGGGTGGAAGTTGGAGAATTGGGTTTGGTAAGATGGGTGATTTCCTCCCCTTTTCCCCCTCAGTCAAACTATACTTGGAATCCCTCAGCTCTGGCAAGACATTCCAGAATATTGATATTGTCACTGTTGACATGTTTGAATTAGACAATATAAGAACCAATTGCAATAACACAATTTCATGAATCACTAAATTTTTAAGTTCAGTGTAGTTCAAGGCCCTCTTGGCTAATCACAGGGTTACTGCACCTTATTGTAATGAATCTTGTCAGTATGCAAATCTGGTAGCTGTTCAGCAGCTGATAGTGCATTTCAATTAGATGGTTGGGGTTTCAAGGGTATGGATGGATGTTTTTGTTAAGCATACTGCGGTACTCGTTAAAAAAACCTGCTCAGTACCTCAATTGGTTACCAGCTATATTATACAGGGCTTAAGAAGCAAGGAAAAATCCAAATTATTCTGTGCTGGAATGTGCAGTAAATGTGATATTTCCAGTTTAATGTTTATGAACAGAAGATAGTTGATGCAGTACCGCTTCAGATCATGGTGGATGTATACTACTGACAACCCTTTAGTTGTAACAGTTGAAAGAGAGAATGTTGTCCAAGGCTGTAAGCAGTAACGTCAATACAGCAATTTTTCCTGTACAAATTTAAGGAAAATAACACTGGTCTGTTGCATCTACAGAAAATATAAAAGCCTTCTGTGAAAGGCACATTTGCCAGACTTTTTTGTAGATTTAACAATGAAACTGCTGTCAGGGAGGGCTGTATCCATAAAGTATTACTGAAATCTGGCTGTTTTCAGCCCCCTGACTATTTGTTGGCCAAGTGATGACTTGGGCAGTTTCTCCAGCATATATCCTCCAAGCTGCTGATCTTGGCTTGAGAGCAGCGCCAAGGGGAGGATGAAGAGGAGCTGTGCTCCTGGCCTCTGTTTCCTTTCCCCCTTTGCACTCCCATGACCCTGCAGCACTTCTGCTCCTTTGTGTCCTGCCCACTCCTTCCTGGGTCTCTGCGGGAACATACATTCAGCCTGTGTCACTTGACTACCTCTTTTTTTTCCCTTAACCCCTTTCTTAACCAGGTTGAAATAACCATATTTGAAGACAGAAGCACAGGTTCAGGAAGATAAGGCCTACCCAAGGTGAGGGTTGTAAATTTTATGCCGCTAGTGACGGCACAACTTTCAATCTCTGTTAGAAAATTTATTTTTAAACTTTGGTGTATTGTATTTTAGTAACAGCACTACATACGTGTTATTGCAATATATCTTTGGAGAATTTTCAGTTCTTTGTGCAAAGATACAAGTCCAGGCTCAGGATACTGTTCTAGTGCCTGGTTTCAATAACAGATATGACATTCACAGTGCCGGGAATTTAGTATTACCCAGAACACTTTTAAACGAGAGGAATGTATTAAAATGTTTTTCAGCATGTGAGTAGATGCACTGTGACTTTGCTGTACTGCTGATCTGATTTCAGTGTCCAGTTTCTGCATTGTAACTGACTATGCGTTATATTGGAAGCCATTAAAGCAGTATTTAACAATGTTCGTGTGGTCATGGGCACAGGTTATGCCAAACAAGGGAAACACATGGGTGTTATTTTCACTGTACCTACTTATGTGTGAAATAATTTTTATGTATGTTGAAGTTCACCTGTATGTTTTTCTTGATTACCCAAAAATGTAATTGGTATAACTAGGTTTAACTTACCTTGTAGTCAGTGACAATAATAAGGGCTTTACCATTTTAGTGTTTCATTCAGCTGTTTTATGCTAATTGTCTTAGTTTAAAACGTCTTTTGGGTAGAAGTAAAATTAACACCTTAAAAATACTTTGCTGTCTTTATGGCATTATAAAAATTACATAAAATTGTTAAACGTACCACATGGCAAAATTGTATGGCCCAATTTAAAACCTGAAATAATTCTTGTTTAAAATTGTATGTGTTTCACTTTCTGCCGTTGTTTGCTGCATGTGAAACTTAAGGTTTTCAGACACTGCAAAATTACTGGAAGTACATATCCTTCTGCTGCTGTTCAAAGCAATAACTTTCAGGAGCCATGTTGCTGACTGTTCTATGTTATTTATTTATTTTTTTAAGTTACCAAATGTGGTAACTTTAAAAAATGTGATACGTAGACTATGAAATGTTGTGAGTGTATTACTAGGTCCTTGCTTGTCCTATACATGTCTATTGTTAACTGTTTTGTTGTGATGATCCTGAATGAACTGTAGTATTAATAATCAACCTGCTTATCCATATAACATTTAATGTTTATATTGGTGGTTTTACATACATGTGTTCTGTCGTGACCTAAATCAAATTGTTTTAAAGATAAACAAGAACAGCAGTTTTGCATATTAGACTTAGTGTTTTGCACACGCGAACACACACCCAGCATACAGTCAGTATTCTGTATATTTCCTTGCATAATCAGATATGCTCATGATGATAATGGTAAATGATGTAATACTGGTGGTCCTTGAATTTAACTATGTTATATATGGATCGTGAGAAAGTCAAGGCATGGAAAAATATTAAGAGCTGATATTCTTTCTGTGTCCTAGCATGGCTAACCCTATAGTTAAGTATTTAAGGTGTTCAAAAGAGGTTTCCCTGCTCTGTCTCTGCACTTCCAAGGGTCATAGTAGTAGCAGCAGCACATTTCCCACAAGAGATCAGGTCTGGAATTTCACGGCTAATGGTGAAGTGCTTGATGGATCATTCCCTTGCGTGTAATTGCTCCAGACCACAACGTGCACTGTAGGAAAACAAGCCATTTAGTGGTAATGGCTGTGAAATGAGTCATAACTGGGCTGTCCTGCCAAGTCTGTCCGGCTGCAGTTTGAATAGAGCAGATGCAAACCAACCACTTTCAACGAGCCCTTTGGCCGTCGGCAAAGTGACTGACAGATTCGCCTTCGAGCAAGTGTCTGACCACCCAAACCTTTTTGTATTAAAACAAGATTAGTTGTTGAAAATACAATATGTAAACATATATTTAAAATCCACCGGTTGAATTTCAGCCACTCTTAACAACAGCAATTTATATACCTTGTACTTAATGTAGTATATAAAAGGTATATAAAGTGCCTTTTTGGCATGGCATAACACTTGTTCACCTCATGTCTGTAGTCTGGTTCTTAAGGACTCAGGAACTATATAAAAGGCAAATGCTGAACTGAAGAAGTCTGAACTGTAATCATCATAATTGGAAAAAACAAGCCAAGGATCCATCCTCAGAAGCAGACCCCCCCCCCCCTTTCAAAAGGATGTTTTCTACTTTTTTGGGTTTACTATAAAGCTTCCAATTTGCATCTTAAACTTTGTTGGAAAATGAGTCATAGAACAAGCTAATAATTGTGTTCCATTTTACTTTGCAGTCTCCTTAACACTGCTGACATCTGACTGAACACCTCATGTCTTCATTAATGACACTCTTGCCTCCAAACTCTAAAATGGGCGCTGGGGCAGCAGGTGGGTTAACCCACTCTGCCCAGCGTTGACTAACTTCTGCCATCCTGGAACTCCTGTGCTGGGGGAAACTACAGCGTTTTAGTAATCTATTTAACTTTGTTTGTTGAATCGGTTGCTCTGCCTTTAGCTATTATGTGTTATCATTCATGAAACAAGAATGATTTTGGACTGTTGAAGAAGGGTTTGACTTTTTTTCCTGTTGGACCATATGTATGCTGGTTCTTACTCCTAGCATGTTGCCCTTGCTTATTTGATCAGTGTCTGTGAAATGCACAACTTAAATGCTGCGTTTTCTTGTAAGCAGAGAAAACTGTGGATCTTAACATGCAGTTTAACTGACATTTAAAAAAAAAAATAAAAAATGTCAGTTATACTCATATCAGAACAGATTCACTAAGACAGATGGCTGGAGAAGAAACCAGAGATGTCCAACTCAGCAGGGTTTGTTGGGCACACCTGTTGTCTTTGTAAGTTTATATGACTTAGTCCGGAACACCATGTTATTGTTTCAATTTTACTGCCACCTTACTGAATTTTCTTTTTCTTTAGTGTAAATCACAGCTGTGGCATACAATTAATATGGACGTGACCAGCCCATGAGGTGTAATCGTTAAATTGGTCTTTTAACATATTAGGACACAATGGGTAATTGTGATGTGGTTTGTGTTGATAATTCTAAGTTTTAATGACTGTTTTCTACATTCATATTGGAACTGTACAGGAAATGTTTCCAGAATTATGTTAATATTTTATCCCATGGCATTAGTTATGCCCATGTAATTTAGCAAAGTATACGGCAGAGAAATCTGACACTTTGTTACAGATTGTCGGCTGTTAAATGAAAATGTTTTGATTCCTTTTACAAGAATGTTTTAGTGATACTAATTCATTATTCCTGCTGTGTTCAGTGAGGTTATATTGTGGCAAATGGAGTGTTGTTTTATTTAAAAGCTCCAAAATGGAAAAATGTGATTGTTCTTGGACAAAAGGTGTAATAGATGTGAACATTGTGTTAAATCAAGACAAGCTTGGTTTTATTGTACATCCAGCTTTATAATCTATTTATGTAATACCATAATGGACCATTTGTTATACTTTATGCATATTATTTAAGTATATATGTAGACACACTTTGCACAATATACCAAACATATCCAAGTATGTGTTTGGGTGTATGGATTTTATTTTTTGCTATGTCTCTTCAGGCTCTTTTATTTAAAACCTTTTTTTCTTCTTCAAAAGACTGTGTATGGTAATTTTAGTTTAAAGCAATAGTGGAATCCTGGTGAAAAACAACTATGACGGGTCAGTCCTAGATGACAGTGAATCTAAAAGCACAGTTTTACCCTGGGATTTATCTTTTATTTCCAACTGCACAGAGATCGCTACAGAAAAGCATAATTGAAGTAAGAGCACTTATTGACGTGCACACCATGAATATTTAAGGCTTCGATTATAAGACTCGCAAGATAGATTGTCAGTAAATGATCATGAAATATATATAAAATCTTTATAGTTATAGACAATAGTATATACCATTTACTAAAGTTTCAGTTCTGTTAAAAATTGAACATAGTGCTTTGAAGTTGCAGGACTCTGAGAGGATGTTTATTTTAAATGTACTGTATTATAACTTCGCATCATGCTGGAAGCCTCTCAGTATTTGAAGCTGTTTTTAAAAATTCTACAGGGTCTTGTACTTTGAAAATGTTGGTAATCAAATGGCTGTAATTTATCACCTTAGCTCAATTCCATTCCAGATTCAGGACATGAACTTTTATTTTATTAGTTTTTTTGCACTGTTAAGTTTCTAAGCTCTGCATTCCTTTTAGTGGGCTTAATGGAGAACATGAAAACTAGGAAAGGATAGCCAAGTCTCGTCGCTGCATCGTTCATTAAATGATTGCCTGATCTTCAATATAAAATGAATACAAATATGCAACATTTATTACATGTGGTACCAATATGAAGCTTATTATGAACTGATCAGATTTTTGTGATCCTTCAAACCCAACTCAGGACCCTGATGCAATGTATATGACACCACGAAAGAGCAAGGAACCGCAGAATTTAAGATAGAGGATCAGTGGTAGAGAGAGCTGACATACCATCCCGTTGTTGGAGATATGAAATCAGGTTTTGACAGCAGGTTAGATCACGGCAAGAGAATTAAAAGGGATGGAGAAGCATCTGTATTTTTGTCTACCTCTGTATAACAGCTGAAATGTGTTTTGATCACCATCACCCACGTTTTGTATTATACTAAAGTCGTTTTAGAACAAGCATTACTTAATTTTCCTTTCAGTGAAGTCACTCTTCTGGGTTGTATAAACTAAAGCTGGAAGACATAATTAGTAACTTTTGGGGGTGAGTGTGGGATATCCACCACCTCTTTAGGTAAATTTAGTACAGTTACTTGTTTTGACAACTTTAGTAATATGATTTTAAAGGATTTTTTTTTACATTCCTGATGATCCATTCCTTATGTTTTCTGAATGCATTATATACATTATCATTTAAAATGTTTTATGTAATGTTTGCTAAATAAATGTGTTTATAAAATTACAAATTGTATTTGTCATTAATGAAGTGTAAACCTCAAGAATGTTCTTACACCAGAAATGTTAATTGAAAGTACTGGGTACTAAAGTAGTTCGGTTTATATCGACTTCAGCTGATATTCATGTTATTGATTAGTTTTGTGTTTTGAGAGACACCATAACCGAACCCAACTGTTCAAAGTTTAGGGTTGTGTGTCTGGCGCGCCGCATTTTTCACTTGTGCAAATGTATTTTTTTTTACTATGGTGGCATTAAAGCATTTTATAATATACAGGTTTAACTACACATTATAAACTCTGCTAATGAACCTGTGCTGGCTCATCTTTTTAGTTACTGGCAGAGCCAGCTGTAGCGTTATGGCAGCCCTTTCCAGAATCTGACCTGAGGAGTACCCCTCAAAGCAGCTCATGAATATATTTCTGCTCATTCATCTAGAATGTAGTATTTCTGCACTGTTACACACTGTTTAAATCTGGTAAAAAGTTGCATTAGAAATACTACAGCCAACTGTAAATAAGGTCTACTGATTTATGATGCTAACCTACTATCAAACTTGTTTGAAAAAAACTATTTCGTAGTTGTTTTAATGGGTCTTTGTGGTTTTCATGGCCTTATCAATATTCACTGCCAAGATTTAAAATGCTGAGTTCTTGTAACTGCTAAATATTAATTTAACATTAAATAGTAAAGCTATCGTAGTTATTTTAAGAATGGTGTCATCTCGTGTCCTTTTTAAAATCTTTTTCCTCTTGTCTGTAGTGGCTGGCACTGTAACTGGCGTGCCTCAAGGCACAGGCAAAGATTGATCATATTAAATGTGTTTTTGTCTTGTTTGCGTTAACTATAATGTTAGTTTAGTTATTCCAAGGTTTCTGGTTATGTTCCATGAAGTGTATGTGCGTTTGACAAATGAGCATTAGCTGGCTGCTGTCAACATGGAGTGTATTTACTTACATTACCTCCTCCAGCAACGTATTCTCAGAATGGGTCAACTCGTGTGATCTTAGGCCGTTACTAAACCGTGTAATATGTTTATAAAAAAAAAAAATGTTATGATCATTGTCTGATGTCACCATGTATTGGGGGAGTTTCAGTTACATGACTAGTTTTTTTTTGTGTGTGGCTGTAGTGGGCCCCCTGCTGACTGAACAATGCATTATTAGAACTGGCACTGGTTACCAGTATCTGTAATACATTTTTCCCACCTCACATGGCTGCATATTACCTGATGTGCTGAACAGACCTTGAATCAGTTACTCCTAGAAGCAGAATGGTGTAGCTTCTATAATAGCCAGTTGGGTATGTTGTAGCATGGTTGGCATTCGTTAGACCAATAAATTTATTAAAGGTTGCACAGACATTTTTAGGCATAGGCTACACACACTGGAAAAAATGTGGAGTGACGTTTACTTGAAAAAAGCTAAGCAACAATTGCCATACATAAATTCTAAGTAAATTTTACTAAAAACATTCTCAAGTAAACCATACTTACAGGTAGCACTAGACTTTATTAAAATTACTTAAGTAAACCTTAATGAATATTTTCAGTCTTTGCCACTAGAATTTACTCACTCTTCTATAGTAATTTTTACTTAGCCTATCTTCAAACTGAATTACAAAACTGCTCTCTAGAAATGAATTACCGTATATTAAAGTAATATTTACACACAATTTAATCTTTTTAACATTACAGCTGCAAACATTTTAGTTTCCTCTTAGTCAACAAAACCGTACTAACATTATACTGCCACAAAAAAAAGCACTCATCAGTACCCGTTTTATTGAGACAGAAAGCAGCACACCTAGCACCATCTAGGGGCAAGAATGCAAAGCAGCATTTGCACACAGTTGTGGCCTTTCCAAATAATAGAATTGCCAAAAACATCCACCACTTGAACACAACATATTTATAAATTTAGTAAATCTTGGATACAACGTCCAATCAAGTTTCCAAAAGTACCTAAAATACCGAGTGGCAACTTAACTCATGTCCTTTACTATACGAATTGGCGTCACACCTTTATATTATAATGTCTGTGTATTTCTTATAAATAATCTTAATCTGTATTTGAGAATTAAGGGTAAATGTGCCAACATTACAAAAAGGATCAAAAAAAGGTGAGTTCTGAGTGTTGATTAAAAAGTCTAACATTAATTCTTTTCTGACATTGTTTTCCCACAAATTGGAATCTGTTGTTTATTTTTGCATAACTGAAGTAAACCACTATTTTAAAAAGTCATTCTATATAAACAATTGAAGCTTCATATATTGTCAGTTCACTGCTTGTCTCCAGAAGTGAGTTTTGCAGTGTAGTTTACCTCTTTGTTATACATTTCTAATCAGAAATATCTCCAAACAATTCTAAAGCCATGGGATGCACACAAAGATGGTGATAAAGTAAAATTCTGTTTTATGTGATTAACTTCATTTCCTTTATCAATAACAAATAGAAACTTCATACCATAATCAAAAACAGCATTTATATAATTTCTGGTATGCTTTGGATTAGTGTAACTACACAATGTCAATAAATGCATGCAGAGAATGAACATGATAATATTAATGAAACACTGTTTCTCTTGTTAAATAGGGAGTCCACAGGAATTGTGACTATTTCAGATTTTTAAATCATTTGCCTTGCATTATGAAGCAGGTATTCTGATGAAAAATTGGTTTGTAAAACAGGAATAAATTCCGCTAATTTGAAGCTTGAAACAATTTTGGCAAACAGGTAAAATCATGATCATGTATGATGGATAGGATATGAATAGGAAGCAAATATATTACTGTAAACACAATAGTAAATAAAAAAAATTAAAACAAGACAAAAGACAAATTGGAAATTGCAATCACCTACTATATTTGGATTAAAAAGGGGGCATAAAATTTAGCATCATTACTATGTCTAATTTTTAATCAAGACATCCAAATTTCAACCATATAAATCAAAAATAGTTGAGTAACACTCACGCCAAAGCACAATTCTATACATTGTGTACAAAATCTTAAAATCTTGTTTTTTCAGTATTAAATTAAACTAAAAAACTAAATTCGTGACTTCAATCTTTCTCATGGCCTCAAATGTTAAACGTTAAAATGTAATTCATGACAAAGCAATTTACCTGATTTGTCCACAAGGTGTCAGTGTTTAACTGCAGCTAAAATGCGCTAAATGCTAGCGATATTACACAATGTCAACGTAACAATAGGCCATATATGCCGAAATTCACATTGACTCACTTATCAAACTCACTCTCGCTCCCTCTCTCTCTCTCAAACAGACATACACACACACACACACACACACACACACACACACACACACACAAACTGTTATATACACTACAAAACTCTCTTACGCTCTCAAACCAGATGTACCGTTTTGGAGGAAAATCTGATAACTTTTTACCTGGGAGATTATAATTCGTTAAAGGCCTTGCCAGAGAAATTTTGCAGTTTCTCTAATTTGCTCACATTTTCAAAGAAATCGCCTAGTTAAAAATATTGTACAATTTCAACCATACAAGGAAGGCAAATGAGGATATTCTTCATTTCTTTCACAGCGCAGATATTTATTCAGGACATTGACAGCAGTTTGCTTTGGACAAGACAGCATTGGCATGAAAAGTATACAGAGTCTTTGATGACCACACAAGGATAATACCTTCCTTTCCATCATACAGCAGCCCGAGGAGGCAGGGAATGGGCATTGCATACATGTTCTGTAAGCTCTTTACATATACTTCTGTTCTTTGCTTAAATGACTTTCAGAGCAGGAAAAGAGGATTTTACAAAGTTCATTTGTACCTCCAACTACAATTAAACCTGGATTGAAACCCCACCACAAAAGTAAAATTGTCTAATGATGCAATAAACACTTTGCTACTGGAAATCCTTCAAAACACCACAAAGGCAGGAAAAATATATATAATAGAAATCATTCAGTGTGATTGTTTTTAAGTTTTTATAGCACTTTATAAATCCCAGAGGGAAATTACTTCTCTGCATTTAATTCATCCCCTAAGGGGAGCAATGGACAGTCAGCCACATGTGGTACCCAGGGAGCTACCATTTGAGTGTCTTGCTCAGGGACACTCCTAGTTGGGCTGGCATGCAAACTGGGAGACTAATGCATCTGAGCCTGATATTCTAACCACTGAGCCACCAGGTTGCTAAAGACCATAAATCATCCCCTGGGATGAGCAGTGGGCAGCCACATGCAATGCCTGGAGAGCTAGCATTTAAGCATCTTGCTCAAAAACACACGAGATTGGGCTGAGATTGGAACCAGGAGGCGTCCCAATCCCAGGTTTATTTAATGTACTTAATTATAAATTTGGTTTTCATTACACACAACATAAGTATTATGCATCTTTTCTGTTAGGCACCACAACTTAGTGAGATGGAGGATGATATCTCATGGATGCATTGATGGCTTTATTATTAAAAATTTAATAAATTAATAAATTTATATTATATATATATATATATATATATATATATATATGCATACATCTGATAACAACAGAGCCTTTAGTATCTTGCAGCTGTTTTATGATGGTTTATAAAAAAATTTGGCCTCCCATCACAAGTGCACTGTGACTATGGTATTAAATTCCTAAATGCTCAATATGTTACAAATAAGAGGACTAAACAGGCACAGTGTCATCACTGGTTGAAGTGTACACAACTGGAGAACAAAAAGACTGTGGGCAGAACTAAATCAAGTGATGATGTTTCACTTCAGCAATCTGTTAATTTCCTGGAAAACTCATCCTTGCTAGCAGAGAACTGCATCTTTTCTGTTTACATTATTCACTGACCACAAGTTCAAAGAACTGCCACTGAGTTCCAGAATCAATGGAACAAACACTACTTCTCCACAAAAAGTGGGCAAACCACACTCCAACTGTAGCAGAGAGGGATTCTTAATGTTGCAGTAGTTCATAACTGCACTTGATGGTGTTTTCAAGTAGATACAGAATTTGGTACTGATGAAGATGGCCCTATTCCTGAGCTGGACTTGCAAAATAACGTGGTTGTACCAGAAAATGTTTTCTTTACAAATTAAGCAACCATGAATTAGATTCCAGAAAGTCTTCTTTCCCTCATCACAACTAAACGACTAGTGCTTGACTGTAAGAGGGTGAACCGCTTCTGGTGTAACTCGTGACTAACAGACTGACATGTTCCAGAACTTCATCTTAATTATAAAACGTGTAAAATCAACAAACAGCTGTAATTAACTAACCATCTCCGGATATCTATCTATCTATTGATAAGAAAAACCTACGTTTCCTTTTCGAACTTATTTCAAGTGAAATTTTTTATTTCACACAACATGTGAATCAAATTAAGTGTCCATGTCTTAAGATGACTGCTTGAGGTAGCATATTCCAACTTACACTTTTAATAAAAATAAAAATAAAAAAAAAAACTTGCCTCAACACTTTCTCACGTGAACAATAACTGTCATTCACATACTGACAAAATTTTTATAGTGTGGGTAAGAAAGTTTGATGTGAGAGATTTTGACAGTATATGAATTTTGGCTAATGAGCCTTTTCCAAAGAAATGCTGCTATTTGCTTGCTTTAAGCGGTATATTTTAAATTTAATGTACTAAACGATCATTTAAGGAAATGTATAGTGTCTAGGTAAGATTTTAAAGAGAACAATGGAACATTTAACGGAAAAATATCTAAATTTCTCGTGCAGGAATCTGTTGTTGTCAGAATTTTATACGAATAAATATGTACTAAAATTACCGTTAACCAAACTTTACATAGTTTAGCGAAGTCTATTTAACTGAAGTCTAAATGAACGTTCGCGCATTAACTCGGTTATTTTATGTGTTACACGTATAATAAATACAAATATAATATTTTGTTAATCCTGTAACTTTTAATGCCATTTTTTACTATTTTAATACTAATAGTTAACGCGTCTTTGATAATGATGTATTTTCGCAAATGCCATTACACTAATCATTTTAAGAGATATGCGTAACTGTTACATTATTTGCTGTACTTCATTTTACCTCATTCATTAATATATAAAATATATATTTTTGTATTTTTCAGTTGTTTTAAGATTATCCCTGAAAGGAAAATTTGTGGATAACTTTTAGATTCTCGTCGATTCAAGTCAGAATTATTCGACTTGATGATTCTTCTTTTTTTTTTTTTTTAACTAATTGTAGAAACAGTAAAACATCACCAAAATCTGCAGTTGTCATTTGGACGAGTAGCTACAGTCCGCCACAGTTTATTCTATGCTTAATGGCACAAACAAATTTGCTGTTTGTTACAGTAACGAAGTTCCATGGAGTCCAAATGGTCTGATGACCGTTACTCCCCAAAAGAAGAAAATGCATTTGTTTATAAAGTTATTGAGGAATCGGAAACATTTCTGTAGAAAAGTAATTCGAGAAGGAATGTTTTCAAAAACATGCTCTATATGGGAAATAAAAACACCTTTTGTAAATAATTGTGCAGGTCGGAGAGGCCGAGTTTCCAGTACGGACCCAAACGCAGACTCGACAAACAGCGTTGGGGGTTCCAAAGATTTACTGAACACTACTAGCAGGAGAATACAGTGACCCAAGGGTTTCTTAGCTTAGGTATAAAAATATTTTCAAAAATCTCACAGTGAAGCCTGGGTTGGTAAGTCTGCGCACAACAGAGAAAGACCGACTTAAACCACCAACAACCAGGCAAACAGTGAAGGCAAAGGCACTTCCTTAAATACTTAGCTTGATCAGTGAAGTGGGCGCAGGTGAGCGGGAACAGTGAGACCAGGGACGGCAAAGGACAAAACCTGGACTGGAGCATCGTGGAATGAAAACAGTGAAAACCAAGGTCTAGGCAGTAGAGGTCCTGGCTGGACCGTGAGAGATTATTGTAATAATTTTTAACTGAATATTGATGAATAAATGTTACTACACATAAATGTTAACAATACTATGAAGTGAAAATACAACCAATTTCTAATAATAGCCTAACAGTTGATTAAACAATTTTATCTGGTAAGAGGGTGAAATCACATTACCTTCACACTCCTCCCATCTCCCCAATGTATCCTCCTGCCATTTCCTCTGCTGCCTGCTCAGCTTTGCATATTCTTTGCTGATTCAGAAAACCACTAAGACGTTTCTGCTCACCATCTCCGTGGTGGTGGGCAGGAGGCACCAGCTTGCAGTGTGCAATCCTACCCCCAGATACAGGTAGGGTTGCCAACTTTTGACTCTTCTTTTTTTGGACATAGTGCGATGACTTTAGGTCTACCCATCTTAATTCTCAAACTTGGCCCATTTATGCACTAATTGCACAAGCATTCCAAAATTGCAAAACATGTAACTGTTGTTTGACATAAAGTTTAACCATTACACAGTCAATAGCATGCTTTTTAAAATGCTGATTCTGATGTTGAATACCTCGATGACAGAAACGGATTGCCCACAGAAGAGGACAGCAGTGAAAAAAATAGTTGAAAAAATAGAAAAAAATTGGGCACCAAGGCAATGTGGGAAGAGGAGTATCTGCATGCTGGAAGCTGGGCAGAACTACACCAAAAACAGCAGGGGGCATGGTTGGTCCACCCGGGTCCCAGAATACAAGAGTGTCCAATGGGCAGAAGTGGTTTGGGGACATCAACTCATGGGCCTTAGGCTAGGCTGTCTGAATCCTGGCTTTATGACATGCTGCCGGAGCAAGTCAGAGGAATTAAGGTCTGACATAACAGAAGGGCCCTATACCACTGGTTAGGCGCCACTATTTGAGGAGCTGGCCACGGAGCAGAACGAATCCTCTCCTGATGCCAGCTATAGTGGCTGCCCTCGGCCCACTGAGAACCAGATGGCCTCTGATTTCGAGTAATGCATATACAGGAATGTCCAGGAGTGGGTGCTGTGGCTCCATATTTGTTTCCAACCATCTATCCATTCTTTCACTTTACCGCCTTATCCAATTCAGGGTCGCGGTAAACCTGGAGCCCATCCCAGGAAACACAGGGCACAGGGCGGGGGACACCCTGGGTGGGGTGCTAACCCACCACAATATTTGTTTTTCAAGGTCTTGCAAAATGAAGAGAAATTTAAAAATTACACACAAAAACTGCAGAAGGACTTTAGATTTTTCATCATATAAATTAGTCTGTGGATTTTTAACTGTGCTAGAGCAAACTGATAATGTCTCATATATATTTTTGTCTAAGTGTCAGTGTTGTCCCACACATCATAAATTTGTCTCAGAAATGTGTAACATTACCTTCATCAGGCTCCATCTGTACTATCCTCACTTGTTTTCCAATGCGACATGCTGCAAAGGTGTGCAATGTGGATGTACAAGACATATTTGATCTGTCACCAGTCATGCAATCATACATTTTGCATTGTGATTAATCTACTTCTTTGCTACAACCCCAACTGCAAAAAAGTTGAGATGTTTTGTAAAATGTTAGTAAATGCCATGATTTACAAATCCTTCTTGACATAAATTCAACAGAATACAGCACAGAGACAACATATTTAAAGTTGAAATTGATCAACTGTATTGCGTTTTGTAAATAAATGATTATGACATATTTTTTATAAATCGATAATACCGAGGGATTTGTATTGTATATTTTTCACCTTCCCACCTACAATGAAAACCCAGTGCACCCCGGCTAAATTTATTCTGGCCCTGTTCCTAGCTGCAATGTAGTTAACTCCAAAGGAGACAAATTCTGAAATTAGTTGAATAAATAGTGTGAATGTTGTGAAGTAGGCTGAGCCACAAGTTGGTAAACAGTGGTCACATTATGACATAGGTTGTTCAAACACATGGCCTAAAGCATTTTTGTTTATAATGGGCCTCACATTACAGTGTACTCGAATTTTTTGGAACATTATATCAAGTCAGTCAGTCAGTCAGTCAGTCAATCTTCTATACCGCTTCCTGTTAAGGGTCACGGGAAGCCTGGAGCCCATCCCAGGACACATAGGGCGCAGGGCAGGGGACACCCAGGGCAGGGCGCCAACCCACTGCAGTTATTTCAAGTCACCACTTTGTCAGTTAGTCAGTCAGTCATCTTCAATACCGCTTCATCCTGTTAAGGGTCGCTGGGAAGCCTGAAGCCTATTCCTGAACACATAGGGTGCAGGGCAGGGGACACCCAGGGCAGGGCAACAATCCACCACAGGGCACACACCACCCACTTTGTATATGTGAGAATTAGAAAATTGACCACAATACAGTGTATGTAATAACTATTTTGATGTGTTCCCTCAAAGGTCAGAGTTACAAATACTAATGTAAAAACTCGTACCGGACTTATGATTTTGCTAACTGTGAAAAGCACGTCTGATGTCTACTGTGTATCATCAGTTTTTTTTTTGTCCTGCTGTATGATTTGTGGTAATCTTGAGTCCAACTGTTATGTGCCTGGTTACTTACAGAGTTCATCCAGAATATGAAAGAGGGGACACCAGAGAAAAGATCGGAGTGCAACAGCCTCCAGAGGAACACTCTACAGGAATGATTTTACCCTGTTAGAGCAGCTCAAACCATGTCTGTGTCCCTGGACTAGTAATGTAAGGCTGTACACTCTTTATCCAATGTGTTGAGAATAATTGAATGCATCGTCCAAAAGAAACCTCTCCTAATGGATTCAGTACAGAGCACTATTAAGTGAGTGCTAAAGTAAACACTGCTGAAATTGGCAATGAAGCACAGCAAATTCATCATTTGTCTGCTTGGTAATCCATTATTTATTATTGTAAAACACACAATATGGATTTTTTTTCACTTTCCGTTCAAGTATGAGCCTAGGTAATTTAACCGTTCAGCTGGAAACATGCACCCTCATAAAACAGAGGATCACAGTTTGGTAGCACCATCACAAATACAAATGGAAAATGACTTCAAAGACACTTTCTCACACACATTTTATGCTTTGATTACAAAAATGGCAAAAAGTAACTGAAATTAAATCCCTGACATTTACAACAATAAGTTACACATTAAATGCTTGCTATCAATGAAATTATCCAAGGTAGAAAATGAAACTTAACTCACCGAGTTACACATTGCACATGGTTAGCTTTTATCACTGAATTATTTTTTCCTGTTAAGCTTAGACCAGATTGGTTTCTCTTTTTTTTAGCAATGAGAATTGTTGGCCTAAAGGGTTATTTGAAGTGGTACATTTAAATTATGTAAATAAGTTATTTTTAAATGCTGTCTCTACTGAAGGCAACCTCAAATCATGAATTTTTGCACTTTAACATTTTGCTTCAGAAGCAATGTTCATTGCTTTGGATGTGATAAAGACACAAATGTTCAATCAGCATTGAATGTGGACAGGTTTAGGAACTGTGAAAAATAAAATTTTAGTCTTTCAAACATCCTATTTTTATATTTAATATTAAGTAAGTAATTTGAGTACTCTCATTTTGATGTAATTCAGTGTAAGGGCTTGGTACAAAATAATTGCGTACACAATGCAATCACATTAATAAATTATTAAGCTGAATGTTCTTAGACAAACAGCAGTGGCACGTTTCCTAGTTTTCACTGCACAAAACCAGTTCTGAGGTATTTTTTGAGTGCATAATAAAGTATTTGTACTTGGGTTGGTGCACATTTTCAAACAGAACTTGTTCAACTTCCATATAAGGAAGGTGATTTGTTAGAATTGGCTAAACAAACCAAATAAGTCATAACAAGTGTTTTTTAGATTTTCAATGTTAAACATAAGCTTAAGAAAGTAGGGGGCCGAAAAGGAAACAAAAAACTAGAAAGGTTTGATACGTATCAAAGAATAAGCGATATAAAGATATCCTTTTTAAATATAAGAATAACGGTGCCTGATACGACAGCAATTTGTTAAAGCAAAATTTCTTTTTATATGTAAAATAAGGTTACCTCAGAAATCCATAGTGCGTGTATTACAAAATGCCAGTAAAAACTGGGAATTTATACAGCTACTGAAATTCTCCATCTACACCAGAGCTGCTTGTTTTTTTTTTTTTCCCTGAATTGTTTTATGAAATTTGAGTTCATTATAAAGTAAACTTAGTTATGTCAGAAAGAAGAATTTAGGAAAGAGTGACAGTTTTCGTAGTGTACACATGGAATGATCTCCATGGAATGATTCTCTTGAAACTTTACTGAAAGCCATTCATCCAACACTGCTGAGAAGGCCCCACCAAAGGTCTAGTTGTTTTGTCGATCTCGTGGAAGCAAGGTGATTCATCAGTCCGCATCCTTCCCTTCTCTTGTTTCTTCTGTTTACCTGTGGGTCACCTGATTGTTGATAAGTCCTGGGAAAGTATCTTCAGTCTCAGAACTGAATGAGCCACCTTCAAAAAGAGAGTAAGAGACATTGCTGGGAGTTCTGCTATAACAGTTTCTGTGGAAAGCAACAGAATCCTTGTCCAAATAATAACTGCGATCCAAAAAATGGCAAAATGTTAAAAAATAACCAAATACGTATTTATTTTTACTTGCAACTTTATACGGATAAAATCTAATTAAAGATTTGTCTTTATAATAGGGCCTGTAGAGTTACTGAAAAGCCAGCACATCAATCTGCATATATCACCAAACATTTAAATTAGAAGGTGTTAATTAATTGAAGTCAATGAGAACCTGCCGGTGGGAGTGTGTTGGCTCTGCAGAGAGAATCGTTACCACAAATCTCCAGGGCCGTCTCTTGTCACAGAGCTATGCTACATGTTCCCCCAATGCCTGCTTGAGTTTCTTCATCACTTGATGTCTCAAGTGAGCTTGCAAGCCTGAACTGGCCATGTGGTTTGTGTATGACCTGTGTCTATGTGTGAGAGCTAATGAATTTACTGTCCCATCCAGTGTGTAGGCCTTCACTGCTTTCTATACTATGTGTACGCTTAGGTAGACTCCTTATGACCTTAAAATGCACAAGTCGTTTGGCCAAAATAACAGAAAGACAACAATAGAAACTATTGTCAAAAATGTACATTTAAAAAATAAAACTGTATTTAATTCCTTAAGTACATTATAATTTTTGTTGGTTTAACCTTGCAATTATCCATTATTGATGCTTAATGTCCAAATAAAATATTTATGAGCCTGTACCAATGCCATATTGCCAACCATTTTGCACTTCATTCTTTGATAAGCATTCAGTGGTACTACCAGTCCTTGGTGTTTCAAAAATCATTGGTGCTGTAGAGTCTATACTCGGTTCAAATTCATGGTCTAAAGGTATTTATTTTTATCTTTGTTTAGCTGATTCAACTTCTTAAGGGTACCATTTAAAAAACCATACAGCTGGAAAAAAGTTGTAAATTAAAATGTGTGGGAGGTATGATTATGATTTGCAATCCTAGTATTATTTTTTTATATTGGTGTTATGATTTGAGCAATAAAATTTAGTTAAAATTAAGTTAAAGTTAAAAAATTAAGTTAAAATCATTCATATATTTATAATTAATTAAATGAAAGAAAATAATTTAGCTGGATTTTGCCTGAGCTTGTACAGACTTGTAAATTGCATGTCTCTGGAGCTTGTCATAGACCCTCTCTTGTCATAGACCCTCACACTCTTCTCTTCTAATGATGAGCTCAACAGTTTCTCTGATGCAGAACAAGTACTGAAGTGGGAATGTTAGTATGAAGAATTGGAGACAGATTCTTTGTATAAGTAAGTAAATAAATTGAGATGAATTTCAGGGCCGTACCTATATGACAGTTATACATCCATATCCGGTGGCCATCATATCGACATCTACACTTCACAACATTGTTGGTGAAATCTGACTCAGCCACTTCATAGTTGGGATTTATCACCACCTGAACAAAAAACAAAGGTATTAATGTTATATCATTAAACACGACAATGGTGAATCCATGACTTTGTATTTTAAGAGAATGAATTCTTCTGACTTTCAATATCTACCACTCTTTGACTTAAAACACAAGTGGTACATAAAATAGGAAGTTGCTAGACCTTGTCAGCTGTATTTTTTTCCAAGTTTTGATGAGGTCATTTCTTTTTAAGACTTGACAGTAATTCATTACAGAGAAGACTTAATAAATGATATATTAAATCACCTGAAATATGTAATCCCCAGGTTTAACATCCGTTATGTCTACCCACTGGCAGTCAATATCGTGCCTGTACGTATCCCAACATCCCACTGTGATGCCTTGCTCACCAAAATTTGCACACTCGTACTTCTTTTCAATGCCTGTTTATTCATAAAACAAAAGCAAATTTAGCATATTTCCAAAAATGAGAATACATTTCTGACTTCTTAGCTGTACCCAAAAGCAAAGCAAAAAATGTCAAGTTGGACCTCTGACCTTCATCACACTCTGAGTCCTCCAGACAGAAGCTGGCTTTGTGTCCTTCTGCAACCTTGGAGCCATTAAGGCTAAGCAGGTCATAGTGAGTAAACACTTCCATGCTGTGGTAATGCCTGGGGAAAGAGTTTCTCTGTAGTTACTTAAAACAGGATTTTTAGGAAATGTTTGCAATTCCTCTCATACCCATGGCAGGAAAATACTTTGTGAGTATTTATATATTCAGCATGGAGAAGTGGACCTTACATAAACAGAAGACTTGTGCATATGTATAATATGTGAAACATTTTTGTGCTATAATGTATAATGACTGGTATTATTTTTCGGTCTGGATTTCCAGTAAAAAAAAAAAAAGTTTGGTTCCACAAAGCTGTGCTTTCTGTTCAACTTCAGTCAGAACATACTCTCAAAATGCAATGGTTATTGTCACAACACAGTTATTTCACAATAACTGCCATTTTGTATTTTTTATGCAAGGTAACATGCTTTTCGTGATCTTGATAGACAGATGCCTCCAGTTGCCATTTTTTAACTGTTCCACCTTTAAACTGAAGGAAAGTATGAGGTAACTCACAATGTAATGCCATACACATGCACACTGAGTCTTCCAGTCTTAAAACAGTATTTTTTTCTCTCATTTAATATTAATCGGTTATTAATATGAGAAGCCAGAGAGTTAGTTTGTACTTTTATTTTTGTATCCATACCTTAAACTCTTTAACCAACATCACATTTTAAAGCCACCTATGGGAAGCTTTTATTTCAGGCATTAGAAGCAAAGTAGCAATCAACCCCCCCAAAATAAACATTTTGTCCCAAATTACATATGATTACTGATTCTATATAATCTCTCGGAGACTCGAGGAACTGTGCGTTTTGAACTTTTATTGCATATGTTGTTGGGATTTGGTTATGATGAGAGGTTGTTCAGTGCCTGTGAGGTTCTGGGACTGTGTGGCATTGCCAAGCTTGAACAGTCAGTCCCAGGGATTGACCACAAATGACTCCAAACTTTTTTGCACAGCAGGGATTTAAACATGCAGACTTGATTACAGGACATGAAGATGAGAGAATGGAAAATGGCTTCTGAACCATATGAACCAAACTGTACCGTCAAGCTTTTCCAGTGTTACTAAAACACATGTCAGCAGGAAAAAAAAATTCTGTTTCCTATTCTTAGACAGACACTGTTTAACCACTAGCCACAGTTACCAACTACAATTACTGAGTTGTTTTGAAAGGCAGCAGTATGTATTAATAAAGAGTTTACTGAAATGATGTTGAGGTGCTTACCTGTGGCAGTCATGCCAGACCCAGGAGTTGCGGCTAGCCTTGGGTCGGAAGTCAGACTGGCCGTTGTTGTGTATCTGCGAGGAGAAGCGAAGCAGGCGACGGTATGAGTTTGCAGGGACCTGGCTGGCAGTGTTGGCCAGGCAGTTCTCCTCATAGGCACACTGTAGCATTAGCATGACCCGGTCCTCCAGGTAGGTGGTATGTTCCACGATCTGGGGGTTGAGCACCAGGTCAGGGGCCGCTGAGAGAAACACAGGGCACACAGGCCATGGTCACTAGGCTGCCCAGCCTTATGCTACCACAGCACAGTGGCCTCACTGAGAGAAGCTGGCACAGAGACAAAGTGACAGGAGTGCAAGCCTCTCCTAATTACATGGAAGTAAGTCTCTGGTCACCTCCCATGCAAAGGCATAAATATAGACAATGATCCCTCATGACAGATGTGAGCGAGGACATAAGCATTTCAAGATCCTAACATAAACACACCATAATCTCATCAGTCATACACAATATTCTCATGCAAAAAATCTGTACTTCTGAAGAGGGCATTTCCTGTAAACATTCAGTCTGTTTGGACTAAATGTCTCCTACGGTGAGGCTTTGCCCATCCGACTTTTCTGACCAATGAGGCAGCGTGTCTGGGTGGGGGGAAGCAGGGTTAGGAAAGTGGAAAGCATCCATATTTCAGTGTACTTTCTGAACAGGAGACTCCAGCGGCGTAGCGGGCTCCTCCCTTGGGGCAGTCGAGGTGCTCTCCATGATGCAGGCAGTGAGACAGGGACATCTCTGTGCCCGAACACCGCACGCCACTCATCACCACTTTGTCAGCGCTCACCTCGCCAGGCCAGTACCATGTCTCCTGTGGGCACATGCAGACAGGGGAGGAGTAATTACTGCAAAGCTCAATTAAAGCAATTTGAGAAGCAGCTCAGCAGGTGTCAGCTTTGAATGCACTCTAAGGCATGGGGAGGAATGTTACATGAAGATTGTTTTAAACATCAGGGTACTGTCATCTATGAATTTGGACAGTATCTTACAGTGACAGTAATTCTAAATGTATACCCCTTTACTGGGACATTAATAAGCTTTTTTACTATTCAACAAACTCAAAAATTTGTTTTCTCTCAAATAGTTTTTGTCAAATAGCTTTGGTGCTACATTAAATGTGCAAGCAACATTAAACAGTGGATTTACAGAGTTTTAGCCATTATCTTACAATAGGGAGCATGCAGACTGATAACTGACGCTTTTTGTGCACAAGAGGGCAGCACTTCTAAACACACGGTGAAACGGGCATCTCGCCATTTTCTTCCATGCGTGAAAAAGAAGCTTGAAGATAACATCTAATTCTGTCTTTTTTCTTCAAACTGCTTTTTTGCAAATGGCACAAAGAAATATTTTAAGTTTGAGAGTGATGAGTAATTAATAAATACTATTCAAAAAAAACAATGTGATTGCCAACATACAAAAAATGCTTTCTTCAACAAATGAAAATGCTAAGCTTTTTGTTTTCATGCTAGTTTAACAAGATGGAGAAAAGGGGAAATGGTTTCTGTGCTCACAGTCAGCGAACGGTGTTTTAGAGTCATTTCAATGGCCTTTTGAGACAAAACTGTTCATTATTTTCATAAATAACCACTACAAGAGTAAAGTATCTTTCTATACTGAACAACTGCTTGATATTGTCCTAGAGGGATCAGTGTTTCTGCCTGAGGCTTAGGAACAGGCCAGTTTTCCATTTGTTGGCAGGAAGGAGTTTCCCTCGGGTCAGGGTGGGTCAGGGGTTGATTTTCTGAGCTCCACGTGTCTCTGAGTGACTGCAGAAGCACTTAGTCTGAGAATGGGACATTTCTGACACTCCTGTTTCTCTTTTATTCTTCTTCATGGTTTTCTAGATCTATCTTTAAATTACATTTAAACCTCGGTTTAATATCAACCTTCGTTTTCAGCACCAAACACCCTATATTTGTATATGATTTACCTAAGATTTGTTGAAACTTCTTTTGTAATATCATGTCTCTTTTTCAGCACAAGTACTGACACAAAATGCATTAAATAAAGGTATGTTTTTCTTTTCTTTATACATGTAAAGGATCAGTATAAAATCATAACTATCTGGGCTTAGCAAAAAACATCATGTCTTATTTCAAAATATGTGTCAATTCCGTCGACCTTATGCTCATCATTCAATGAAACAAATCACAATTCCTCCTTCATGGTTTTCTCTTCTCTTGGGGACCAGCATGGTTTTTCCTCACGTACTTTGGTCAGGGCAGACCTACGTTGTCACAGATGCCTAGCTGTGCACTGGCAAACTGCTGGAAATGTACTGCGTTTTTTCTGTGTAGGAAAAAGTCCACGTAGCACAGCAGCCTTCTACATCTTCCCTCAAAAGCAGATGTTACTTTCACAATTTATATATATTTATCAACGAAGCATAGGCAGTTAAAAAAACCTGTAATGCTACGTGTTATTTGAAACAGGGATACTAATAAAGACAGACAATATTTTTCAAATATCTCTTTTGTTAAACAAAGGTCACAGGATTGCTCCTTTACACTTATAGATAATAATTAATTACTTAAACAACTAATTCAATATATTTGTCCTTAAAATGACTTCTTTGTCATTTTTTAGCATGACCACAACAAGTTCAGCAACAAACCATCTCGCCAGAATCAAGTGATTTTCAAAACAATGGTTGTTTCAGGGTTTGGGTAGCTACAGTCCTATTTTGTAGAGGTCTATAAGAGGTAATTTTCTTCAGGCCCAGACAAAGTACTAGGTACGTTTATAACAACACTTACATCTGAAATAGCCTTTAAAGAGGCTGCACAACCAGAGGCTTTCTGCCACAGGAGAATGACAGGCAGACTCTAGTAGTAAATGTTATGTAAACTGTTGGTAGGTATAGAATTAATAAAATGTTAATGTCTGCAAGCTTTTAAAAAGAATGTAAATATATTCTGATTTTTTGAAAAGTAGTATCCTTTAAGAATGATGAAAGAACTCACAAAAGGCATAAAGAAATATTTATCCCTTATTAGTCCCATAATGGGGAAATTTGTTCACTGAAATTAACCCATCGCCAAAGGGGTGCATTGGGCAGCCAACCACATGTGGTGCCTGGAGAGCTAGCGCTGGGTGTCTTGCTCAAGGACACACCTGGCTGTGCTGGGATTAAAACCAGGAGATGTCTGCATCCCAGCCTGACATTCTACCCATAGATCCACCATGCTGATAAACATGGGCTAATGTCAAAAGTTATGAAAAGCATTTTGCTTAGAAAGGAAAAAAATACATATTTGCTGAAGTGGGCTTTTCTACTGGTATACACGTCTGTTGTGTCATCTACATCAAAGCTTTAGGTAGGGCTCAGTAACGCAGTTTTACTCTGTGCTGTCTCTGAGCTAATGCCCTATGCACACAGGTGTCACCCACCTGGAAGGCGTGGCTGGCAAATCCAAGGCCCAGCTGCCGACACACCACCATGGCTTCCATGGTGCCCCAGCCATCACTGCACACGGTTCCCCACACCAGGGAGCCGTTCCTCTCCACCAGCACCTCCACACGTCCCTCGAAAGGATTTCGACCTCCACTGAGACGGAGCTGCAACCAAACATAGCAAGGTGATGTTTTGAGCTCTCAGGGTAAAACTGTAGTAACATCCTTTCATGTGCGATGCTGAAATAAACTGCAGCGAGCAAAAAAATAATGCATGTAATACATATAAATGCATGAACATGTCATACGTTTGTAACTGCTCACTTTAAGTTAATACGTAGTATTGTTTGTTAAAACATAACATCAGTTTCAGGTTAGTTTAGCCACACAAATATTACATAGCCATATCATTTCCAGCAGCATTTCCAGTGCACATATTTTGAAATTGACAGTGAATGTAAAGAGTGTCACGGTTTTAGTCCTAATTGTCCAAGATGTAAGTGGCTTTAGATAACCAGACTAATACATTCTAGGCAGAATGCCAAAGGACACCTGAATTACAACACTTAGCAGGATCATCTGTCTAGTATGACAAAGTAATGACTTATTTAAGGCCATATTGGTAGACTAGAATCTAGTAGAGATAAGAAAGCTTGATCAAACAAGGCTTTTGTTCATCAGTGTTCTCTCATAAAGGGTTTTATATCGTTACATTCATTTATATACTGAGTTGAAATAATGCAGATCAGATACTCTAGGCAGTGTAGCACTGCTTTCACTCTGTAGTTCAGGGCCCTCACCCTTTGCTGGAAGCCCATGGCAGGAACGTTGCACCTCACTCCTGCATCCTCCTCGTGACTGCAGCCCAGAGATTCAATGTTATAGCGACACTCTGTGATGGACTTCTCAAATCCCGAGCACTCCACCTCGTTCATGTGGACCGGGCCCATTCCTGAGCAAAACGAAAACAGGCAAATAAACGAGCCAGCTGATGCTATTTTCCACATTATTTCATTTTTATTAAATTGCTGTTAGGGTATATATGAGTACATCCTGGCTGACTCATAACTCAGAAATATGTGGAAAGTTGCGTTAAACATAACAGATGAAACCAAGACCATTATACTGTATTGGTGTACCAAAATGACTGCTGTATACTATTGCAATTTTCAAACCCCACATCTAGGCAGAAAAAAAAGATATTCTGCTATATCAAACAAAATCAAATTTGCTACTTTCCCCTGCAACTTATGCATGTCAATAACTACCTTACTGGAGTACATGAATTCCTTGTAGATTAGTTGTTATACAATAAACTATGATGAGGTATGTTTTCCTCAGTGATCTGCTTTTTTAAAGATTGCTTTGAGCCATGAGTCAAAGGGAACTTGTGAATGTTTTCTCTGTACTCTCTACGTATGAAATATATCTGCCTTTAAGCTGCAAAAGCTGGTCATTTTTTCCCCTAGTCGTGTTGTCAAATGAATGTAGATCATGTTTGAAAATAATGACTTTTCCACAACCAACCACCTATTCAGATATTTCCCATGCCTGCTGTTTTCTGTGTTCACTGTGCCATTAGCCTGGAATTTACAGCCTTCGTTCCTGTCTCAAGGTTGTAGTTCTCTTATGGGTTCTCAGTTAATTATTGTGATCATACTCATAAATGTGGACAAGCAACACTGATATTTCTTTATGACTGTTCGCCAGCTATAATTAAACATAGAGATGTTCTTTTACTAGAGACTCAATTTTCTTCAGACGGAAATATAAGTGTGTAAAAATGTTTTAAATATGTTAAAATCTTTTGCGAGATTGTGCTGTTTCTTTTGACTCTGTGTGCAGCTGTACGCTGACTGTTGCCTTCTACTTTATGAATTCCAGCACTTCTCTGAGTGTCACAATTCCCTGTGAAATCTTACAAAGGTCTTTAAAGTGGCTAACACCACTATGGTTACAAGCAGTAAGCGCTGTCCACAGAGCGTGACAAATGTACATGAAAAGTGATTTTACAGTCAGAACCTACAGCACTAGCAACATTTTAAGTACCTAAGCAGATGTAGCTATATTTAACAGACTAACAAATTTAATAAATTATGTGAAGGTGCATTATGTTGTGTGTATATTAGGTTAGGTATTACCTGCAGTTATCATCTATGAACATACTGAATGTGCTCTAAAACATAAATAATTAAATTTATGCATCCCTACTGGTTAGATTTTACAGCAATGATAACCTTTTTTGCTTTTGTTTAAAGATAAAAAGCCTGCCTTAGGTTAGTGTTGTCTGTAGATCCAAACCACAAAACAGTCACGAAACACCGAATTATACTGAGATAATACCAATGAGGTGAAAAGTTCAGAATGATGCAATCTAAACAAATTCCCTAAAGAGATTATTTACATTCTATTCTCTCATTGGAATGTATTCCCCTTTTAAGATGATGACATAAATAAAAGTTTTACATTTCTTAACAACACAACTGTAAGATGAGGACTGTGAGGCAAAAATAGCAGCAATAATTTCATAAAATAATTTAGTTAGAAGAAAAATCAAACTGTCTTCCTGTCTAACCAAGGCTGGATGCTAAAAATTAGTAGTCACGTGTAACAGCATTTTATATGTGACTCAGTTTGCTCTTTGAAATAAGGATTTGGAGGCAGAATGGCATTGCAGAAAAATAAATGTGGACTGAAGGGCATGGAAGTAATAATTTTAATCAACTCCACACTGACATGCTACACAAAATTTATTTTGACATAATCAGCTAATGTCACATTTGAAATTGTATTGGCCCCAACTGACACCAGAAAGAAACAAGGGCTAAGATGTCTACTGGACTATACCTTGCCCTAGCTGTCCTCCTTTTAGGAATTCCTTGGCACTGCCAAAGCCCAGTTCTCTACACACCACCGTGGCTGAGAGGAGGTTCCAGTTGTCGTCACAGATGGTGCCCCACTCGCCATTCTTCAGTACCTCCACTCTGCCTTCCCCCACAATAGCACCGCCCCTTAGGCGCACCAGAGGTTGCTGTGGAAGTAGGAGCGACAATTAGAGAGGCAGCAGGCAAATTTAGCACAAGGTCTCTCCGTGGTTCTTATTGTCAAAGCTACAGTGACTATCAGTGCACTATTATGAGTTATATGAGACTTGGGCTCTTCAGATATCTACACTGTCTTACATCTTTCACGCTTATTAATATCATGTAGGTTGGAAAATATTTGGACCACCTGTTTTCCTTTTGCATGTACTGTTTTTCATTAAGTTATGTTGATAGGAAATACCAAGGTTTTATTTTCATTATCGTGACATTTTGTGAATTATGAAATGTACGCTGTGTATTTCCAGTTATAGCAAGATGACATTTTCATTAAAGAGAACAAAATGTCATTAGGCTTTCTGAGTTAACTGAGTTAATACAACCGTATTAATCACCACTTGTTCACTTTACCACAGACAACTAAATGTTTGCAGCAGTCACTGTAGAGGGGTGGAAACCTAGGACTGTACCAACGCCTGTGACTGACAGGGAGGGGCCCTCAAAATTTAGAGCATATTTAGACAGTATACTATCTTAACAATATAACATCTAACACCATTCAATGTCCAAAATTAAATTGTTAATGAAAACTGTCATTCTGATTAAAGCTGCCAATGTTCTCTTCAACTGCCTGGTCACCGTCTTGTTTCACTTTATATCTAAAGTATGGAAACGCACAGCTTGAAAAACGTTCTCGTTGTGTTGTGGAGTCCACTGCATGCACTTTCACAGCATCTATCAAATGATTTACACTGGAAGGAAAAAAAATGTATGTAATACATACAAATACCAATGCTGAGAAATTCCTAGGAAATTTAAGGATTCCTCCTGTGTTTTTCATCATCATCATCATCACTTATGTAACGTACCCAATACATACACAGCGCTCGACAACCGACCGTCTGTAAAAGGGTCTAAATAGTGCTTCAGCGCTGGAAGTGGAGCTCTTAATCAAGTGAGGACAGCGGCGCGGTACAAAGCAATGCCAAGCATGAGGTCTGGACAGAACACTGGATCGTCTGGAAGTCTGGCCGGGTGAACTGGGCTCTGAAGCCTGTTTAGAAAACGGAACGTGTGGAACGTGTTTCAGAGAGCTCGCCCTCTGGGACGTTCAATTCAGGAAAGAGAGGGTGAGGTCATTGTGGAGGAGGGTTGCTTGTCAACATGTGTTTTTACTCTGCGGATGTGAAGGTTGAGTGGATGGAGTCCAGCAGAGGCACAATCTACATGTGTTGTATAATTATATTATTCATCGAGAAACAGCAAAGGTAGCTTTGAAAAAGTTGCTGCAAATATCGCTGTATCATTTCCATTATATTTTCAAATGTTATTTTTTTCTTTTTTTATGCCACGTGTAAGTAAAACAAATGTTTATCTTCAACAGAGCATTGCATTTGGGAAGAGTATGAGGAGGTAATCAACTTCAAACACACATCTGAAAATGGTGAACAGATGTCCAGTTAATCCAGGAGTTGTATAATTGTTTTTCAAAGTAATTTCACAGTAACTTTAATGGTGTGCTTTTTTTCCCCTCAGAGCTCTTGAATGACAAACATTTCCTCCACAAATAAAGTTTGTTTATGCAAAGTTAAGTTCTGCAGACTGGGTGTCAGAAAACGATTTTTTGAAAAGCAGAGTTGAGGCGGCACGTGAGCACCACACTGTGCTCTTAATCTCCCTGAGTACACATCCACTACGAAGATGATGTCACACCTCAGGGCCAACACAGCGGCTGCACTGTATACTTGAGCTCTGGAACCAAGTGCTTCGCTTAGCAGGCCAGTCCTTACATCTGTATACAATTGCATATGCAGTGAATGGACTGTTAGCAATTTGTTTAATGTAAATATGTCAAAGACTACAGCCCCAAATGACTTGGACCATTAAAACTCTATCCTGTTTGAATGGCCCAGACATGTAGCAATTCTCAGCAGTGTGGTATTTTGTCACATTGTAAAGTTGAGCCCCCTTCTAAAATGAACGTCTTTCTTACCTCATTTGCCTTTTTCCTCACTGTTTTCATCCATTGTTACATGGCAATAGCCATTACAGTACAGCGTTAAAAATCATCATTTAATTTCACTTTATATTTTAAGATGAACACCATCCAGTGTCGATTGTTTGGCTAAGCTGAGGTTACCATCTGCCTTCCCATTACAGCCTGCCAAAAAAGGACACCGGCACTCCAACTTCAAATGTGATGTCATATGCAAATATTTACTTACTCTCCTTCCAAGACATTGCATGTGTTCATTTTGTCCATGAATGTCCCCCCTCTATTTGCATATTTAAATCGAAATCTACACCAAGCTCACATATTAGTACTGCACAATTCCACAGCACTTTGTTTATAAAATAAAATGTTGAGATGAAATTACAAAAAAATTGCATTTTGGTGGGAACTGGCATCCCGTCTCCAGCCCCCCCCCATGACCCTGCACAGGATAAGCAGTACAAAAATGGATGAATTGATGGATTTTTCAGTATCTATTGAATTGCTTTTTAAAAAGGTAAAAGAACATACCTCCTGCCTGAAGGCCTTCCTGAACCCTGTCATGGGCGTGGGGGCAAAGGACCGCCCAGGGACACAGCTCACCACGACTGGCATGCCCGTTCGGCATGTGCCGTTGGTCGTCTCCAGCCCACTCCGTCCCAGTCTGCAGCTGGACAGGTGAGCCTCGTTTCCAGTGCAGTTCACACCATAGTCCCAGTAGGTGTGTTTTCGTCTGCGAGCGAACATCCTGATAATGCAAAGTAATGAACAGTCAGCATGTGGCTTATCTCCAACGCTTTTAGGACCAGGGTGGGGAACTACATCTCCAATCACCTCACATAGTGATTTACCCTGATAAAGTGGATAATTTGAGTCTAACACTATTATGTCAGTTAGTCACACTCACTCACTCACACACACACACCCCCCCTATGGGCAATTTGAAGACACCAACCTAACACACGTCTTTGGACTGTGGGAGGAAACTGGAGAACCTGAAGAAAACCCACCAAATACAGACAGAACATGCAAACTCCACACACACAGACCCAAGGCAGGAATTGAACCCCAGACCTGGAGGTGCGAGGCAACAGTGCTAACCACAATGCCACCATATTATTATTATTATTGTCATTGCTGTTGTTGTTTTGTTGTTGTTGTGCTGACATGAATGGTACATGTACAAAAGCACGTGGCTTAAAATACGCTGTGAATGTATGGATTTGTTGGACTAAAGTAAGTTTATCGTCAATCTTATTTCAGTGTTTGTAAAATATAACAATGGAGAACATTCTGAATTCAGCTGAAGATGACAAGCATCTTAAGAAAGATTATTTTTGTGTCTGTGCAGCAGAGTGTGAAAGCATTCCAGTGAGAATCCCCTAGTAGTCAGGACGAGTCTGAATAGTCCCCCAGGTGAGGGACTGGGCTCTTTAGCTCAGTGGGATAATTGTCTTGTCTGGTAAGTCTCTGCAGGCCAGGAATTTGAGCCCAGATTACCCTGCTGCACATGTGAGTGTGAGGTTTATGATGGATAGCAGTTGCATAAAAAAACAAAGGCCCCAGAGACATCCCATACATTTCATGTCACACAAATATGTTTCACACAATTTACAGCACAGGGAGCAAAGAGGGAAATGTTTTCAATATGTTAAGTGAAAAAAAAAACATGCTTTGTACAGAGTGCAAAAGATATACCATAAGTATACCAGATATACTATAACAGACAAACAAGAACTATCGCGGGCTTGATTCAATTAAACGCCGTGTGAATCATTGCTGGCAGAGGCAGGCACCCATAAAACTGCAAATCCTTCACATAACGACCCATTTTCAAAAATGACTATAAATAATCAATTTCTGCATATGTTTATAGGCCCGATATTTGTAAAAGCTGTTCTAGATTTCTCTGCAGGCATTACAGATTGCGTAAGATCCAACTGCAATCAGTTCAAGGAGCAAAATACAACAGTAAATTACAGAAATTGATTGATTTTAATTTTTTAAATATTGTTTTCATGAGTGAGAAATTATCCTCAGATGAGGGCCAGACAATTGTCTTTGATCAGCAAAATCTTTGCAACATTGGTAAAAACCAGCATGGTTCATCATCCTCACCAACCCCCATTTGGAAAAACAGCTACAGCAGACATGGCACATAGTGTTTCTTCCAAGGACTCGGGACGCACGTAGCTTGCCTGGATTCTTGCCTTTCACCGTAGCTGCACTGTCTGTGGCAGACACAGGCCTAACACCCTGAATAGGCATGCCTTTGACTATCAATAGAGGCAGAACCCTCAGCTGCAAATAAAAGCAATCATATAAATACAGCACGCGACTAGAAAAATAACTTAATATACCACCTTTTCATAAATTTTTTATAACCTTTTTTTCCTTTTGGGAAACTTTCACTTCAGCAAGTGGTTCTTCCATTGCATAATGAATCTTAATAAATAAAGATTTCACTCTCTTTTTTCTGTTGGCAGGCATTATGACTGCCTAATGGAATGTGCTGGTGTGGAAGGCAGCCAAGAACCAGGGGACATGATATAACTGATGGTATTCAACAGATTTGAAATGGTACTAAATCTGATCAAGTAGCCACAAAGTGTTGTTTTGATGCAAAAAATGTACCACAGTAAATGTTTACCTAGCATGACCACAAGGTGTCCACATAGGAAACCTCAGGAAGGTGTCCACATAGGAAACCTCAGGAAGGTGTCCACATAGGAAACCTCAGGAAGGTGTCCAC
>JABJVR010000035.1:5800198-5814336 GCA_025773905.1 Chitala chitala
CATTTAGAAATGTAATTCTTTTGGTAGCTGACACTCTAAAACTTTCAGTTTTATGTAGTATGTCTACAGAGTGGTGATGGGAACAAGACTGTCTGAGTCAAGTCCAGGTCAAGGCCAAGGCCATGAAGGATAGAGTCTGGAACAAGACTTGGGGGAGTCGAGATCGAGGCAAGACTGAGACTTTGGGGGAGGCGAGAGTGAGGCAAGACCAAGACTTTTGGGGATTCAAGGCCGAGACCAAAAAAACATCCATTTTCGAGACCAAGGTTTTAATTATACTTATTTACCATTGTCAGCATCAGCTGTAAAATTTGCATTCTGCACTTTTTAAAAAAATTAGTTTCGGGGGTAAAACATTTTTTGAGAATATAGTCAAATTAAATCACATCTGAATTAACTGACATCTTGTTTGCTCTGAAGGGTTTTTAGTGAGTGGAGAACTCTGAATTCATTGTATTAGTTGTAACCGGTGTTATTTTATTTTAGTTTTTTCCATTGATTTTATTTACTATGAATAATTGAATAATTTTCATATGAGTAGGGAAAAATAAAAAAGTGTAGCCTATCACTGTATGGTGGAAAACAAGAAAATTTTGTATTGAAATCTCCCTGTGAAACTACTAGTCCAATGCACAAACACTGTAGTCGGCGATCGAGTACAAATATGTTCCATTCTGAGACGAGTAAGTAAAAAAGTGGTCTTGAGGCCGGTGTTCTCGTGTATTACAACACTACTGTAGTTGCATATTTCACAGAATGTTTCAGACTAAATACTTGTTTCAAGAGAAAAAAATTCATGCTTTTTCTGCATTGCAAATCCTTAACAATCACCTCACCTACTGGCTTGTTCACATAACCACTAAAGACTCACTGCCTTTCCATTATATATAGACATTTGCAATGTTTAAATACATACCGTGTTAATGGAAGGTGTTAAATGTAATGCCAGGCAAATTACAACAGGAGCATTTGTGTGCCAATCATGATAATTTTCCTGTTTTACCTTTGGCAAACAGATTGACAGAGGTCAACAGGACCACTGAAAATTTTATTTGACTTTACTGCATCATGTAATTTTTAAGTGAAACCATCAAAAACCAATTACAAAGAAATTAAACGGGCATTTTGGTTGATTGTTTTGTTTATTGAAGCAATTAGACAAGACAATTCTATGTCGTAAATGAGGATTTGATGCAGCGTAGCGTTTTTAGGATTTTTGTAATCTGTTTCCACACCAACATGCACAATAATGTTGTGTCAATGCAAAACAGCTTGCATGAAGGTTGTCAGCTCGGAAGCGAATACTGTTATATGTACTGCATGTTTCATCCATCCGTCCGTTCACTGTAAGGCCATATCCAATTCAGGGTCGCGGAATGCGTTTCCTATTCCTGAGAAATATATTAATCAAATTCCTTGTTTATTTATTTCTTATTTTCATTTATGGTAATTCAATTTTATTCTTAGGCCTACTATTAGCAAAATTTGTTAAAGAAAATTATATTAGAAAGACTCTTTTATCACACCAGACATTAGACACATGGTCACATGGTCATTATCAGTGTGAAAAGCAGATCTAGTAAGTGTCAGTTAGAGTCTATCTGCCAGAGACGTTGGCTGCAGCTCGGTGATATCTGGGCTTGAGTTACTGCTGAGTCACAGTCCAGTAAAAAAAAAGAAAAAACAGGAAGGGGGCGGGCAGGCAGGCAGTAGTAGCTATATCGACAAGTTATGATTCTAAGGGGATTTCATTTTTAGAATAGCTAAACATTGTACCATTCTAGCGTGTTTCAGTCAACCACATTTTTAAATCTAAATTTGTCATTTCACCTCTTACGAAGACTTTGATATAACAATTACCAGCAGCGTTATAACGTTATGGCCAAAATTACTGGCACCTTTGCAGATTCTTCAGATAATGCACACAAAAATGCTGATCACTTTAAAAATGTTTTGCTGCTAAAGAATATTTGTATTTATTTATATTGGAAAAGTACTAAAAAATTGTGGGGGGAAAAATTAAATTGGTTACAATCTTATTTCATATAGAACTCCAAAAATAGTTTTGAAAAAAATATTGGCACATTAGACTTAATATTTGGTAGAACATTATTTGGAAATAATCGCTGCAGCCAAGCTCTTCCTGTACCCACAAATGAGCTTCTTTCACTTTTATATTACTCTTTTCTTTGAAAACATTATTTATTTATTTATAATGAACATTAAGATAATATGCTATATGAAAAAGTGCTAATTAGGTGTTAACTGTCCAAAGTGCTGTAATTCCCTCAGAAGGATTAGGCCTTGGTGAGGCATGTTTTGGCAAACTTCAGGCTGGGTTCTTTATCTCTGTGTCAGCAGTAGGGTCCCCCTGGGTGTCATGCCAGAGCCCCTTTTCATTAAGATGGTGATAGATCGTTTGTGTCCAAACCGCTGTACCTTGTGTCTGACTGTCAGCTTGAACCTGCTTGGCAGTTGATTGAGATTCTTTTTCCCCATTTGGGCAGTCCTTTAATGCAGTCTTTCATCTGCTTTTTGCTTCCTTCATGTCCTGGGATGTTGGCTGCAGTACCAGGACCTTAGGCTTCCAGATAGTGTTGCAAGCAGTGGACACACAAACATGAAGTTCTCTGCAGGTGGACTTGTGGTCACACAGTTGTTTATGCTTTCCTACAAATTCCTCAGATAATTCTCCAAGTCTGTGTGAAATAAGATTAGATCTGAATTTTTTCACAGAGTTTTGTAGTGTTCCAATGCAAATAAGGGAAATACAGATGTTAAGTGCAAGTCATTTCTTCTGTCAACATTTTTGTGGAAGGAGTGGTGCATAATCTGGGGAAAAAAAGTGCCAGTACTTTTGGTGACAACTGTATATTTTCTGATGACTCTTGTGCTATTTTTAGTTTTATTGCTTTAACTGGCCAAACCAGAAAGAAGGACAGTGGATTTAACTGTAGACAATTGTAATGCTAATGTATTTTTATAGCTCAAACTGTTGTTCACAGTAAATGCATTTGCAACTTGTCATCCAGCACAATTGTACATTTATTTGTCTTTGAGCCAGTTCTCCTGGTGAGGGTCAAAAGGCCACGGGGTAAAGGTCACAGGAGAGGGAGTGGAGATAAATTCTATCTGAGTCTATGCATGGCACAAGGCAGGACAGACCCAGGACAGGATAACAGCCTGTCACAGGGTTCTGACACACACTCACACACAATCCAGAGTAAACCATTGTATGCACAGAAGGAACACACAAAATCCACGCCCACAGTGTCAAGGACCGTACTTTGGCCTACAAGCCTCAAGCGGGGCTCACTGATGACATTCATCTTGTAATGAGCCATTTTCTTGTAAATTCTATGAATCTTAAAAAGGTTTTAAACTTTTTGTAGTCATAATACTGATTTCCTGAGGTTACGTAAACCCTGGACCTTATTTATGTATGTAAGCAGTAGTCGAATTGTAAAAAGAAATCGGGGGGATGGTGGATTTTATCGTTTGGGACATATTTTGTGTTGATGACAGCGCACATGGTAGGAGATTATTTCCACCCCCCCTCATCCCCCCTCAACTCGAGTACTGTATGTAAGCAATGACACATATGGTTTTCTTTACTCAGCTGTACTGGAGAGTGTAACAACTTTGTAACTCTTTCTTTTTTGAAGTGAAAAGTGAAGACCTACAGTAGGAAACGCACATCCTGTCGAAGCATGACCTGCAGCTGCTCACTTTTCCTCTTATCATAAATCCCCCTGGCTGAACGCGTTTCCGCAGCTTCCTGTTTTGGTTGCCTTAGACCGACCAGCTTGAAGGATATGGAAGGGATCTGCGTGATGATAAGACTCTGTGGCTGTTTTAGGGAAGGACTGTCCAGACTCCAGTTCTAGACAGTAAATGACTGTTGGTCAACATAGATGAGCAGTCAAACAAGAAGTATTTATTTTTGACAATGGTGCATCTGGTTTGGTAACGTCTGAGGACAACTTTGTACAGTGTCATAACAGCTGTAGATTAAATTATAACTATAAAAAATTTATATTTTCTAATCACACACCTGCAAAGGTAATATGAATTTATATTTCAATGTTCATAATATATGCATTGCATTGAGTCAGAAATAATATACCATTATTACTTTTTTAACAGTAAACACTAAAGTTAGCTGTAATTTCAATGATAATTATTATCACTGAAGATTCAAAAATAAAATTTAGTTTCAAAAAGAGGTAATGAAACATAGAACACGGCCTAACGTCTGTCCCTATTCTCTGTGAATAAGGATGACGATAAAGCAACTTAATGAAAGAAAGACAAGCGCTCCCCCTGCTGTCAGAAATACGCACATCAGTTTTTGTCACGCCTTGTCAATAAAGGTACAGGTAGTTAATAAATGTACTGTAATAATTATCTACCGCATATCTCAGGCAGGGTTGCAGCTGGCCTCTGTCCTGTCCTAGGTAACAAGACCTACATTCTTTGTGCAGTAACAAAATGAACACTGCAGTACACAGACTCAGCAGCCAACCCAATTATAAAACACATTCACATTTACCATGTGCACAGCAAAAACAAGGCTGGGTTTAATTCATTCATATCAAAATGACTCGATGCATTTTTCAGCTGTACATTTATTTCCAAAATCTGGAATTTGACTGTACAATAAACATCCAAAATGTCTTAAAATACAGTATTACCTCACAGCTGCCCTGGCAATACCAAACATGTAGAATCATCTGAAATCGCTTTAGCAGCCAGGTCATGTATCAGTAAGTACTTCTCAAACTGTTTCTGTAAGTCTTTTCCCCAATCTCCAATATATACTGTACAACATTCACTATTTACAGTAGTTATACAAGGCACAATAATAGTGATATGAGGCAAGTGCCATGCACGATGTGAAAACACTTTAAAATGTTCATATCAGATATAAACCCAAGGATGAGAGAAATTCATGTTATATATATATATATATATATATATACACAAATATAAATATATATTGTTCAACTCTGATGACTAGACACTCACGCAGACACAAACACATGAAATGATGTACGAAATTAACTCAAGAATGTGAGGAGATCAGTCACAGCCAATGCAGACAGAGGTGCATAGTTACAACTCACCCAGATACAGGGCAGCTGGTAGTATAGTGACCATGGACACAGGCTTTCAACCCAAAGGTTGCTAAGGGAATCACTGATGAACCCTTGAGAGAATTGCTCAGATACTCAAGGATGTTGAACCTGAATTTCTTTGTTTACATACTGTGTTGTATACGCTGAATTTTCAATGACTTCACAAAACCATCTGAATATGTTTTATAATTGGAAAATTAATACTAAGTTTCAGTATTATAGTTTGAATGATAATAATTACAATAATGTGAAGTAATTGTGAATTTAGTATAGTGGTGGGCTCTTGAATGCGATATCAATCATAAACAAAACATGGATAAAAAATGGATAATTTTTTTACATTATATAGATGGAAAGAAATTAATAAAAGTAAATATAGATGTACAGCTTTTAAATTAAAGGTTTGATGGTTACCGCTCTTCCTTTAGAAAGTGTAAAATGTAAAAACTGTATTACGCTAGTTTTAGTTTAACGAGGTGTGTGTGTGCGTGTTTGTGTGTGTGTTTTTGGAGTGAGAAGCAGACAATAGAAACAGAAACTCCAAAAGCAAAACAGACAAACATATTTTTAGCTTTCAGTGTTTTTTATGCAGCAACCCACTTAACAGGAAATCACTTGTATGTGGAATCCTACCCAAGAATTCAAGTCTCACAGCTGGAGATTTTACAATGCCTTGAGAAAAACATAAGTGCGGAGCCAATTAAAGGGAGATGGTCAAAACACGGCATCTCATTGGCAGTTTAAATAAGCAAAACATTTAATGGTACTCAATATGTAGGCAGTCACAGTTTTTAATCACTTCAGTAACTTGGAAAAAAAAAAAACAGTAGCTCTTTAACATGTCAACTCTGTGTGGTCTTCAGCAGACCTTAATGGACACACATTGACCAAGATAAATTAAATCCATTCCCTCCTATGTGGTAGAACCTGTTTAGGTCCCCAACAATTTATGTGATTAAGAGCTTCGCCATTTAATTGGATAAACAAGAGAACAGAATATGTCAAAGTTTAATGCAATATGTAAAAGATGTGTCACCATACAAACTGTAATTTCTAATGGTTATAACAAAACACACCATTGTCCACTAACACGTTTCCCCCCCACCAGCCTGTCCTCACAAATCATAGCCTGAAAGGTTTTCAACAATAGCAAGTCTTTTCAAACATTTAGTGCTCTGAATGCAGCCTCCGCTGAACAGCCACTACAGAGAGCCCACCTGTTGACTAATCATTACCTTTTCTTTTTGAAAGCTTTTCCAAACTACTGGAAATAGCCATTAGTGGTCCCACTCAGAAGAATAAACAGTGTTGGACAATGACATGAATTAGAGTAACCCTTTACTTTACATGGACAGAAGTACCTTTCTACATAGGTGCGCACGGGCCCTTTCACACCGATTTTAAAAACTATTTTGTCTGTCGTTAATTATGTCTTGTTCTGACAGCCAGCTCGTGTCTCTATTGTGCTGGAGACAGAGCTGGACAATTTTGCTGCGGCCGATAAGGAGGCTTTAATTTGTACAGGTGTCAGGGGAGGCTCGCCTCTTTGGTGTCAGGTGATATGACTGATCAGTCCTCTTCCTGTTAACAAAGGGCTGGAGCCACACCTGGGGGACACCGGTGACAACCCCAAATGACTAGGTTGTGTCCACCAGGTACTGAGGTGCTGGCTGGCCTTCCACATGCCATTGAAACGTTCAGCTCATCAGAAGGCTTTCTGTTTTTTTTTTTTATTTAAATCAAGAGCGTATGGCGCTTGTGGAGCCACGGAATAAGGGGGGGGCGGGTGGTGTAAGTGGTAAGGTGTGAACCGTCTGTGACGCCTCAGGACACCAGCAGCTGCATGATAAGGTATTAATGGCTAATTGAGACACTGTGATACAAAGAAACACACGTTACACACTTGCACAGAGCATGTTCTCACCTTCCCCTTCACCCCTGTGGTGGGAGAAGATTACTTCTCTTACATTGCAGACTGCAATCTAAAATAAACTCTGTTCTATTTTGAGCTCAACTGGGTTTTCTTTCTGAACAGGAAAAAAATGCCTCTCATTTATCCCCATTCCTATTATCACAACGCTGCCTTCCTTGGGGGTTATATGTTAAAAAAGAAAGCATTCAGATATTTTATTCTGCACAGCTCCCATTGTACCATTTTAAATGGATCCACTGCACCCCCTTCCCACTACCTTCTCTGGGGAAGAAATTTGGAGACATTAAACTGCTATGTAAACAGGACCTACTGACACACAGACAGCTCTGCAAATACTAAGCAAGCACAGCACACTAGAGAGGGGTGCTGTCACTGGAACACACAGAGAGCTGTAATAAGCAATTCAGTCCTCTGCTCAGAGCATCTGGGTCACCCACATCCGGCAGTGCAAAGACTCTCAGAGAAGGTCGATCACGCACCCCGGCCAAGCGAGGAGCGAGCAGCTTCAGAGGGGTTCGAGGGAACGGCGTGTCACGCAACGCGCTGGGCCGAGGCGGTCAAAAGCGGAGAGAGCGGAAAGGAGCGAAAGAAAATCGAAGTGTGACATGGCGCACGACGCGTCTGTGCGTGAGCAGCGAGACGACGGGACGCGAGGTCGGTCCCAGGATCACGCTGCTCCCTCGTCAGTGTCGTTCTTTTCTTTCCCTGTGGGGGTTGTAGAGGGAGCGGGGGAAGGGGTTATGTCTGCTCCAATTCTGAGAACCTCGTCTCCTTGATTTTTCACAACAAGCGCTAATGAATGGATTCGTTTCATATTACGTCCACACGGGCGTGCGTTTGGCTTCCCCCCAGTCTGGCTGTCACTGGTAAGTACGAGAGGGGGGCGTCCCGCTCACAGTCTGCAAAGTGACATCGCCTGGACATGACCCAACAAGCAGCCTGCCAAGTCGTTACTAAGAAAAGTCTGACTTTGGTTCCTCTGGGGTCTTCGCTGGGCTTTTATAGTGGATCTTGCCAATTTCTTCCAGTGCACTGGCTAGTGAGTCCAGGTCCCCGTTATCTTGGTGCTGGGCTTCCCACAGATTCAGGATGACCGCAGAAGGGCTCTGCTGTTTGGCAAAATATGACAGATTTCTGCAAAGCAATACATGGAAACAATAAAAAAAAAAAAAAACTTTAATGACAATATGGCACGACATTGACTGAACGCTGTTGGTTATACTTTCAAATTGTGACACGTTTTAACTATACAGCAGATCTAGGGCAGCAGACTACAGACAAAATATCACAACAACTAAAGATAAAAAACCTTCTATTTGAACAGCAGTAGAAAACCACATTTTCATGTCAACAATAGTGGCTATATTTAGCTGCTTCCATTGGAGGGCACCAGAGTATTTTATCACAGTGAAAGGTTTGTCTGAACCTTCTATGCGCTGAAGCATCCTCAGACTCAAGTGAATGGCTTTAAAACCAGCGTAACAAGCGCTGAGACGCTCTCATTATGTACAAACAGCAGTTCTGGCTGAGCTACAGCACAGGGCCCAAAATCCTCAAAATCCCTCAATTACTGCTGCTTGTTTCCCGGCACGGGTACAGCAAATGATATGCTGAGCATGGCATTCGTCACCAACGGTGATGCCATGTCATTCCCAGAGGATTTCCCTTATCACCCACAAATGGCAGCAGAAAGGCTCGCTCTTTTACAATTTCCTTTGATTGTTTTGTACAAGCCTCCTTTCTCAATTTGCTCTGCAAGCACGTCTGAACGAGATCAGGGAATATTGTTTATCGGAGACACATATTCCACTGGCCTTAAATGGACATTAGGGAATAGGTAAAATATACAGGTATACAGAAACATGACACGTGCCATTGGGCAGACATTACCATAAATGTAAGAGAGGTTCTACTTTGGTTTTAATTTATCTTTAATGTATCCCGTTGGGCCTGTTACAAATGAATATATTCTACAAAACCAGCAGCATGGTGCAGTATTCCTTCACATCACTACCGAAACAGGCCTCTCATTCTGGACTGCACTTTACCTCTGACATGAGAGGCCCCAGTGCTCTGAAAGGCAAAATATTGGTGTACTTTCTGATCTTATTCACTCCCACACACATTCCCTCTGCTAAAATAATGACTTCTGGTGGGATGGTGTAAATTTAGCCATTTAGCAGCCAAACCAGCATCTAACACCTACTGACTTCAGGGCTCCAGAATTCAATTGAAGAACCAGTAAAGCATCATGTATGTTAGCACAAGATACCTGTATCTCAGCTCATGCGGAGTTCACATCGGGACAGGCAGCAATACTTAACAAATAGGTCAAACCATCACTTGGGATTAGGCACAGCACCTAGAACATGTATGGTCTCCATGGAGACAAACTTGCTAGGCAAAGATCATACTAAATTGATATATCTTACGCATAGATTTCCGTTTCTTTTAGATACACATTGCAGTTGAATTTTTGGCTATATTTTTCATATTTTAATGCATTGGGTTCTATTTTCCAGTTTTGCCACTAGGTACAGCATGAAGTAACCAACCCACATGAACAAGCTCTCTAAGATGCATGTTTCTTGAATTAGGGAAACTGCAGCAGACTTCAAGAAAAATATTTACAACGTGCTTAATCACATAAATGAGAAAATCACTTACAAAGAATGTAAGCTAAAAATTGAATGGATACAAACAATTACATAATTTTCAGTTTTTAAATTTACTGTTATTTTATCAGTCCCTGAAACAACAGATTGCAGCGCTGCTGCAATGGAAGTAAGAAAGTGAGAGTATGCTTCAAGAGGCAATTCCATATATTCTCCATCTCATACTGAGACATGCAGCTCAGATCACCAGGGAACAAGTAGAGTGACTATAATTGGACTTTTAAAACCCCGGTTGCCTTGGAAATAGGCCGGACCAGGTGCTCTCACCTCTCAATGTGGAGCTTCCGGGCTAAGAGCTGCCAGTCTTTGCCTTTGGCGTTGGCAGTATCAAAGGTGGCGCAGATTCTCTGCCGGATGGAGTAGGGGATTTTGAAGGCTTTGGGGCCGGTCTGTGAGGTGACCGTACAGTCGGCCTGCGTGAAAAAGGGAACTCGGTCCTTTTCAGTCTAGGATGGCAAACAGGAGGTTGCGGTGTGTTATTGCAAGCACATGTAAAAGGTCCATAATCCTGAACAAAATGCATCCAAACAATGTTTATCCCACAAAATAAGCCCTGTGTTGATCCTATGTCATCTGTGTCTTTTCAAGGTCTTACTAACACACTCTGTAGCTGTTTGTGTGTTATTAATTTTTTTATCGTGTGTATGAACAACTTTCCAGCACATCAAGGAAACATAAAGGGCAGAGACTCTCTCCGCAACTGAGATGAAAAGAGATAATCACAGTGTAACCCCAGCTACAAAGGACAAGGAAAACATGAGTCAACGGGAGCGTGTCTTCGAGAGGTCCAGGGGGTTTTCACCTCTGCCACCAGAGTGTAGACCTGGAGAATCTGCTCGTCGCCTTTGACCTGACGCACGCTGATCTTGCAGGACAGCTGGGCAGTGGCGAGGCTGCATCTCTCCAGGGTGAAGGCACAGTGCAAGGGCCGCTGGTTGCTGCACCACACTTGGGAGAAGGAGAATTCCTGGGCCAGGGGACGTAAAAAGAACAGTGTATGTTGAGCTAGGTGGGGGCGTGGGACCCCTTACGCCTCTCTGTGATGGAGCAACTAAGCCCTCTCTAACATAGGGTGACCATGAGTTGCAGAAAAACATCAAAAAAAAAAAAGTGTCAGAAATCTGAAGGCGTAGTGCACCATGGAGATGATGACAACCTTTTGTCCACCGTAACATGGACAACCGCAATGCAGCCCTTTTTGAGGTTCATTAACCTTCTCTGGAAATGGAGCATCCCTGGGGCCTACAAAAAATCTGAGCAAAATCCCAGGTAATTCTGATAATGGAAGTCACTCCGGGGCCAAGTACCACATAGCCGGGAAACAGGCAAGGGGAAAATTATTTCCTTTGATGTATAATTAATTTCAGCATCTGAAAGGGTCTTCGATGCACTCCGCCCCCACCCCCCCATCACCATAGCTTTCCCATCTCTACACAGAGGAAGCAAAGTGGAGGTGAGAGGGGAATCAGGCTGAAAGCAGAGGTCTTGTGTGCCATTAGAGGACTCAAAAACAGCCTTTTATAGGCTCCCGACCTGCATGTTGCTGTGCTCTTTATGTACAGAGTAGCACAAAAAAAGAAAGCACACCTATGGTAAAAGCACACTTCAAGTGTGGGCGTGGCTTCACCCGGCACTTGCACTTACAGAGAAAGTCTTCTAATCCCTTTGCTCCGTAATAATGAGGCATTTATATGGGTATTTGTACCATCTGTTAGGATACTGGGTGGAAATACCATATATGCTCAAGGTGTGGAAAAAAGAGACCGTGTAGCAGATAATTTGCAGAGGGTATGCTGTGTGTAGTGAGCCATATAAGGACTGGCCCGTGACTAATGGGTTGCTGGGTAAAATTTCATATTGTGATTGTTTTAATTAACCTCATACAGCTGTGACAAAGTAAAATCTAAATTATGTTAAAACGTACTTTCTAAGACCTGCTGTACAGAATGGGTATGCCAATTAAAAAATAAAAGATAAAATCTAAATAAAGAAAAATGCTAATATTATAATATATTTGATATTATAATATTTAAAATACAAATCTCATTTATTTGTCAACCCAGCAGCTGCATATAGGAAAAGAATATTTATATGTAGCATGTAATGGTTATATCTGGAGTTAGAGCTTAGCATATACTTGCACTCTGAAATGGTAATTGAACATTCATCTTGATTATACTGTTAGCTGAGGTACTTAAACCTGTGGCTGACAAATCAGAAGCTTTAACCGCTTACAGAAGTGGGAAATTGGTTGTGGTGTGGAGCAGCCGACAATAACTGCCATGTGCCTAGGCCTAAATGTAAGAGCTGCTGGATGAGAACATATCCTAGATCATAGCCTATGTGGTGACTCCCTGCCTCCCGCAGAGCCACCCCTCAGTACCTGACAAGTTGTGAAGGGCTTGATATTCCACAGGAATTGTGGGATGTCCTGGATGGACACCTGGAGGCTGAAGGAGTTTGCCCTGAATAGCAATGTCTTGGGCTCCTCTAGAAGCTGCCCTCCCCTGCTCGTCTCAGCAGCAACGACCTCCTGCAGGACGAGAGAAGCTTCACTCAGAACATGATGGCGGACTTGTGAGTAGCTTAAAAACTTGTGACCCATCCTAAAAACTAGTAAATCTAGGCTCTTCTCTTCTCTGGCGCCTATATGGTAGAACAAACTTTTGCTTGCTTTGAGGACTTCATTGTTGCTGTCCACATTCCACAAGCAACTAAAGACACATCTCTTCAGGGAGCACCTTACAACTTAAAACCTTTCCCATTACTTAAATTACTTTTAAGACAGTTGCTTGACTTAATCTTGTGTACTTTGATGATAGGACAGCACTTACTGTTAGTTAGATTCTTTGATACTGTTTGACCTTGTTTGTGACATGCATGTGTACTATTATTCATTGTAAGTCGCTTTGGACAAAGGTGTCTGCTAAATGGATAAATGTAAATGTAAATGTAGAGAGCCATAGAGCAGCTAGACACTTGTGGGATGCTGGACTGGGGGTCTTCATGTGTTTATGGATCATTTTGTTTTTTCCAGTCAAACAGAAGTATGAGCTACACATTCCAAACATAACATATTTTGCAGCTGTATAAACATTTTTGTGTTTCCTCCAAGCTGCCTCACTTTAATTACAAGATTTTTCATTACTTTGCAAGTAATAATAATGCTTTATTTATGTAGAACATTTTGCAAATCCAAGGACACTTCACAAGAATTAAAATACGTTCTTAAGTTCTGAATGTAAAAGTTTTTTGACTGCACAGAGTAATGGAGTAATATGCTACAGACGTCAGAAACCGGAGGCATGCTGTGGCGTATGCATGATCGACAGTGAAAGATTTAAAAAATGTTTTCAGAGCTAGGGACGTTTAATATTTCTGAATTTCACTGTTAGGGTAAATGCAGCTGTCAACAATTGTGAAAAAGAATTAAATAAAAAACATCAATTTGTTTTTTAACAATTTTTAAAATTTTTTCTGTCGATCTGAGAAAATAGAAATATACGTGACTTTCCGTTGAAAATTTGTTACATCAAATGCACGTGTGGGTTAAAAGCAGACCCAGTCCACCTCGTTTCTCAGAAGAAACTGCTGTTGATGAATGGCATCTCTGATTTCGAGTTTTAAGGTGTCCATCTGTCATCGGTGCTTTGCAATTCCGGAAGGTTTAAATAAGTGAGCGTACTTTGTCTATTGCTTGCATAACAGAAAAACTGAAAAAAGCAGCAACTTTCAACCTGACTGAATAATTAGTACTGAGGATGTATGTATGTACGTGTGTGTGTTTGTTTGCAGTGAGGAAAAGGTTATTGAAATTCTGAAAACAAACAACAATAACAAATAAAGAAAATTATGAAAAATAGACACCAGCTTGGCAATGTATCATCCCTGGCACTGTGGTCAGGCTGTTCCCCTCACTAGGCACTGCCATCTGCCTGTGCCAGTCAGTAAAAGCATACCCACAATGCACGCTCGCTGATGGGACATGTGTACGAGTGTGCGTGCGGTGTGTGCGCAAGTGTATGCCCCTGTGTCTCTGACCATGCTATGCCACGTCAGGGACTTTAGACACTGGCCCGGCGGGGGAATCACAGGCCTGCAGCTCATATCTTATTTACAAAGGGGTGGGAAGCTGATCCCACTCACTCACTGGAGCCCTACACATGCTCAAATGTGTGTGTGTGTGTGTGTGTGTGTGTGTGTGTGCGTGCGTGCACATGCACATACATACACACACATACGCACAGACACAAACACACATAACACAAAGAGACACACGTGCATACAAACACGCAAACAAAACACAGAGACAAACATGCAGGTGCACACGTGTACACATACAGACACACACACACACACACACACACACACACACACACACACACACACACA
>JABJVR010000035.1:5814436-5835359 GCA_025773905.1 Chitala chitala
ATGCAGGTGCACACGTGTACACATACAGACACACACACACACACACACACACACACACACACACACACACACACACATTGAAAACCGCATTGAGAATGTACTCAGCAGGACAGGAAAATGGTATGAAAGAGGATGCTAAAAAATGGTAGAGTTGACAGTTTTAGGAATTTCATAAAACGGACATGCTTTCAAACTCAATCATTTCGAAGTATATTATGGCCGTTTCATTCAGACTTTACTTAAAAAATGGCAAGAAAACTATTTTACATCACATGACTCTTCCACATTCTGTGTGATTATGAGATTTAAATTGTGAAACCCTGCTTTGAACATTTCTTTATGTGAAACAAATTATATTCACTTTTAATGGAATAGCAAATGTGTTTCAGCAAAATTGCACCAAATATTCACATTAAACAAAAGTAGAGGGTAACCTTGCAGCATATTTTCTGTTGTAATAAAAACCCATATTAAATATGCATGGTAGACTGCGTGATTTCAATGTGCAATGACAATGCAGCCAATAACTGAGCTGCTCTTTCTGTGGACTGTATATTGTAAGAAGCACTGGTGTTTTTTAGGCAGCTCAATCAAGCCTGGACCAATAAATTTCACATCCAATTATATGTTCTATAAACATGCATAAACATGAAATTTTGCTGCACATTAGTTCAAACAGAAAAATTATGACAGTGACATCAAAAGTACTGCTAACAAGCCATTTTGAAAACCAAGTAGTCATGTGTTACTCACCTGAAAGGCATGTGGTGTGTCATCTACGCAGTATACTCTCAGGCTGTAGTCCACTGATTTGACACCCACGCTGCCAAACACAGATAGCTTCAGCCTCTTGATGGCGGCTTCAGTGACAGGTTCTCCTATCAATGCATAGGAACCTGGCTGGTCCAGCAGTAGATGACAGCTGTGGGAGCCCAACAGGCAGTAACACAGCGTTGTCTCATCCTCCACTGACATCACTTCCTGTAAAACAACAGAGTATGTTGTGAGGCTGGCAAAATGGAGTTCTGAACATCCCCAACTTTACAGTGTAATACGTGCGCGCGCACATACACACACACACACACACACACTATCAGTCAAAAGTTTGGACACACCTTCTCCTTCAGTGGTTTTTCTTTATTATTTTCAACATTGTACATTAATACTGAAGACATCCAAACTATGACAGAACATGTATGGAATTATGTAGTAAACAAAAAAGTGTTAAACAACCCAGAATATGTTTTATATTTTAGATTGTCCAAAGTAGCTACATTTAGCTTTGATGATAGCTTGGCGCACTCATGGCGTTCTCTCATAAGATTCACAAGGTTGTCACCTGGAATGGTTTTCAATTTACAGGTGTGCCTAGTCAAGAATTAATTTGTGACATTTCTTGCCTTCTTAATGTACTTTAGAGCATCAGATGTCTTGTGCAGAGGAAGGGTGGGTACAGAGTCAATAGCCCTACTAGTGCTACTACAACTACTGTACAAATCTATATTATGGCAAGAAATGCTCAGTTAAGTAAAGAAAAAAGACACCATTACTTTAAGAAATAAAGGTTAGTCATTCTAAAAAATCTCAAAAACTTTGAACGTATCCCCAATTGCAGTCGTCAAAACCATCAAACGCTACGATGAAATTGGCTCTCATGCGGACTGTCCCAGGAAAGGAAGACCAAGAGATACACACACACACACACCTCTGCTGCAGAGGGTATGGTTATTAGAGCTACCTGCCTCAGAACCTGCTGATTTACAGCACCTCAGATTAGAGCCCACATAAATGCTTCGTGGAGTTGAAGTGGCAGACATACCGTATTTCAACATCTACTCTTCAGAGCAGACTGTGTGAGTCAGGCCTTCATGCTCAAAATGAGCCAAAAAAACCATTGCTTCAGAAGAACAACAAGCAGAAGAGACTTGCTTGGGCCAAAAAACACAAGGAATGGATACTAGTTCATTGGAAAAGTCTCCTTTGGTCTTATGAGTCCAAATTTGAGATGTTTGGTTCTAACCACCAGAGAGGGTGAACGGATGGTCCCTGAATGTGTGGTTCCCACTGTGAAGCATGGAGGAGGTGTGATGGGGTGGGGCTGCTTTGCTGCTGACACTGTTTGTCAAAATTGAGGGCTCACTTAACCAGCATGGCCACCACAGCATTTTTCAGCGACAAACCATCGCAACTGGTTTGCACTTAGTGGGACCATCTTTTGTTTTCCAACAGGACGATGACCCCAAACACACCTCTAGGTTACGTAAGACCTGGAAAGATAGTGATGGAGTGCTCCGTCAGATGACCTGGCCTCCATAATCACCACATCTAAATCCAGTTGAGATGGTTTGGGATAAATTGGACTGGAGAGTAAAGGAAAAGCAGCCAACGAGTACTCAACACCTCCGGGAATTTCTTCAAGATTTTTGTAAAACCATTCCAGGTGACTACCTCATGAGGCTGGCTGAGAGAACACCAAGAGCATGCAAAGCTGCCATCAAAGCAAGAGGTGGCTACTTTGAAGAATCGACAATATAAAACATATTCTGGGTTCGTAATTTTAATGTCTTCAGTAATAATATACAATGTTGAAAACTATAAAAATAAACAAAAACCATTGAATAAGAAGTTTGCCAACAATTTTGTATGTATATATACCCATGCAAATGTGGGCACTATAACTTGCATTTACATCAATGACTAATTTGCATTTTTATTTTTGAAAGAGATGACATTTGTACTACTATGTGAATTTAACCTCCTGAGACCCAGACTATGTTGCTACAAGCATTTCTCATTTTGCAGTGCTATTTGTACTTAATTGCTTCTGATAACTATAAAAACTAATGTCGTTAAAATGTGTCCTCTTTTAAGTTCAGTGGTTTTAAATGAATAGAAATAATTAACAGGTGAAGAGGGAAACCAAAACTCAGTGTAGTGTCCACTCATAAGGATTTGGAGGTCGCATGAAGTTAAAGAAAAATCATAAATTAAGAATTGATGAAGTCGAGAAATACTTTTATATTTTCACTCTACTTTGAGCTAAAAATATACATTTTGGATTGGTTGAAAAACATGATGATCCCAAAAGGCATGGTCATTTGTGTCTCTGTTATTCACCATAAAGACGAGCTTTCTGTTTCATGTTTAGAAAAACGAGAAAGAACACATTTTCGAATGTAAGAGTCCTTCTGCATATTGAGTTGAGGGAGGTTAATGTTGTGTAACTGTCCAGGCACATCGCTAGTCTCAGCATGAGCTGCAGGTAGAAGCTGAATGTCAATGCAGTGCAAAGACAGCACGCGGCCTACAGAGCCCGACAACTGCTCAGGATCACAGGAGCAGAACTGGGAACACATTTCCCCTTCAGACACACAAAACAGGATAATAGAGTCGAAAGTCCTGGCGCCAAAAGTGTGGAGCTAAATTTTCGTAAAATGACCCTTTGCACTTCTTTTTTTCCCACTCAATTTTACCCTCGTGTCCTTTGCCTTTATTTTCCTCAAAGACATCTTCATTTTGTACCACCTGTAGAAGAAATGGTGCCATTTCATGTCGGCGAGAAGCCAGGAAAAGACGTCATTCTGACTCCATTCACAAATGAGTCATGCTTCAGGGGTCTTTCGTAGTCTCTTCTTTCTTTGCAAGGAATTACTTTCTCTGCAAATGTCAGTTACAGTGAAAGGTCTGAATTTAGCCAGACTTAACTGGCACTCAAGTATCAGATCATAAGGTTCACTTTGCAAATGTCTCAGTAATGTAATGAAGACGAAAAGGGAAAAAAAGAACAAAAGGAAATTGAGGAAAAAATAGAAATAAAAACACAGCAAAGGAATCATATTGATCTGTGCATTTCCTTTGCTTCACATGAGCTGCAAAAAATTATCCCTTTCCATAACTGACTTGGTGAACACAAAGTAACACAAATTAGTTTGCATAAGTTAGAACTACCCAGGAAGTAAGTACAAGGTTGTATAAGAGTTTGAAATGGAAATTGAATGCCAAAGTAATGGTGTGAAAAATTGTTAAGCAGTATTTTGATGTGTGGCCAGACATACAGTTAAGTTTGCTTACCTCAGCTGTAACATGCCTGAAGTATTAAGTAAAGGGAGTGTGATGGACCTCAATATTAACGACTTCATAACTATGGGGGTAAAACCATTTGTGTATCTCTCTAAACCAAAACTACTGGACAATTTAAACAATGTCACTTAAAAGTATTTGCAGAGGAGATATGAATTATTGTATTACAATTGCAGTGTTCTTGGGAATGTAGAGATGGAGGCAAAGGCTGAGTCTAAACACAGAAGGGTTTATTCAGATGGATGGGGTAAATACAGACAGTATTGAGGAACATACAAAACAGCTACTAAAGAACATAGAGTTACAAGCGCTTCACTACACACTACTACACTCTGACAAAGTACTAACTTACAAAGAAGGTATATGTAGGGGGAAGCAGGAAATTACAGCTGACAGCACTGATTGAATTAACATTCTCACAAGGAAAATGAAGGCTAGAGGAAAAACAAGAAACGGGGGAAATAGTGACCATATAGAGGCCATGGGGGGAAACAACACGGACAGGCCATTACAACAATATCAAATGTACCATTTGATCTTGGTCCATGTACAAGGACAAACTCATGCCTGCAGTGACCTTCATGTGCTTTTCATCACTCTGATTATGGTTCAGAAGCGAAACTAGTTACGCAGTGAAGAAAACGCTGTGACAGACGGCAGGTGACAGAGTAACTGAATGGAAAATCATAATGCAGAACAATTATGTAATGAGGAAATTATTCAAATGCTTCAAAGGAATCTTCACTCTCATGGACAAGCTATGGCTGAATTAACGTGTCTGCTGAAGTGTCAGTGTGTTGGCTTGGCTAAGATAAAATAACGAATTGTGCTGACCAATTAAGGGCTTTTCCCGACAGCCAGTCCAAGCTGTAGCGTAGTTTTTTTGACCTGCTAAATGCTTAGTGAAGATGTAGGCCGACACTGAGGGGCTGACTAACCAATTTCATGATTCAAGCCCTGATTGCATTACCTCATCTCCCATTATTTTCTGTCCTTGCCAGACCCACCGGATCGATACCGGCCATGTCTGCGGGGCTCCTTTCCTCTGTTCTTGCCCCATTGTGACTGACACAAGTTGTGTGTCACCCTTGCTATTTCGTGCCATGATTGTTTTTCCTCTAGCAGTTCACAGTGTGCTCCCAGCAGACGCTCTGCCCCCCCCACACACACACACATCCCGGACGTCCTCTCACTGTGGGTTTAGATCAAACTAGAACCCTTTCTCTGCCCTTGACCCTCAGCATTTCAGACATGAGTGGCATGGAACTGTTGGCAAGAAGGACTGTGTCAGTAGCCATCGCACAGAGGACAGATATATGTTACTTTGTGTGTGCACATACGTAAACACCGAGTTGTAGGGCCAGTACCTGGTGGAGAAAGTGTGACAACACACACATTTGAAATATGTAATGCCCTTGATGAGTTAAGTACATACGGATATTAACAAAGCCGCACACACAGGCAATTTTACCTTCGTCCCCTGTGTAAACCTTCCTTTACAATGAATGCTGCAATCAGGATCATGCTTTGCATTCCTGTCGAGTACTGACAAGCAAGAACTGTTTACCTCCCACTTGTTATCCTGGATTTGCCTTTTCAGCCGAATGTTCCAGTTTTCCCCGCTGACCTCGGCACAGTGGGCTATCGTCATGGCTACAGGACAGGAAAGGCCTAGGCCAGGAGGACCGTATGTCACCTCGGGACCCAACAGGATCTCGCTCCCCTCATCGGAATGAGCACTGAAACATACAATTCTGAGGTTACTAAGCAGCACTTCCAAATTCCTACTTAATTATAAGTTATAGCAAATAAACAGATATGCATGCACATCATGGCTGAACAATTACAGCCGTCATAGCTATCACACTATCTGATCACTGCATTCAACCATTTTAAGATTAAGTATGTTTACAATAAAATTTCTAAGAAATAAACTTTTATATGCATCATTTGATAATGAAATGACTAACAAAATATATTTCCTTAATACTTTCAAGATCGTAATTATCCACACTCCGATATTACAAAACAAAAAACTTTAAAAAATGACATTGCTTTTAGGTATGGACGTTTTTAGAGTACTAGAAAAACCATGTTTGATAATCTAAAGTTACAGGCAACATTTAAAGGAGTTTGTTTTCCACCCTGTTATTTACTTTGGGTGTTGAGCAGTTCACATTCCCCATCTTCCAGCCATTATCTTTAATTTTCATCCCTTCTTATGGTGGTATGGTATGAAATGGAAAAAAATGAAATGAAAAGTAATGAGGAAAATGAAAGGGGGCGGCATTCTCTCACGGAAACCAAAACAGCTTTACAAAACTGTCTAGCTGTTGTTCTACTTCTGCAGTCATTTTGGTGGCAGAAAGGAGGAAAAAAGTCACCTGAAAGCTGGAAATATGTTCATTAAAAAGATGCCTTGGAGATGATAGTATGTATTAAACCCCAGGTGTGGAGATGGTAGCTTGACTGACCTCCACAGTCAAGGAACTGTCCAATTAAAATTTCATCTTAGTTAAAGTTTCACTCCTAATTTTAGTTAATGGAAATCTTAAAATTGCAAAAATTAGCGTGTAGCTCCTCTGAAAATATTAACAAATAGCCATCTGAAACGTATATGGTTGGAGATTTATTTTATAACGTCACATTAAAGGTTTCAAGGTCCTTTTCCCAAGATATGTCAGCAATATATGACCAAGATTACTTAGTGTTTCTTTTTAATGATTATAGGTTCTTTTAGTACGTGTTGTATATTTCAAATTTTTGAAAAAGAATTAGAATTATTTTAACAAGACAGTTAATGATATTTACTGTCACTGTTTAACATAACTGCAAAAATGTAATAATAATCAACTTCACTTTTCTGACAGTTTTTCTTTTTCTATGCTATCAAATTCTTTTCACACATCTGATTATATATATATATATATATATATATGTATATATATAAACATGTTTTACATCATATTCTGTGCACAGTGTTCGTAACATCTATTATCCTTCTTAACTTATTCTTCTTTACCACTTGCTCATGTGCAAATATAAAGGTAAAAAGCTTATTTACGGTATTTACGGAGTATGAAAATATGATAGCAGTAACAGTACTTCAAAGGTACTGTCTCTGACATGGAGACCCTGTAGGCCAGTTACTCTCATTGATCCCCTGAATAATTACAACATAGGAAGGGGAGGTATTATGTACATAATTTAACATAACGTGTATAGAGGGCCACTTCAACACTTCCTTCTCGAAATTCTCCTGTCAAGATACTTTCAAACCTCGTCTTAATATGCCAAAATATTTTATAAATTATTGCTATGATTACCATGCAACATATTAATTAGCCTGCACTCTATTCAATAGTGTAGGAATCATGCGGGATGGGAGAGGGGCACATCTAACCCAATATATAAGGCTATGTACATCTGCACCCTCCCCCATAATTAGTTATACAAAGACTTTCCTAATCCCTTGACAATATTATGCATGTGTTTAGTAATTTAGATTTAATATCCTTTTACAATGGGTAGACCTAGGCTCTTGTCTTCTCTGGTGCCTATATGGTGGAATGAACTTCCACTTGCTTTGAGGACTTCATCGTTGCTGTCCACATTCTGCAAACAACTGAAGACACAAGTGTTCAGGGAGCACCTCAGAACTTAAAACCTAAAATCTTTTCATCTATGCTGCCATTCACTCCGTTGTTGCAAGGCTGTTTGCTTGTACATGTTTTTCTAGTTAATTCAAGACTTACATTTCATATGTTTATGCTTTCCCTTTACTTGAATGACTTTTTGCGACAATTGCTAGACTTAATCTTGTGCACTTTGATGACAGGACAGCACTTACTGTTAGTTACATTCTCTGATACTGTTTGACCTCGTTTGTGACACGCACGTGTACTATTATAATTATTCATTGTAAGTCGCTTTGGACAAAGGCGTCTGCTAAATGAATAAAATGTAAATGTAAACATAACACAGGCGTGTGTTGTCCACATTTCAATATGGCTGCATTCAGATTAACTACAACATCTCTTTTCAGCATCCTGCATTGAGCCATGTGACGCCATTGTGTCAGGCTCTTGTGTTGGCTAAGCAAAGTCTCCCCTTCTGCTAGCTCTCAGACTCTTATAAGTCTCATTACTCAAACTGTCTGTGGCTGATTCACCCATATGTGGCTCAGAACAAGTCTGGATGTTAGCAACAGAAGCTTAAAAGCGTTCATTCACATGTACCTCATTTAAGTCACTAATATCCCCCTCTACATACCCTACCTCATCTTATTTCACTAAGATCAATCAGACAAAGTTCTTTAGACATCCTCAGAGGGGTATGGGGAAAGACAATCTCTTAATAACAATAGATATGGCCCTGTAACACAAAAACAATAAGTCAACAATACTGGGTCATGATCCTATTCATAGACAATCTCTCTGTAAACAGACCTATTTAGAGAGTATGTTTCAGTGTGTTTCTATAGGGCAATATAGAGTCAGACTGCTTTGGACACCCATCATGCAGGAAAGTCCTTCATCTTCCCTGGTAGATTGCGAGGGTGGTCCCTGAAGAGTCGGACTGCCCACAGTACAGCAGACTGCTGCTGCTACTCCTGAGCCTGAGCCGTTTCATCGATTCCCCAAGTGGGAAACGGGAAACGTTCTGCTCCCTTTCCTTCGCTAGTGAGGCCCCGGAGCAGAGCCTTTGGGGAAACACCTGCCACGCCGTTTTTATGCCAAAACCTTCACGCCTTTCCTGGACTGAAGAAGCCTGCTTGAAAGGAAATGCAGCATGGTGCTGGGCCAGGCTTGAAGCAGGACACATTTACTTAGGCCCAGACAGCATACTGGTAATTGATTGGTTGTGGTCTGGTGTCTCTGAAGTTGGATTTACAGCGGCACCCAAGCAAACAAATGAAAAGCAAACAGATGGAGCTTATGGTTTACTTGGAGGCAAAATTATCTCACAAGACGTGTAGCCTAATTGATGGTTCTAAAGTTCCAACATTGCAGTGTTTCCAGCAATGCTGCCACCATCCGTCCATGACAATAAATTGACTTGAAATATCTGCAGGGTATCATTGTCACATGCAACATCTAACCTAATCAACCTGAAATGCTTCGCAATTGTTGGTCTGACTGACTGTGGATGATCTATATGATCTGTAATACAACTGAAATGAGTTCTCCAGTAGAGTTAGCCTGGATGAAAGAGAAGAAAACCCTAATTTCCAGCATTCCCCTGCGGCTGTCTTGAATAGGGACTGACTGACAGCTCTCAGGTTGACAGCTCAGGAAGCCACAAAAGCTGGAAGTCAGAAAGCAGCCGCATCATGCTTATCTGTGGGATGCAGCCATTCTAAAGGACAGGCCAAACCTGGTTGGGCATTAGACAAACTGACTGCTCCAGAACCTGCTGGTCATGACTGCATTTCTTGAGCTACTTTCACCTTTACTTATGAATACACCGAATGTCAAATTTAAAAAATCAGCTGGCGTTAAAAGAAAGCAGGAAAACTAAGAAAATGGTTTGTTCCCACATGTGTGAAAAAAATTAAAGGAAAATGAAAAGTGGAGTTTCAGCGATGCCATATTAATCTTTGAAACACTACAATTTTGAAAAAGTGAGAAAAAAGCTTTGGGAAAAAACTGAATATTTTGGACCTGAATGAAGGACATCCTTCTGTTTTAACTGGTTGTATACCTTAACAGCTGACTATACATACTCACTGCAGTCTCCATGTAAGTAAAACAGGTGTGTGTTCCCCAAGGAAATCTAGACCCATCATAGCCATAAACCTTTATATTACCAACATAGAATGTTGACTGTCCAACAGAGAGGTAATATATACTTCATCTTTGCTATGACCACAGAGGGGATTAAATCAGATCTGCTATATGTCAAAGTGAAACATAAATCTCACACAGAGGTAGGTAAAGACATAAACTTAAGATGCTGAAGTCCCAAGAAGGTCAAATTGTTATACCCTAAAGAAAGATATTTAATCTGAATTGATCCAATAAAAATATCCAGCTGTATGAACTGATAAATGTGTCACTTTGTAGCTTTGGCTAAGACTTACAAAAAGCAATAATCTGTTATTATCAAAACTAGACCCAGTGAAACATAAAAGTTTACCAGGTGGTGAATTTCAGTGGCTGTCTTACATTCACCATGTTTTTCCCCCGTAAGGTTTTCTAATTATTTACTTTATAATTAACTTTCACTTCAAAATATACATCTTAGAATGTTGATATAAAGTACACATTAAACTTAGTCTAACCATTAAGAGTACATTGTTAACAATAATTTATTTGTTTAAATTTGAAAATCTGCAATACTTAAATTGCAAGCTGTGTTTAGGACTCCAGAGTTGTAAGTAATATATTTTGTCTGCTCACTGCACTGAAGGCAAAGACTAAAAGCGTAACCTTCAAAGGAACATAACATGGCCTAATCTATTAGGGGGCAGCGTGGGGAGCCGCAGGGAGACGCAGCCCAACCTTAGCTGCCACCTGCAAGGCTATCTGAGTAATGGTCACTCGGTTCATGACATGTCAAAGACCCCTGTGGGGAGGGCAAGATGGGCCGGGGAGCCTGCTGGGCCCCGTCTGTCAGGAGGAAAGTGGAGGAAGTAGACAGTGAAAAGCATGGTGGGGGGGGGGGGCAGGGCACAGGACATTGGATGCCTTCCAGAACGGGCCCCCACCATCCAGCCTCACCTGGATGCCTCCTGGTTTACCATCATGTACATTTCCCACGAGGTGTCCTCAGCAATGGCGCCATGGGGCAGAAGCAGGCTGACTCCTACAAACGATAAAGTTATTGAAAAGACGAAAAAGTGAAACAAACTGAACAAAAAAAATTGCAAAGCACCTGAGGACACAGAATGGACAGGTTTAGTTATTGTACTTTTGATTACATCATCATATGTTCCAACATTGAAAAAGTCTATTGGTTTTACATCATGGCCGTTTTGGTCAGAAGTTAGGTCTGAAAACTTTAAGAGATGCTAACACAAAAATCAGCAAAAAGATTTCAAAACAGCCAGGAAATACAAGAAATGCACTTCTTCATGAAAATCTACATGTATTTCTTTTGTGCTGAATGTAAACAGACAGTTACTTTATTTGCACTGACATGGTAAATGTTTTATTAAAGACCCAGCATGCACAGGTTGTCAGGTTCCCGATGTTGACCAAAAAAGAGCATTATCATCATGACATCAATTCTTACAAAGTTGCAGGACTGCTGCACTGCATTCTGGGTTCCTGTCTCCATAGAATGTTTTTGTTGATTGACAAGGCTATAGAATATATTACTCCTTAGCAGTAACGGTCCTGGGTCACTTGCTGCCCTAGGCAAGATTACATTTGCACCCCCCCCTCACATGACAGCACAATGTCTGTGTGCTCTTCAGGATGCCCTTACAGACGGCCGGCACCCCAAAGATCTGCCTATATGATCTATGCCCAGGGCCGGCTCTGCTTCTTGGTGGATTGGTACGCCAGATTAAAGACTTCTCTTTTTACATAATACATCTCTACCCTTACAATTGACTCCTCCCCTAACTCTCGATTTGCACTTAATATACTAACTGAATTGTAGGTATAACTTCAGCCATTGATTGTTGCTGTAACCCCACTCACCCCTTGCATGCATCTGAGACACTTTTTTCCAATTAACAATTACATTGCTTGAGTAATGAAACTGCCACTAAAGCTGTTTCTTTGGCACTTTGTTAATTGCTCTTAATAATATGTTGACCATTTTTCACAGTGCCTTCGGTAAATAACAAGACCTGTTCATTGATTAAAATTGACTGCAAACAAACAGAAATATGAGCATGCTCGCCTCCATGGAAGGAAAACAGACGTGAAAAGTAGTGCTCATGTTTTTGCCACAAAAACACTTGTTAGCTTTCATTAAAAAAACACACCTGCTTCTGTGACAGATGTCTTATGGGATTCAGAAGTGAAGGTAGCCTTCCAGGAGTACTTAAATCACCACTGTGGCTCCACGACTCATGCTTTCCCTAACACTTACCCATCTGAACAGCGGGCCAAATTGCCCAGCAAACGAAAAGGCCACGAGCCCATCAAGCGGCCGTCGCTGCGGACACTGCGTGTCACCACGGGACGCAGATTGTGTTGTGCACGTTCGCACTTTTCCGGTGCAGATGTGTGTCTCGTGTTGATTAATCACCTGCAAGCTTTTTGTCACTAGCAAGAGGTTCGTTATTGTGCGCCAGGGAGGAAGACAGACTGGCTTGACAGACCCAAAAATGCACCTGAGCCGACGCCAGATGCGGCTGCGGTGTGATTTAATGACACCAGATGAGTCTCGTCGCTGCTGCTCAGTTGCTACGGCGGCCCGCTTCTCCGGCAGCATCCTCACATTAAGGTCTTTTATGGGACAGCAGGAGCTTGCTTCCGCCACAGTTCTCAAACGAGACAGAGAACCCTTCATTAACAAGGGCCCTGAAGATATATGGCAGCCAAGCCGCTCTGGCCGACTTCTGGCCTATGACAGCAGCACTGGCAGGATAGCTCAGTCTGAACCTTGTGTGTCTCAGTGCTTAGAAAAGCCGTCTTCACCACCCAGTGTGGTCAGTTTGTTTCTGAGCATGTTGTAGCATGGAGGAATTTCCTCTGACATCTTGTTTTTAGCGGGAACATCACAATGTCAGGCCACTACACAAAGTAACGTACGCGTTTTCTACAAAAAATATTATTTCAGGCTCAAGGATGCCTTTGAAAGCCTTAAAGTGTAAGTGGATGGGAAGACCCAGAAGTGATGTATATAATTTCCTGTGTTGTGTGACTGTACAGTAAAAACATCCACACATACCCTAGTTCAGCAGGGTACCTTTCTGTCGTGTTAGCATTCATGCAGAGCCGCTCACCTGTATTTGGTACTACCAGCCGGCCACCCAGATGTCCAAACATGCCCACAGCCCTTAGCTGTGACTTGGCAGGTGTGGATGGGGCATTTGGGGTGAGAAGGCCCATCTTGCGGCTGTCCGAGCTGCTGTAGTCTTGGCTCAGCCCTCGGGGGAAGGTCTCAGGGTGTGTCTTCACATGGTACTCGGCACGGTCAGCAACACCCAGCGACACCATAAAGGAGCTTTGAACCTTGACCTTAATGTCAGGCAGGGGGTCAAAGAGCTCTTTGTCCATTGTGTCCTGAAAGCAGATAGGACTGCTGTAGGTACGCCCCACTGTCAGATCTGGCTGCATGGAGGAGTTCAGCAGAAGTGGGTTTCCTGCAAGGAGAAAAGCCATATATAACTTGCCTTTATCCTTTTTCCTCTTGATGTAAGTATTTGCCCAGAAGCAATTGGAAATGTAACTCTGCCTGCAACTTCACATTAATATTGTGATAGCATGATTGTATTATTGCACTGCTGATTGTATTATGGCATCTTCATCTTAAAAAAGGAAAATAACTTGAATCAAATAATAAAAGGAACAAAGCATCAAAGAATGTCTCAAGAACTTCATTTAAATACAGCAAGACAAAGAATCCAGTGCGGTAGAAATAAAAAAAATAAAATAATAAATATTAACAGAGAAATGAATTAATTAAAAAAAATGATAAAACTCTCCATATCCCTTAGCATCATCGCTGCTTCGCATGTGTAATTATAAACTAACTGTAACTAAGAGTTTCCACCATCGGCAGTGGTAAAAAAAAAACCTTTAAGGTTAATTACTCACTGCTGATACAGGTTAACATTTCTGGGTCAAGGTCATTTCCATGTGCACTCTATCGTTAAGGAAACACAAATGAAGCATCAGGACCACCAGGTGTCTTTGTGATATGCTGGACCTGTGACTGGGACAGGGGGTAGGAGTGGGCACTCAGTGGTTGCCTTTTAAGTGAAAGGCTGGGGCCAGGTCCTGGATCTAACTTAGGAGGTCTTTGCCCATTTGGCAGGCCCCAGAAAGCTTCTATCCAAGACAACCTTGGTGCCATAGAGTTCTTGCTGCCCAGCTGTTGCCTGGCGAGAGCTGAGATTCAGGAGGCCAATGGTATAGGAAATTGAACACAGTCACCAGGCTCATCATATCTCAAATATGGGATGTTGTTTCTTTCTATCACTTAAAACAGTGAAATGTTGTGTATAATTTCAATGCAGTCCTAACCAACTTCTAGGTTTCTTTCTTAAATTAATTGAAAGCAGTAGCCAAGTAGGCAAAGTGAATAAGAGCCTAGATCATTGTCAGTTTCCAGTTTGAGTCCAATTTACTCCTAAGGAAGACATCCAACCTGACCTACTTACTGTAAATAAATAAATCTAATGGTGTAAATAGGGTGTAAATATGGTGCAGAGTAACTAAATCCACAGTAACTATATTCAGTATACAGTGTATTTAACTGTCAATGAAGGAAAGAAATAATCCATGAACAAATACAGCTGGTTAAGTATAAACACTGTTTATAGAAATAACCTAATGATCTAATAATGCCACAAGTTACTAAATCATAAAGGTTTAAAACTATTAGTAAAATAAAACAGTTTAAAAAACCCACAGTACAATAACCACAAAGTATAAAATATTCCCTTAAAGTTTCCACTGTGGTTTCCCACAAAATTTAAAGAAAGAATCACACTTGCATGTATCCGGACTAGCAGTGATCTAAGCTCCTGCTTTTAAATTGATTTTATGCTACATATTCATACATATATGCAAGTTCTTCCCTTAAAATATAGTTTATTTTTTATATTTATTGACCTGTTTTTTTCTGTTTAATTATTTGCAGAACAGGAGGCCTGGAGCACTTCTAGGCAGCCTAGGGCGGAGGGCAGGACAGACCCTCTGTGGGGTGCAAACCCATGGCGGATCAGCAGACACGGCTGCCCGCGTCCTACTGTTTGTGAGTCACATACCTTACCATGCCTACATCAACTTACACATTAATGTAAAAACCCATACTTTATCATTCAGATGTATAAAGAAAAACTCATAAATTATTTAAACCATGGCTACTTTTCTCCTCATGGGGCCACAGGACCAAAATAAAGGGCATGCGGTAATCTTTACCCTTAGAAAAAGACGTAAGGATATGCCATAAGTATCTCCCAGACAGTTATGTAATGTGGCTATATGAAATTGGAAAGAGAGAAGTTAATGAAATGGACCTCACATAAGCTACCTTCAGGGACGAGTCTGAAATTAGACATTGGATTAGAAATGACTCGCAGGCTGGGTTATTATGGGGAACACTAATGTAGAAAGATACAGGAAAGCTCTGTGAATTGATTAAGAATCCCTTGCAAGGCTACAGTATAGTGTTTGCCTACCCAGGACAAACTACACTACATTTTTTGCAGTAAAAAATACATCTGGACAGTTGATACTGAAAATTACAGTAACAGGAGATCAACCCAAAAAAAAAAAATAAATAAAAATTGAATTACGTGGTATGTCCTTTACTCTTTATTTATCATGACTCTCATTTGGAAAAGCAGTTACAGTCAGGTTTGTTTTGGTATATTTAGGTAATTGCTGATGCTTTCTCCCAGTTTCATAACTGTGTTTCAAACAACTAAACTCCAAAAGATGTAAACGTGTAAATTAAATGTTCTGTTGATCTTGAATAAATACATTGCAGATGGTTTTGTTTACAGAAACGAGTACTTAAGTTATATGAAACACTAAGAGCATTGCTTGTTTAATTTGTGTAATATCTTAGCATCGGCTCTGCTGTCTTATGTTAATGCTGTGCTGTGTATTTCACACAGTTACACATGCATGGAAAACAAAGCTAAAAGCAGCCTTACTATTTATGAGACCTGGAAGCTGCCTGACCTCCATGTCCTTGTCAACACGAGATGAGCTTCTGTATTGTTATAGGGGCTCTTGCCACATCCTGATAGATTGTGGACTCTAATTCATTCTGGCTAGTGGGGAGGAGGGCGGGAGGTGCCAAAAAGCCGGCCTATTTAAATAGAATTGATAGCCTGACAGGTGGAGTGTGGCTGGGCTGCCCCCCCCACACGCCTGTGTGGCTGGGCGTGGGTTTGACTGACTTTGCAGGCCTTGGAAGCAGAAGGCAGTGCAAGAAGGGAGACGTGGCAGGGCTTCGACGGAGCAGATCTTTTACAGTGCTGTTGAGAGAATTTAGAAAAAAAAAAGCCAAAATTTATCACCCTCTGCCATGACAGCAATCACTTCTGCTAACCCAGAAGTGTCACGCACAGAAATATGGATGCCTGAAGTGAAGGCAGCTCAGAACATGGAGCCGTGGGCACGGTGGTGAACAGCAGCCATTAAAGACCATGACAAAAAAGCAAGCGATGTTCAACGTTGTAGGTTTCTCACATTTATCCGTCAGTGTCGGGTGGCTTCGCACATCGGAGACCGTGTGTGAGTGTAGCTAATGTCTAGTCTAAAGGAGAAAGTCCTCTCCATGGATGGGGATTCTCCCCTAGCTATAACCAAAGGCCTGATCCACAGGGGAGGAAGAATGAAAGAATGTACGACGCAGAAGCCTTTACAACCAAACTCCTACGGCATGTGCAAATACAACAGGCGTACAGGTTGTCAAGGAAACTCCATAGTGTCCAATCATGACCCGTTTTAAACAGCACTGTTTCACTGGCCAGGGTTCTCACCTTGCCTGGCTGTCTTGAAGTTAAAGGACTGAAAACCTCCTGTAAGTGCCGAGGAGTCGATGACGTCCACTCCGTAGTCACTCTGGTTCTTCCTGTAGAGTGTGACGGCCACAATCAGGATACACACGGCGATGACGCCAGCCGCCAGTCCGGAGTAGAGAGCCACGTCGTTAGTGCCCTCCATGCCTGGGGGACAGAATGTGCGCCCGCTAGTTAAAAGCATTCATGATCAGCGTTCACATTTATCACCAACTGCTACAAAAATCAGCCTTGAACGATGGTTATGGAATGGAAGATGGATTATTGAGCATCAGCAGTTGTCTATTGGGCTGGTTCCTGTAACACACACTGTTTAACGGAAAAAAATAAAACAACAGTGCAGCTGAAGAGAGCAGCAAAAGTCAGAAAACCTGAAGAAAATATATTCTTTATGTAGGAAGATTCAAGCCTTTTGAACAGCTCCTCATTGTTTATGTCAAGCAAAACAGTCCTTGTTTTTCTGTTTTTTTTCCCCTCATCTTCAATGTTTTGTTTTGCATGTCAGTCACTCTTCATGTTTACTTTTGTCTTAAACCTTCTGTAGACAAAAGCACGTCATTTAAGTTTAAAGCCAAAAGCAGCAACACTGGAACTTTTTAACCTTCTTGCACACGCACAAACGAGATGCCTCTGACGGTAACAGGCACTAGCCATCTCTGTGCGACGGGCACTAAATATGTTAATTGACATTTTAACATTCTCCTGTGCTCGTGGCCCAACGACAACCGTAACGGGAAAGCGATGCGTGGCACGACGCGGGCGAGAATGCCAAGACAAGTTCTCCCCTCAAAACTTTAATTACAGACGTAGTGACACGCCAGATTTCCACAACAGGTACATCTGCTGACTTGGCTCACCTCCCTCTTCATCACCATGTAAATCGCAGCCAAAACAGGGCTTTGAATATATGCATACTGCCACAGAACACGAGCTGCAGTGGACGTTTACTAACAAACGCAAGCTTCCAGACTCCGAGGCAAACTGTTGGATTGGAAATGGTGCCTTGGGGATGAGGTATAATCATTTGGATCAATGCAGTATAAAGACAATTAAATTAGTATGAAGGCCTAGGCTTTACTGCCTGTACCTTTGGTGAATAGGGTAATGAAACCTCATATGTAGTCTTGGAACCTCTTCCAAATACCTATAAAACTGCTAGGAGTATATAGAGGAGCTGTGTGTCAGAACCTCCTTTCTGGCTACATGTGTACCTATTCTTCATCTTCCTCTTACACACTGCATGCACGCACAGAATCTCTCTCTCTCTCTCATACACACACACACACACACACACACACACACACACACACACACGCACACACACTGTGGCCAAGAAAAGAGGCAACACAAAGGTTAGTGATAAGGGATGTTTGAGAGACAGTATAGGAGGTTATAGGAGGTATAGGTTCTGACGTACTGGATTGCCAGATAACCTCCTTTCTCACTGGAATCCTTTCCTCTCAGTCAGCATGGCCCTCTGTTTATGTCAAAGCAGCCGTCTGCATGCTTTACAGCGGCAAGCGGCACTAATGAAGTATCTCTCATCCAATAAAACCAACTGTGGTACCTGACAATCATTTAAGGTGTCAGGACTATGTGTCAGAAGGCCTCAGACTGGAATTGTGCGGATATTTACTGCAATTTGGTAATTTAGCTCATCAGCAATAATTACACTCCATTAGTTTCTGTGCAACACTGGAATGTGTTTGGTTGTCACAGCCATTCTCTCTCATCTGCTCAGTTTTGATTTAATATTTAAAACTGGAAATTGCACCACAAAAACGTTCTTTTCCTAACACTATTATAAAATTGTAAAACCTGAAATATGTTTGCCAATGTGATGGATGCAATAATAATCAAATTTATGTTGTCCTGTCCCAAATGTCCTGTCCCACATACAGATATATAATATTTCATAGGTCATTTAATAGCAGTAATAACTTGCCACTAAACCAAAAAAAAAAAAAAAAAATGAGAAGGTCAACTCTGTCAATTTGTATTTTACAAAGTTAAATGTGAAATAGAAAAACACATTAGGTTAAGGACAGCTGTGACAGTGAGCTTTTTTTGTTTGAACCTGTTTAGGTTTGAAATGCTCCCTGAATCTGAATGGATTGCAGGGTCCCACCCGTGAAGGCCCTGCCCTTCAGGAACACATCCCTTGTCATTTTCCTCATGATAATGGAAGTGCTCCGTACATACAGAACCAATTCTAAAAAAAAAAAAGAAACCCAAAAAGAGAAAGCCTGGAGCTATTAGCCTGCAGCTAGCTCCTTGGGTTGCAATGGAAGACTTGTGCCTAACTAGGCAAACTCATCTTAAAGGTCAAGCCATAATATATCACCTATTTTCTACAGCAACAAGCTACACAGTATCAGAAATAAAACCTGACTGCTGATCTGTGCCCCTATCAGGTGCCCTGACAATTTAGATAACTTTCCTATTAGGATACAGAAAGAACGTTTTCAACACTGAGCCCTTCTTTGTTCTGTCTGGACACAATATTCAATTAAAAGAGGAGTACATCACAAAGGCAGACCAGGAAGGCAGAAGGCGGACTCACTTTGAGGTTTAACGTCATGCAGCAACCTGCGATCTGCAAAGACAGAAACACAGAATGAAAGAGGCAATTAAAGTCCATTTCCATCTCAAGAACCTCACGCCGATCTCGAGCCGGAGCACGCCGAGACGCCTCAGAGCGCAACGTGGCAGGACACACCTCAGACAATAATGTGGTTCGCCCGTCGCGCGACTTGACAAATACAAGACTGACATGGTTAGGGAACAACTGCTAAAGCGATTTTGTAAAATTTCGGGAGCCTGACTGGTTTACCCTTCACCAGAAAATGAGAGATTGCAAAATAATATGATGCACGGAAAAATACTTGTGGCAAAAAAACAAGAGCCAGAGCGATTCGACTGGCACTTTTTAAAAGTTCTTTTCCTGTCCCGCTGAGCCAGTTATTATAAACATGTCTCCACTGACCAGCCATTGTTGTTATTGTTTTTCACTGCTTGGGTGTGTTTGTGAGAGGCTGTCAATCAGGGTGATGGCCATGACAATGCAAGTGCTGTGATGGCGGCGATGATGATGATGGCAAAGGCACGAGGGAAAGGGACGTACTCTGAGTGCACTGTCCGCCGGTGCAGTTCTCTGCAGCCTGGCCTGTCCCCTCGCAGGGCTTGCCCCCGTGCCTGGGTGTGGGGGAGTCGCACTCCCTTATGCGCTGCCTCTCACAGTCTGGGCTGCATGTTGTCCACTCGCTCCACTCCCCCCAGCCTCCATCCACTGTGGGGAGGAGGCAGAAGGCAGACAGCCCTTTACACCGCGCCGCCAGGCTGGTGGCGGAGCTCGACACGCCCTTGTATGTCTTGCTACTTTGGCTGTCCCATGCATGGTGCCTTTCAGTAACCCTGCGAAACACTGACCCTCAGAGCGCGTCCTTCAGGCATGCTTTACCCCTCACAAGAGAATGGGACCATTCTGCAAGGCTTGACTGGTGCAGAATTCTTACCCGTGATGATTTCTTCTTTGGAGTTTTTTTTTATATATACATATATCCACTTCTGTTTGTGCTCCAAAAATACATTTGTTGGTACTTATTCAAATAATAGGCTTGCCTAAATTAAATAATAAGTCAAAATACCTTTATTTGTTTTAGAAAAAAAATATTTCTGTACATAGAGCAGGGCATAATTTTGTAAGTGATTTACCTTCACCTACCCTAATGCTTGGCAGATGTTAATGCAAGCCATTTAAAACTTCACTTAAAATTCACACATGTATTTCACTGTATAAATCCAGATTGAGTACCTTGCTCAAGCGTAGAGCAGCAGGGCCCATTCTGTCACTTGAATAAGCAACCTTTAGGTTACAAGCCTTTGTCTTTAGTCACCAGGCTGCCTGCTGCTCCTGTCTAAAGGCACATATGAACAACCAAGATTAAATGGTTGAGTTGACAATGGCTAGATTTACTCCAAGGGGAAGTACTAGCAAAAAACAACCTAACAGGATGTACTTGTGCTTGTGTATCAGTCTTGTTACTATGACAGCAACTGAAACATCCATCACCTCCATATACATTGGAGACAACATATTTGCTACTTATGTCATTTGTATATATAAGTAGCAATACACATGCACACACGGCACGTGTATATATATATATATATATATATATA
>JABJVR010000035.1:5863981-5874414 GCA_025773905.1 Chitala chitala
CCCCCCACCCCCCCCCCCCCCCCCCCCCCCCCCCCCCCCCCCCCCCCCCCCCCCCCCCGCCCCCCCCGGCCCCGGCCCCCCACGAGGTACACCATGCAACAGGTTTCCTTTTTATTTTATTTTCTTGCCCCTGCCAAACAGCCTAAGTCCGCCACTGGTCCAAGCTGTATATTTTCCTGATGCTGTACAGAAATCCATGTTTCTTGGCACTGCCCCAAACAGGCCAGATTTGTGAAGCATGTGGGCTATTTCTGACCCATGAACAAGTTGAATGAAATCTGTTTTATCTTTGACTTGATTTAATGGACTAAAACCCTTTTTCTCTCTAATCGGAGGAGATTTTCTATACTTTTGAGTTCTTATTGGTTAACATTACCTTGATCTGTGTAATAATACAATGCATTTGGAACCTTGCATTGTTATTTCTGATTTATGCCTCTCCAAAACATAATTAAATTGAATGGACCATGGAGTTTGTTTTACCAGGCTACAGAAGTATTTCACGGACTGACTTTAAATTCTTGTAATGTTAGAGCCTGTGTCAGTTGCTGCTTAGCTTACAAAAAGGAAATCTAAATTAAATTGTCAATGATGTTTAACAGTATTCATGTTCAAAGTTAATTGTCAGTGACCTTTTGCGAATGTTCAAAATAAATATTCTGAAAATTATTTTTTATAGGTTATTTCATATATTTAAAGGTTTGTGGAAAACATGCAGGTGCTGAAAAACGTTAGGGGGAAAACCATCTGGTACACACTGTTGGAGATTATGCTGCACAAAACCACAAAATGTGTTCAGGCGGTATGAAATCAGTTTTTAAATACATAATTATATCAAGCAATAGATAAAGCCAAAGGAAAGTGAGAGCAGCTGTTATCCTCAGAAGACTAATAAAATATACATAATAGTTTTATAATTTTACATAAGTTACTTTTTGATTCTTAACACTGCCTGCATCATGCATGGAAAAAAAAAAAGATCTGTAAAGAGTTGCAACAAAACAGTGGCAGCAGACTGGTTTCATGGTTTTCTCAGCAAATTTAATCTTTTATAGAAAGGCCCCTCAACTAGCAGCAGAAACCCTTGGTTTCGTTATAATAATTTGGGAAGTGATGAGGAAGTGATGAGGAAAGAATCGGTCAAAGAGAGCGACTGCATTTGTCACTTGCAGGTGCATTTCATTGGCATGTATGATTTTAGGCTCCAAACAGCTGTAAAAAGGTACCGAGTCCCTCTGAGACTCCTGTCCTAAACACCAGGAATGTGTTTTTCACATTTATTCAGTAGGAAGCAAAAATAAAGATAAACTAAAATGTTATGATGTGCTGGGGAAACATTCCAGTATAAAACCCCTGATTAGGAGATCACTACGTATTTGGCAGTACTAAACTACCCAAGTGTGTTAAACCCCGAGAAAACGTTCCTCAAAACATATTTTCTGCAAATTAAATCAATCCACCTGCTATACTCATCTCCTTTCCTGTATTTTTAATCCAGATTATTGAACTGAATAAATAATTGACGTTTTTCTTGAATTAACATTCACCATCTTGGATTTATATTTCCACTGTGTAAAACCCTTTTATTAGTCTTCACTTAACTTCAAAGCATTGTATTTTAAATGAACAATCATCTCATACCAGTAGTCTGAAGTAAACAACAAAACTCCATTTCAACCAGAGTTCTCTTCACACACTGGATACACATTCTCAGTGAATAGTATACTACCTTGTGAGATCCCATTGTAACATTACATGCCCACCGTCCTGTTATTAACGTTTGTTTAACATTAATAGCTCGGTTAATAATTAGTGTGCCTTTGCTTTGACTCTTTCCTACACGTTTGTTCTACCTACACACTTAGCACTTCAGGTGGGAACAACTGCTGCCACACTGTCAGTCAGCAGAAGAGATGATTGCACCAACAGTGACCAATGGGTGGTTAATTACACCTGTTTGAAAAATGCAATTAGCATTAGCGATCACCACCAATTTTCTGCAACTGCATTGTCAGGTATAATATTTCATACATGATTCAACTCACGTTCTCCTGCAGGGCTACCTGCATTAATGTATTCATGGAAATCAGTAATAAAGCTCCAAGTCTATAATGTGCTGGGTTAATGGGGTTTCCAAGAAAAAAAAGTAAATAGCCACATACTACATACAGGAATACAACGGTTCATGTGAATTAACTAGGATTCTCGTTTATACGTTTAAGAAACAAACAGCTCTCCAGTCGGTATTAGTGGTTATAAGGTTAGCAAATGCATAAATGCAATTCCTGGGGGGGGGGGGGGGTTGTGATCTGTCAACAAATGGCAAGGCCAAATGGAAAGCCATAGGCTGAGCAAATGTTATGATCTCCTAACAGTGAATACATTTTGTGCAAAGCCCTTCTTATCAGGGTGGATTAAAGCGAAGGGTGGATTACAGGCAGCCTCAGCTCAAACGAAAAGGGAGGTATCGTGTTCAAAAACGCAAGAGTAGGCGGCTCATTAATAAGTAATCTGAGAGTGAAAACCCAACAGACCGGAACATAATCCACAACCCCATTCTAATTCATTACGGTACACAGTTTGGCTCATGGCACACAGCTGCCAGCTCACAATCAAAGTTGACCACAAGATAATGTGCACACGCAGAGCGCCTGCACAATGACGCACGTTTCTCATGTAAAGCCTCCGCTGCTCAATTCCTGATCATCATAAGCGAAGGCAGAAACGGCGGCCCTAAAGTAGATTCTAATTTCCTCTTGATTTTAGCCCAGGTGTTTTGTTTAAATAGACATGTTTCATTTGCATTGCCAGGAGCCCAGGTGCCACCTGTCTGGATTTTGTTTAAATCAAGTCAAGTGAAGTCAAAGTTTATTTACGTAGCACTTAAAACAACCAAGGTTGAGCAAAGCACTTTATATACAGTAAAACAAATAACATATGCCAAAACAATTCTAAAGACAAAATACTACAGTAATGATAGGTGTGACATTCCTGTAGTCTGTGTTGACAGACAGCGAAAATAAATGTCTTATGTTTCACTTTAAACAAATCAAGGTCTGAGATGGCTTGAATTTCAGGAAGTAGTTTAGGTGCTGTGACCAAAAAGGAGCGGTCACCCCAACACTAACATCTAGTTCTGGGGACAGAGAGCAGATTCTGCTTAGAAGACCTGAGGAATTTGCTCTGTATGTGAGAATGCAAAAACCTGGAGAGGTAAATTGGTGCTATGCCATGAATGGCCTTAAAGGCAAATAATGAGTTAAAAATGGATCCTTGAGTGAAAGGGAAGCCAATGTAAGTGTTATAGAGTTGGGGTAATATGCCCATATTGGTTAAAAAGCAAGCTGCAGCATTCTGAACTAATTAGAGACAGGTGAGGGATGTCTGACTAATGCTGATTTCAATACACATGCCTACAACTCATGAAAACATCAACCAAGGAGCAGTATAGACCATCACATGGTCAACACAATCCAGTGTCACGACAGGGAGGGCAACAACATGTAGGAGTGGTGGGTCTGAATATCACAACCATACACACCTTAATGTGTGTGCAATAAAGATTTTCCTCACCTTTACATCATTCAAAAACCTGAGATAACATATGGTTTTGCTCAAATGTCATATCCATAACATCAAGGAGCCACATGCTGCCCATATTCAGAAATTAATGTCAAATATAATTTAGAAAATACAATTAAGTATAAACACCATCTTCCTGCATGCTTGATTAATCAATATCAGACGATGAAACTCTAAAATAATGGAAGCCTAAACACTTTAAATTTCATCAATGTGAACAATTATTCTTCACAGAGTAAACAAGCATTAATTTAAAGTTTTAATAGTTTGTGTTTTAGTATCGCACTTTATTTTGTGATTTATGTTTTAGAGCCTTATAATTCATTCTTTCACTTACAACATTAGTCATACTGCTACTGCTTTACAAATTGTTTTCCCCAGTTTAATTGTATTCATTAGTTTGTGAACTTAGTTAATACAAGTTATTTAATGGCTGCATCTGTTTTGATTTTGCAGGAAGCTTTTATTGTCATCGTGTACATATACATGTTACACATACATGTCTCAACAGAATTTGTTCTCTGCATTTAGCCCACCCCCCTGGGGGGAACAGTGGGCAGCAACATGTTTCGACTGGGGAGCTAGCATTTATGTGTCTGGCTCAAGGACACACCTGGCAGCTGGGCCAGGACTCAAAACTGTTAGCCAGAGGGTTCAATATAGGAGTGGGGCAGAGCTTCCTTATTTATTTTATTAGCCCCACGCTCCATCAGTTAGTTGTCAAGTTAATGTTGAGTCTCCTGCCAGTCGCCTATTCTTCACTGAATTTACTGTATATACTAATGTACAAGTTTAGAAGGTCTTAAAAAATGATCCATAGGTCAATACAATTTCTCTAATGGTTTTGGACACAGAATATAATTTATATTATACTGAATGTGACTCATGATAAGTCATTGTCTTTGACCGGGAATGACTTCTGTGAACAGTACAGGTATGTGGGCGAACTATTGGCTAGGCAATGGTAATGATGGAATTTGTCTGAAATAAAATGTTGATGTAAAAATAAATTAATAATTAATTGGCAAAATTAATTCGCCACAGCATTGCTGTACAGTTGTGGATTTTTCAATCATACACTGAGGGTTCTTTCTTTACATTGTCAATCTAGTTAAATATTAAGTTTAATATCAACATCACTGTAATGTAATGAATATGACAATAATCGCAGCAGAATTGTAAATTTGATTTATATCAGATAAATTGCAGGTTCCAGTCAATACCAAGCACTTTATGTCATTTGATAAAACAACCAATCATTTTGCTAGAAGCAAAGTTTGTTTAAAAGAAATTTTAAAGTCTGGAATCATCATTAATTGTCAAGTAAAGTCAAGTAATGTGTTAAATATTGCAATTGGTACATAAGTTATAGATTATTAAGAGTGATCGGTTACCATATCTGCTCGGCCATTATTCATTTTTGGCCTTAATTTATACATGAGTCATGTAAAGTTTAGCTAATTTGGCCCCAAACATTGCCCACAATTTATACATGAGACTGACTTATACACGAGTCTTATCAAGTTTAGCTAGTCTGGTTCCAAATACTGCCCACGACCTATACATGAGATCAACTTATACACAGGTATATACAGTATGCAAATACTATCAAAGGTCAAATTAGCATTACCAATGTAAACGTACAAAAACTGCTTTAATTAACATACAAGCACTCAGAGTTCTGGCGGTATGCAGCTGTTGTGCTACATAACAGCCACACACAAATAAATGATGTTTTAAAGACAAAATATAGGAAGCAGAAAAAAACGAGAATGTAATACAGAAAAGTTACTAAGCTAGAATCACAAAACAGAACAAAGGGAATAGAACTCAACGACTGGTAAAGAAAGCACCAATGGACTTAAAAAAGACACAAAACAAAGGTGAAAATGTTTGACTTCTTTAACTGTTACAGGCAGAATAATCATGAATGCTTTTGGAGACAGCTAAAATCTTATTTTATAAGAAAAATAAACAGTGAGTGGTAAATTCATAAACATTACCTATACACAATTTTTCATTAAAACAGTGTTAAACACAGAGTGGGTCCTCTGCCATTTTTTTGTTTTGAGTTTGGGCTCCGTCATTTAGTTATAGCTGTGAAGGTTCGTCAGAGCAACTGAAACATCATATTCTGCACTATCTGGACAAACTGCAAAATGTTCTCAGTTTATGTTCTACTATTTCTCTGTCACCTCTGCCTCATCACCATAGTTACGACAAACAGTACTATACTCGGCAGCTTGAGTAAGATCAATTACAATTTTTTTTCTTGCTAAAACTGAGTATATTTTGTTTTTTCCCGCCACACATCCTCTCCGTATTTATCATAAATGACCCCTACATTCACCACACATGTTCTTATGCTAGCATAATAAGAGGACATTTGTCCTAAAACATCAGCTCCCTCTTGGCAAAATTATTACCTATCATAGGCGATAGGGTGGTTTTCTTTTCTCCTTCCCATGACTTAGACACTGATGGAGCTACAATACACTGCCTGTATGTGCCGGCTCTGAAGACACCATTAGCATTGACCTCTTATCTTACCATTCCATCAATCTTACACAATTCCTTTTTTTTCTGAATATCACCTTTCAGTTTATATTTCTGCAAATACAATTTGCACTGTCCATTCAGTGTAGCCTTAGTGCTGAACCAAAAAAAAAAACATCCTTCCTATACTGTCCATTGTTAGATTCATGCCATGAAGCCTTGATGCATTTATACTAGGGGTGTGGAACACTTAAATGATGCCGATTACAATATTGTATGTTTCTCATCCATATTAAAATACAAAAAATTTTCTGTGTGTATACAGGGATGAGTATAATTAAAATTGCCCGCTCTCTGTAGCTCCAACGTGGAACGGAAAAAAACACAAAAATAAATAACTAAGACAAATCTTATATGAAAATTTTCATTTTTATTTTTGTCCTTTGCAAAATTTGAGAAACAGAAATGCCTTAAATTAGCATTTTAAAATAAAAAAGAAAAGAAGACAGCTTAGAGAGTAGAGAAAATTTGCATAAATTGCTCTTTCTCAGGAATGGAGAGTTACTAAAGCAAGTATAGCAAATGCAATCTTTAAATTTACAGTAAAACATGCATCTAATTTTTTCCCTGCATTTCCTCTGTACCCTGTTGCATAGCACCCTATTTTCCCCTAAAGACAGATTTTGGAATTCCTTTCTTTTTTCCCCACACGATCTTTCTCCCCATCCCTTGAATAGCACACATTTTGGTGTTGTGTCATTCTGTTTATTAGTTAGAGCTACAGAGAGCTCTGAATAGGGAGACCTTAATTATTACCACTCTGTATATAATACATAATAATGATGGATTGCATGAATGTACACGGTGCATTCTGCTTTAGGGGAAGCTATTAAAAACCACATTAGACAGCTCTCATTCATTAGAAATAAAAAAAACATTTTTTAAAAACATTAAGAAACTTCAAAAAAACAAATCCATAGATGAAAAATGGGCACAAACACCAAAAATAAATCAGGTTGGGAATGTCTGGCCTTCATGAAGATGATCTGTACAATACAGACCAGACACTCCTAACCTGAGTTATTATTGCATTGTTTTCATAATTAAATTATTTTTATTTCAAGTTTTTCATAAGGTAAATAGCTGTAAAATGGGGACTAGGGTTTATAATGTGGCCAAAAATTTTTGTTGTACATTAACTTGAGTCCAAGTGGTATTACATATATACATGGCCAGCAGTATGTGAACACCTGACATTTCCCTTCCAAGACTACTGGCATGGAGTGTCGTGGTTTCCTAAGTACAAAATAAGGACTTCAGAACTTCTGGTTTTGGCAAGGCTTTATTCAGTAGTGACAGCAAGGCACCAATGGTTTGTGGAGCACCCTGGCACAAGTTGATACACATCTAGGTGCACTTGATGTTCTTGGCACAAAGGCCACCACAGCTACTTTTTAACCTTCCTGTATACTATTACAACATGCTGTCGAGAGATACACTGAACCAGTCACATTTCCTTCCCTGCTCATGACATTTATCCACTTCATGTTTACATCCATTTTGGGTTGTTGCCAACAACAGTTATTTGCAGCCCACTTATTTCTGGCCAAAGCCCTCATCTTCTTCAAACATGGTTGGCACGATATATCACGCTTGAACTGGCCTTGCCCATGTTACACATGACATTGAAATAGGGACCTATGCTAAAATAAAAATTACTATCGTCACTTAAACTTAGGCTGACACCAGTCCATGCAGTTACACATGCATGTACTTCAGGGATCACTATTGATTACTATCTTACTTCTGGGTACATAAAAATGAAAGGGCCTGGTGGCTCAATGGGTATAACATCAAGCTAGGAGGCAGAAGTCTCAGAGCACAGTCAGGTGTGTCTTTGAGCAAGACACTCAATTGCTAGCTCCCTGGGTGCTGCATGTGGTTAGCTTCTGTGAAAACTTTATGCAAGATTTTGGATTGTGTCTAGGAATTTGTGCCCATACAGCCAAAAGAACATTTGTGAGGTCAGGTTGGATGAGACGACCTGGGTCACAATCTGTGTTACAATTCATCTCAAAGGAGTTCAACAGATTTCAGGTCAGGGATCTCTGCAGTCTACTTGACTTTCACCACACCAAACTCTTGAAACCATGTTTTTGTGGAGAGAGTCTTCCCCAAACTGTTGTCACAAAATGGAAAGTACACAATTGTCTAGAATGTCTTCATAGACTGGCACTTTAACAGTACCCTTCACTGTAACAAAGGGGCCTTCCCAAACCCTAAAAAACAGCCCCAGACCCTTACCCCTACTCCAAAACTTCACAGTAGGCTTTACACATTCCGGAAGGTAGCATTCTCCTGGCATCCACCAAACCCAGACTCATCCATCAGACTGCCAGATAGCAAAGCAAGATCCATCAAACACGATTCCACTGCTCCAGACCTATGGCGGCTTTATGCCTCTCCAGCCAGAACTTGCCATTGCACAAAGTGATTTTTACTTGTGTGTAGTTGCTCAGCCATGGAAACCCATTTCATGACGTTTGTGCTGATGTTGTTTCCAGTGGCAGGTTGGAACTCTGTAGTGAGTGATGCAACAGAGGACAGCTGATTTTTATGCACTATGTGCTTCAGTACTCTGTGGTTCCACTCTGGGAGTTTGTCTGTGTACTACTTTGTGGCTGGGTTGTTGTTGGTCTTACATGCTTCCACTCCACTATAACAGCGCACAGTCAACCTGACAATCTGTAACAGCTACATTTTCATGTACCGGCTGATGGCAAAGGTGGAATCCTATGACATTGCCACACTTAAAGTCACTGGGCTCTGTAGAACAACTCATCCTACTAGCAATGATTTTCAATGGAGACTGCATGGCTATCTGCTTGATTTTATACACACTACAATGGGAACAGCAGAGACACTTCTATTCAGTGATTTGAAGGGGTGTCCATACATACAGTATATATCCACAGCTATATATACTGTGTGTATATATATATATATATATATATATATAGTTGCGCCGGTGCCACGACCAATGGACAGTGTCCAGGAGGGTTGATTATTATGCATCTTCCCAGCATCCTTTGTAAATAGTGGTATCCTTGAGTATGTCTGGGTGTGTGAGTGTAGACCTTTCCCCTGTTTCCCTGGTGTGAGTGTTCGGGTGATTGTGTTTCTGACGATTACCTAAGTGTCCTTTTAAGGGCAGCAAATAAAGAACTGGTCACTCTATTGCTTTGTCTGAGTGATGGCTAGCCACTGCAAGTACAATATATGTATACACACACACACACACACACACACACACACACACACACACATCTTAAGCCTATCCCAGGCAGCCGAGGGTACAAGTCAGTGCATAACTTAGATATACCACCAACTGACAAAAATACAAAAAATACAATCAAATACAAATGTCTGCCCAACACAGACTTTACTTGTGTGCTATATTTTCAAAGGATACCTCAAAAAGAACACTTGCGTAACATTATACTTGCATTTCAACTCATTACATAATTAACCTTCCACTTTGTGCACACCTGCAACTGTTTTAATCATTTAGTGTTTCCTATGCAAACAACAGTATGCCTTTTCCTCTTTGTGAGGTATTGGTGATGTATCAGTGGATGTCTGTTGCCAAGCTACTCTAATTTTTTCCCTTTCCAGCATATTCCAGCATCGCTGTACTTCATCCTGAGTCCTCCCTGCCCTCACCTCCCTCCCTTGTTTGCCTCCCTGGTGTTATCTTCATGCAGGACGTGTTTTTCACCTTTCTACCTGACTTTACTAAGACTTTTCACATGACCCTTTAGCCGTGGTTACACAGAGTAAATAAAAAATCTGCACTTCTTTCTCTCTCCAAATATTCAGTTACTATTTAAACATGCTAATAATTATGAGAAAAGAACGGTTTGCACGAGTTTTTTCTCTTAACTAACAAGTAAGAAGGTTTCTAGCATGAACAGAACAACTTGCTCAAATTGTCATTTACGGGTGTTGAATATCAGTGCTGTAACGTATAAGTTCCAGGACATTATTTCATATTTAATCACAGGATGCTGTGACAGCCTTGATAGCAAGTTTTTTTTTTTTTTTTACTGCTTCATACTTGAAAAGAATTGGACTGCTTTAACAGTAAGACTTATTTTAACCACCAAACTGAATTGCATTATACCGTATAGAAACATTTCACAGGGTACATATTGGTGGATCAACAGGTTTGGTTACAGAGGAGTTTTTGGTTGATCGACAGGTTTGGACTTTTAACCTCCTTAGTGTAACTAAATCTGCATTAACACCAAGTGACACTTCTCAAAGTATTACTGAAAACATCTATATTCACATAT
>JABJVR010000035.1:5874514-5893939 GCA_025773905.1 Chitala chitala
CCCCCCCCCCCCCCCCCACACACACACACACACACACACACACACACACACACACACACACACACACACACACACAGAAAAGAGAAGGGGAAAACACCCTGGAGAAGAAATGATGACTTCAAAAGATGGGGATGGAATAGGCTGTGTAGCTCATGCTGTAGGAATGAGCAGCATGAGCAAAAAAGAGGACAGTGAGAGATTTTTATAAGAGCACCAAGGTCAATGCTCAGAGCTTCGGTGCTGAATTTCTTCTTGCTCTGATGCCCTGGTTCTCCAGACAACACAGTGGAACAGCAGCAGGCCCACAATCAGGTCTCAGGTGAAGATTGCACTAACTAAGGTCATGTTGACAAGGGAATGGAAACAGGTTCTATAGCGAGGAATGTGGGACACAGATGAGGATTTTGTTCTCTGCATTTGACCCATCCCTCTTGAGGGAGCAGTTGGCAGCCATTTTTAGTATGGCATTCTTAGTATACCCGGAGAGCTAGCACAGAGTGCCTGAGTTGGGATTTGAAGCAAGAGACTTCTGCACCCCAGCCAGACACCCTGCCCACTGAGTCACCAAGCCACTCCATCATGGACCTATTTGCTAAAGTACAAAAAAGACAATCTCATTCTTCCCATTTACTTTGACAAGAGTTGCCTACTGTAAAATGAAACAAACTCAGTCCTAAATTGCTTTAATATCAAACAGAATGCATTTTAAAATGCTTCTCGTCCATAGTCTTAATTTTCCAAAATCTGTCTTTTCATCAGATCCAACTGAGCTAGTAGCTTTTCTCCATCTGTCAGTAACATACCTGTATAAATGTGTGGGAGAGAGCAGGTGTGCACGCTGCCAAAGTACATCACAGTGCATTACGGAAACAGTTACAACCAGTCTTAAACAGACGGCAGAGAGACATGTACTCTGGGAGATCTGAGGTGAGTTCGAATAAACAAGAGGAGCAATTCGAAAGACTGGAATGGGCGTTATGGCGTTATCTATGGAAACACTTAACACAGCCATTAGAGCAGAAATATAAAGGCCATCGCCAAGAAAATGCTCACTTTTGCTTAGAAATGACACATAATTTAAAAATACCACAACATGAATATGGTCACCAGACACTTGAGTTCAGGGTGACAAAAGGCAGACCTCTGGGATCTGTCACATCCAAGACTATATCGGCAAACACTGTGTGCAGTCACTTATGAAACATGATTTGCACAATTTATTACAGGATCCATAATTTAAATTTATTTACCGTTTAAGACAAGATATTCTATACTGCCTAGTTGCCAGAGTCCATACTCAAAGTGACAAGGTTGCTTCATAAAATAAACTCAATAATCTATGTGTTTGGGAGTTTACATTAAAGCTGACGCTCAACCAGCATACACTGCGTCATCAGCTCCCACTTTCTCAGGAAACACAGAACGGTCCAAGAACATTTACTAAGGTTCACAGAACACTCTGGAGGTTCTGGAAATTTTAGCAAATGTCCTAGGAACGTTCCTTGTTTGCTTGGTTACAACTGTGTAAAACTATACACATTAAATGTGTCAGGGCTGTAGCTTCCAAAATAAGGACAATTTGAGAAGATATTTTCGTTTCCCTGGCTTGGCACAGATGGCAAGAATGAAGACAGGAAACAGAAATGGCTATATATTACACGACAAGAAATCTTAACTTTTTTTTTTTTCTTCTCTTAAAACACATTTATCCTCAACTTAATACACATAGAACTTTCAGATTTTCAAAGCAAATGGCTATAACTGTAAACATTTTGTACTATTCTAAGGAGAAATATTTAAAGCAATGTCAATATGTACTAATTAGCATTTCTGTAAAGTGGGGATGTATTTTTTGCACGTTGGATTCAAAGATAATGCATTTGTGCATGTTCCAAGGTTCGCTGCATAATACTGCAAGACAACTATGTCAGTACGGATCCCATATAACCTGTTTAGGCTAAAAATATGGACTGAGGCTCGACATTAAAGACGAGGGTTTTGTATTTCAAAGGGCACTGCGTCACAAATCAAATGCTGTCAGCTCCCTGTTGCTTTTCTTATGTTAAAAGATCACTTTGGTTTTGCAGCCTAAAAATGTAAATGTTGTAAAATTGCAAACGCAATATAAAAAAATTGCTAACATATTTTTTTTTATATGCAGACATAAAGAAGCGGAGCTGTGCAACAAAAGCCATTAGAACGAAAGCTAATAATAAACATTGTCACAGTTGTGTTAGACCAGACTGTGCAACACCTAATGACTTATGAAAAATGCAAAGTTTCCCCATTATTTTGATGCTACTTTAATTATTATTAGTCATTTAGCAGACGTTTTTATCCACAGTGACTTATAACACTTCATATGCATTACAATGAGCTAGTGCCAGGTGTCTTGCTCAAAGACACACCTGGTGGCTAGGCTGGGATTCGAACTGGTAGACTTCCGCATCCTGGCCTGATGTTCTATCCATTGAGCCACCAGGCTACTGCTGTTTTAGTTTTAAAGCAGATAGAAAGAGTTGATGTTTGAGCTACATAGCATACTATACTGTACACACATATGGCAATGGCATTCACCTTAGCAGCCATTACAAATAGGCTACAAATAAGCACACCTTCAACACCATGGGGTCCAAAAATACTACTGAAATTTAAATACTGTAGTTGACAAGCCTAAGCAGGGGAGACAAAGTGACAAAGCATGAAACACTAAACACCAAACCACTAAACAGTTGACCTGCAGAAACAATAGACATTTTAACTCCTTGGTTCTTTGAGATGGTACCTGCAATTATTATAGTCATTTTCATTTCATCCAAGCCCCCATCCATCCATCATCAGACTGCTTGTCCTTTGCACGGCACTTGTAACCCTTTAACCGATTCTAAAAATGTTCTGTGTGTAACAACCCTGAAAGGCAGGTTAACACTATGCTGTGAACATTAAGGTTTCATCTGATTAAATCCTGTTACTTAAGAAGGGGGGGAAATGTCTAATGACTTCTCTAATGAGTTATGAAACAATGAACCTTGCTGTACATGTTGTTCTATTCTCACTAAGAAGAGCAGCACTGTGACAAAATATTTGCATTTTCTCACACTTAGAACATTTTTAAAAAAGAGAGATAGTAAATAAAAGTTTAAATTATCTTGCTTAATTCAGGCATCCATTCAACTTATTTTTAAGCCTTTAAGCCTGTTACCCTAGTTGCCCCAGTCATTGAAGGATCTGGATAAAATAAACTACCTTAACTTTGGAAACAATAATTTGCGAACAGCAGCCTGTATTAAATGGTTTCATCTGAATCTTCTTTCAATGGGGGAAGAAGGATCACTCACAAAAAGCGTACGCATTGTGATCTGCTCCAGTAGAACATATTCTGCTCTACACCCAACGATTTACTAATGAGCAATGATACATTCAAGGATTTCTGCAAAATCGCTCCAACTTAATTAGCTGTGACTGTTTGTTTGGTAGACTGCATGCGATGTGCTCCCTGCCAGCTGCTTCTTGCCTTTCTCCCTCCCCCACCCATCCACCCCTCAGTACTGCAGCTCAGAATCTTAAGGTTGCAGTTTCCTTACAAACAGATGCACCGCTAACACTCAGAAATAGAGTTATCTAATAGCAGCAAAGGTTTAATGAAGCCCTCTTTCAGACAAATGATGAATAGAACGGGAAGGCTTGTTCGATTCGTTTATGATGCTCCTTCGGCTGCAAACAATTTTCTAATAATTTGCTTCGCAGGTCGCTCGGTGACCCCTCTTCTGTGTGGTTATGAGTGAAACGCCTAATAGAGTGCGGATGGCTCCAGAGTGATGTTAGACTAATGAAAAGCACTTTCCCTCCCTGGCTGCTAGCCCATCCGTTGTTGTACCATCTTTCCTCATGGACTTGCGAAACACAACAGGATTGGCAATTGATTAAGCACCATATTAGCATCCTCGACAATCCCTTTAAGCTATCTTGGTCAAGGGTTTTGTCAGAAACTGAATATATGCGTTTTCATGCCATTACAAATCTTTTCATGATGTTCTATGTAAGCGTGTGCAATTTAGTCGCTGGGATAAATGGCATGACTGATAATATTCTAACAGCCTGATAATCATCAGCGTGGATCCTGGCGCAGTCTGCTTATTGGCGTGAGGAATTCAGAGATGCCTCCTTAAAAGGCTTCTTAAGGAACTCGCACTGTAGAGAGGCGCGCCAGCAAGATGTCGTTCTGCATCTGCCACACTGTCTGCGTCTGTGCCTTGATAATTTCCACTTTGCCTGTCTCTCCATGCCGTTTGCAGGCTCTTAGGCAGCTCTCAATTGCAGGCAGGTTGCTGTATTGGGTCTTTTAAGTGCTTTAGCAAACCTGTGCTTATAAGAGATGATCCACCTGGGTCATCATTAACATGCAGACATGTGTCGACCGCTGACACGCTGGAACAGCAGGCAAACAGAGGCCAGCCTGGCAGAGAAACGAATGGGATGGACGGAGCAGGTGTGGGTGACCGTGGCAACGATGGATTTAGACCTGCGCGGGCAGTGCTTTGGGAAGCAAGTGGAGCAAAGCCAATTCATACAGTCAGCTGTGGGGGGAATACTGGCTGCAGAAGTGTTACATTTTTCTGTTTCAATTCGCCAACCGTTTTAAAATAGCCTGAAGTTTTTGGAAGAAATAATGGGTGGTGACTGGGGAGAGAGGTATCTGGGGAGATTAACAGAAGGGGAATTTATAAATATAATGAATAAGCGCCAGAATGCTGGTGTCTTGCTTTTCTGTCATACACCAGCTGACCTTAGTATAGCTCAGATTCTCAGTGTTAATAATTTTAAAAGATCCTACACTTTTCCCTTGTCACACCCCACCCTGCAGACCCATGAGGGTGGGTAGACCATGAGATGCTCACCATGGATACACTTCATGTCACAGTCCATTCCGCTCTTTGCTCATTAATAAATGTCTGGCATGGCCCCCCTCCAGTGGGGAAAAAGCCCTGTGAAACAGGTCTGATAACAGACAGGTATCCATCACATGCCCTCCCGTCAAGCTCATCACCGTCAATGCGCTGGCACCTGTCCTCTCCGTGTCAAAAAAGGGCGGCTGCCAGCTAAAACCCCGGGGCATCACGTCGCCACGCGGGTTGGAGGTTCGGTGCTGCTTGTGTGATGTGAACGTGCCACTGACAGCTCCGGCTAAGGCACCCATCCCTGGGCATCTTGTTACAGCCACCCAACGAAATTCGACCATATGTCGTCTATCCAAAATCTGGGGCTTTTTAAAGAAGAGCTTTTCATGCATTACCGCATTGTCATTCCAAGCTTGTTAGGTCTCCTCCTGCTGCTGTGTTCTTTTTCCCAAGCTCCCAAAATGTTATTTAATTCGGTTAGGTTTAAGTAACACTCAGATATCTGTTTGTGTAGTCGAACAAATGCTTCACGTAACCTAGTGACAGGTATGTACTGCAGAACATGGTTTGGCTGATCTAGACGTTGGGAGAGGAACAAGGGATACAAAGAACTCAAGGAAAAACCTGTATCACCTAGAGCAACTATGGCAGCTGAGCAATGAAAGTGAAGACAGTTTTGGCATTGTGGAAGTTCTGTATAGTGCTTACTATGCACAAAAGTACATGACTGTTAAAAAAACATGAACAAGTAACAGGGAAACTTGAAACAGCCATGACATCTACAGCAACAATTTTAAATTAACCGTGTGCTTATTCGTTAGTTTATAAAGGTGCAAATATGCAAAAGTCCTTGAAAAATGGTTTTCTCTCTGCAGCCTTTAACCCTTGCCACACGCCAAGAGCGGTTCATAAAAACTGACTTATAGCAGAAAAGGAAAAACTGGACCCAAACAGTAAAGGACACAAAAGAAAATAGTTCCAATTATCACACATGGAAACCAGCTTTAAAATAGATCTTTCTTTGTCCTGGTTAATGGAAGGCACGGCAGACTTTTAACCTTTTTTTGACAGTTTACAAAATTAAAATGTCTTCAAATGAATTTTCACCTATGTTAGGTGAAACTAGGGAGTACTATATATAACTCTAAGTTTCTTAAAGCTATATTATATACTTTATAGATGGCTTTAAAAACTGCAGCATTTACACCATTTTTCTCCCGACAACGGAGAACAATGTTGCTGTGGCAACCAACTCTATGTTAGTTCCTATTGGCAGTTAAGTCTTGTTTGGGTCAAGTGCCTGGCTAAATAGCAGGTCAGTAATTCCAGTAATTAGCAAAATACAGTGGTGTTGATAATGATTCCACTTCTGTGCATTTCTTAGACGTTTTCATATCATCATATGCTAAGCTTTTTAAATATCAATTATCAAAATCCGTGCAAATCTCATTGCGCAATAAAACTGATACAAGATAATGAGAACATGACACTTATTTTAAAATGCTGCTGGCTGCATCATGTTACTGACCAAAATAAACACTATGATTTAGCAATTTTATAGATCTGAGCAATGGGAAAAGAATAGTTATGTTGTCAGGAGTTGAAAAAAAGAGGTAGATTTGCCAACATACCTTCCACTGGTCAATGAGAAACAAATGATCTGGAAAACATTCTAAGGTTAGTAAAAGGCAGAACCCTTACAAGAGGCACTGCATTTCCCACACTCTGGCTGCTTCTCCACAGATATGGAATGATTTTAATCATTTGCCTTACTCAAGGATGTTAAGGAAGCTGAGCACTTTACCTACCTCCATGTCCTGTGCAGTGTGATTTATGTTCCCTAGTTCCCCGGAGGCTTGTAAGGCCTTTGACCTGAGGTCTTACTGACATACACCTCATTGATCACATTCTACTAAGAGCAAGACTGCAATGAAAAAACAGCATTTTAATAACAGTCAAGAGGACAGCCGATTAGGACATCGGTCCCTTTAACCTGTCAGTTTTAGTAAGATTTTTGGTTCTTTCATATCAGCTATACAAAGTTCTTTTTATAAAATTCACAAAAATCATGGGCTAATATATTTTTTTCTTCGTTCTGGCATGTTTTTTTATTACTTGTGAAAATTATTAAAATTATTTAAAAAGAAACCAGACATTCCACCAGAAATGAAAATGTTCCCAGATGACAGCAGCAAAGCAGCCAGCTTTCTGAAAAGAACAGGAAAAAAATGGAACAAACACGGTTGTCTTGGTGACCTGCAGACGGCTTGGGGGTGGCATCCCTCTTGCTTCTGATGTAGCATGTCTGTAGAAATCATGACTCTTTGTTCTTCTACACCTGCCCTCCTATATAAAGGTTACTCCAAACCTCAGCATCTGGCTGTAGTTGCAAATATTGTACATTTGACTTGTAGCCTTCACAATGTGTAAACCAACAGTGCCTTTAAAAAAAAAACAAATAAATAAACAAACTTCAATTTTGCAAGAAAGATTCATATGCCTGAAGATTTATGGCCTTCCTATGCTGACATTTTAATGGAGCTCCCAATATCCTTTTGTACTGAATTTACAATAGTCAGAACCAAAAAGGATGTGCCAGTTAGGATGAATGTGGCCTTTAGGAGAAGAATCTGACTGGAGACAAGCTAAAGAGAGCCACATTAATCTGTAACTGCTGCAGCTGCAAATGCCATTCATCAAACATGGTCGCAGCTGCTCACTTTAAAGAACTGCAATTACTTCAGCTCTTAGCTAGAAAATTGTCACTATCTGGCCTGTCTTGAAGACCTTTCTTTATATAAAAAAACATAGCTCTACTAAAGGTGTTATTTAAAGGTTACTTAAAGATCTGTTTATGTTGGTGTATTGCTATTTATAAAACAGATGTATTTGCATGTCTAGAGACAGGGACACAACTCTGACCTCGACAATATTGCTTGAAAATATAAAAACGTACGCAGCAGAAAAGAACTGGCTGCACTGTGTTGTGTATAAACTATAGTCACGACACAGTCAACGTGTTGTTTTACAGCACTGCTTGCTTAACACAAATACTGTAAACTTATTACACTTAAAATATTCAGATAGTTTATGGAATTAGCTTGTATCTGTCACTGATGGATGAGTGCGCTTGAGTGTAATAGAAATGATCGTGCTATGTAAGGCACATGCTAATGTGGTAAGGCGTACGATCAAAATCATTTCTTGAGCAGAAGACTTATAAACACCTGTGAAATTTATTATGGGTCCTGTGTTGGATGGGCTCACAAATTTAACAAATTACAACTGAAGAATATTTATAGACCTTACACCTTGATCCTGTGTGACTGGTAATTTAAATGGAGTACGTCATTCTTTTTATATACTCTACTCTTGTACTCTGTGTCGTCCCTTGAACTACAATAAAGGTAACTGGTTTACTATGTCGGTTTTATACTACAAATTCTGAATGAACGTTTCACATGAGATGCTGAAAAGGCAAGTTCCTTGGATATAATTAGTTTACAACAACAGACCTTCAGAGACTTCTGCTTGTGCTAAAACTTTTCATGCCATAATTAGCCTCGCTTTAATCAACGCTGAGTATTTCTGTGCCCAGACATGGCATTGAAAGTGAACTAGTATTAGTTAAATCCGGCGATTCATGCAGCCACAAAAAGACCTAAGAGACTCATCTAGCACATAGGAGGCCTTTCCAATCACTCTTTGAAGTACCTCTAGTCATGAGGAAATGATGATAAAATGATACTCTATTTAATGGAAGTCTAATGTAACAGTAATGGAGCACTGCAGTCACAAGTATGTTGGAGTACTCGACCATTTCGCTCCTCACGGCGGTCGTCTTGCAAAAAATAAAAAAAATAAATAAAAAATTTTTGTTTTCTCTCTACCTCTGTGAGCCCAGCTGTAAAGCAGAGCTTCATCTCTGCAGACAGATTCTTACGCATCCCAGTGGCCAATTGATTTTGCAGGACCTGGCCAGAGATTCAATTGCCTTACTTCTCCAAGACACTGCAGAGTAAACACTGCATGGTTCATTAAGGGTAGCTAGCTTGGAGACCATGGTCCCTTGACACAGACACGCTTCTCTTTGCACGGGCCTTGTCAAATAACCAGAAATTAGCTTGGTGCTTGGAAGAGGGCCATGGCAAGTTCTAGGCCAGCTCTTCGGGGTCTGAAGATTAAATGAGTTCTGCTTGAGATTCTCACACGGGTCGTGCTCTGCTAGTGTCACACTGTCATGGAAGACAACAGCAATTTAATTTCTGGCCAGGTCAGGCTAAAATCAATTAGATACTGAACATCTACAAGTGCAACAATAAATCGATTCCATGCAGCAATGCTACAAAATATAGAGAAAATAAGTATTTACTGTAAATGTACTTAGACATCAAATGAAGGTGCCATATCTTTAAGAGAATATGCTTCTCTCAGATACGCAGCGTCAACCCCATGGATTACAGATTCAATTTAATTGATTAAATACAAGAACAGTGTTGCAAGCAAATATTGTGATATTTGCGTGAAAATTCAGTCGCACACACAAACAAACAAATATGGTAGTATGAGACCACAGAAATGGCTATACCAAGCCTATCATGGACGTGGCAGGTAGTAGAGAAGATAACTAGTAGAGAAATCAACCAGTCTTCACTTGCACAAGCAAAGACAGGACCTTCAGCTAGCCTGACAGGAGAGAACAGATGCTCTTCATAATTGTACCAAACGCAGAAGAGCGAACTGGCATCTGGCATAGCTTCTGATTCATAATATTATTTACAATTAGGACAGCAATGAAGTCTCATTTGAGGCTTGGAGCAAAAGTCCTTATTAGTGTATATTTGTAGAGCTGTATCTAAAAAGGGGGTCAGATGACACATCGCCATGTAAAGTGATACATTATAAACTCAGTTTAATGATAAAATGACACAAGACAATGCTTATTTATTTATTTATTTTTTTTTATTGAAAATACATCTCGCATGGCAAAGCCAGTGAATTTGAAACTCATAACCGCTTGCATAATTTTCCGGTGGCATTCACGTTACTCAAACAGTGTCCCCTCAGGTACCTCGTGCTCTTAGCTCGGGTTTTCGTAACATAGCAGGAACAAATAGAAATGAGAAAGGATAACCGTTTTGTATACTCATTAGCAGAAGGAAAATTTAGCAGTCTCTGTGAGACATGCTAACACATTGAACTGGATGTAATCGTTTTCATTAGCGTGCTGACACGTTTATGTATTCAGCATGTCTAAATGTATGTGTGATGTGTTATATTACTAATGAATAGTAACATATGGCATTTCTCCTTATGCATTTCTATGGAACATATTCAAAACGATGACACCTGCATGTACGTTACAAGGCACACTGTTAAAAATGTATAACTCCTTGTACAGTTCCAGCAACCACAGCAGACTGCTAGAGTTGTTTAAGATGAACATTCTGGTTTCATCTGAATTATTACTTTTGTTGATTCTTAATAAAGTACAGTGAAATCATGAAAGAAAATACTATAAACGTAAATACTATATGATTCTGCATTCGGCAGAATCTTTTGGGTTTTTGATGTTTGAGTGACTTAAAGGTTAAAGATACAGAACATCAACATTCATACAAATACTTCAAAGACGCACAATTTTTTGTATTGGAATGTTAGTTCTCGTTAGTGACACTGGTACTCACATTGCTGTTGTATAAAGTAAGAACTAATTTTATGCAAAGATTCCCGACCTTGCCTGGGTTCCCAACAGAGCACGAGTGGCGCAGACCTCCAAAAATCACAGGTTATCTTGCTTGGACTATTGTTATTTCTGTATAACATTTTAAATATTTCCAGGAATAGTGATGAATTCACCAGTGCAGTTCACTGCAGTGATTAATTTGGATAAAACCCAGTTTCACTGCAGTTACAGTCTACTGAAATACGTCCAAGAAATGGCCGTGTTGCACCACGTGCCACTGAGGAGATACTGCTCACAACATCCCGCCTCAACAAGCGAACAACATCGGCACCAGAGTTTTGGCAGACTGGAGCCTTTTAGGGCACGGATGCATCTCCTCTGCATAGGAGGACGTGTCAGAGGTTTACACCCTGATAAACCACGATGTGCTCAGCTGGTGTGTTGCTGTCTGCTTTTACACCTCTAGGACATCAACGCTGAGAATGGAGGTGAAGACCAGGTTGTGGAGAGCACGCTTATTGTTCCACAACAAAATACCTCATACAAAGTCTGTTTAAGCGTACAAGACCAGTCTGAAAACTCGATTTGCTAACTTTTAAGCTTAATTTAGAAAGTAATAGCAGTTTTATACAATTTTTATCTTTTACATACTTGAAGCTAAAAGGTATTGAGTGACTAGCAGCGTTCAACAGTTACAAACCAGGGAACATACCAGCTGTCGACAGGCACGTATGCATGCGGATAGGAACTTATGCTTGATAACATTAATTATTATGCACTTCATTTTCACTACATATGAGTAAAAACTCAATATATTTTTTTTTTATTACTAATTGTAAAAATTATCCTTGGAGTACTTTAGGTAAGCCCAAACATGTAGGTCTTTGAAAATGAGTTAAACTCTGCTGGGACTGGAAATTTTTGCAAATCTTAATGTTAAGTGCAGAGAAGGACAGTACCTTGAGAATCACTGAGCAGCTGTTACATGCCCACCCTAGTCACAAAGAGATGAGCAGTGTGAGACAGATTTATCTGGCGAACACTCCTTTCTCTGCTGTATCTGAGTGTCATTCCCTTCACCAGCTACCCTGTATCAGAGGTCTGTGTGACGTAATGAGAATACGGTAAGCCAGCGAAATGAAAAACAGGGCCTTAAAAAGGGACAAATAAGCTTCCACGACAGATGTGGGCTTATTAGATGCTTTCATTATTTCATTTTGCTTTTTGAACATTGTGTACCCCCCCCCCCATCACCACCTCCACCCCCAAAGCGGTTAAGTGACAGAATAAGTTCCGGAAGGAATTAATCACGAGGCACTTCATGAGAAAATGCTGCTGATTTCAGCCTCTGATGCAGTGATAATGTTGCCTTCGTGTGACAGTTCCAGTGGTGGCAAAGGGAAGGTAGAGAAAGGGAAGTGGAGGAATCATCTCCATGCTTCTGCAGCATCCTTTTCGCAATGAGCATCTAGTTAACAAAAGGCAAGGTTAACCACAGGAAAATGAAGGCATGGTCAGCAAAGCAAAGGTACAAAGAGACAAAGGTGAGGAAGTATGATCAAAACCAGATGTAAATGAGACAGGAAACCTAGAAGGGCTCTGGTGAAAGAAACATGACTGGAGTGCACTGGAGTCTGGGAACATGAACTGAATCTGAGCTGTATTATTACTGCAATAGTTTGTACAGTGTCCACACAAGGATTTATATGCTGGACATTTAAAGAGCTTCACCGAGAGTGAATAGAACCGACCAGCGTATATAATAGTAGATGCTTCTCACACACACACACACACACACACATTCCATACAGATGAGGCACAATGTGAAATCTGCATTTGCTGTACATATACTGACATTCAAAGATTTTCCAGATTAGATTACATTGCTGAAGGTACTACACAAACCAACAGCAAAGTACAGAACAATAATACCTAAAAAATTTCCCAAGAGCCATGGTTGAAGCAAACTACAAGTATGAAGCAAATTGCTATCAGGGAGTCACCAATGTACTCATTTTGATTTGTTTCCCTTTTCTGTTTCCTCCTGAATAATGGCCCAGTGGAAAAAAACATAGAATGGAAAGGTTAATTATTAAAGAAGAGAATCCGGTAAAAGTGTTACAGGCATGCTGTGTAGTATTACTGGGAATTAAGTCTATCTGGGGAAAGAAAAAAAATGTCTGTGATTTGATTCATCTTATACACCTACAGGCACAGGAGGTATCAGAATATCAGGTTGGCTTATGTTCCACCCAAATCACATTTGGCTGACAAAAATAAAAAATAAAAAACTGGGATAATGAAGCCAGAAACAGAGACAGCTTGCACACTAACAACTCAGCAATTTCCATCAAAAGAATAAATCTCTGCCATGACACCTACGGCCTTTGAAAGGACAAAAAGATGTATTTTTATCTGTGTTTCATTTCCCCAAAAGCCACCGTATTTTCCCATTAACCTCTTCGTAAACTGTGGCCTCGTACAAGTACAGTAAAATATCATTGCATTACCGTTAATGCAGGACATGCTGCAGCGGGCAGCACATGACAGTAGCCTGCAGGTATTGCGAAATGAGAGGATGACACATGAGTGACACTTATGGCTGTCAGCAGCGTGATTTTTCTGCGGCCTCGGGGAAAAGTGACTATTAAATACAGCATGTTAAATTCGACTCTCTGCCACATGGCCTTTCAAGAGTACATGTGTCCAATATGTTTTCCATTTTCAGCGTTACACCTGCACGCTGAGACGCACACACATGCACATACACAAAAAAAAAGTCAATGTTTAAGTGTGTGTGAAAACAGGCTTTTAATTATTTTTTTATGGCTTACACTGTGTAAGTCTTTTGCATACTTCATTTTATGTAAGGCTGGTAGGGTATATGGCCAGTATGTATTTGCAGGATTTAACATAATCTGGGTTGAGATTGTATTAGAACGTTACTGCATCCATGCTCTAGCTGACATTATTCAGAACCCGGAGATGTTTGGGGTTCTCAGATGGTGTAAACTTTCTGACTTTCCAAACGTATCCTAAAGTACTGTTGGCCCAAAACTGGTCTATTGTAGCAAGAACATTAGAAAGGCATGGAATAAAAATCTTACAACACTTACGTATATGTATTGGTATATATAGAGTATTACAATTTTAATACAGTTTTTTCTTTTCTTAAAATGTGTATACATTTTTTGGCATCTCTTTGAGGCTCACCATGAAATATATATATAAATACAATGTAAAAGGGCAATGTGAATGAAGAAATATATCACATGCCAGATGTGGGCTTTGTACCATCTTTCTATCTACCCATAAATAACGATTTAGATAGAGTGTACCCCATATAAGAACAAAAAGCCAAATCGTTTAATATATCTATGAATATGTCCACAAAAACACTAAGCATTAAACTGTCACCAGTTTTCTGACAGCTATACTTAGTCATCTGCAGGTTGAAAACGGCGCTCTGGGTTTATACACCAGCCATCAATAATTTGGCTTCGCTTTACTAATGGTTTGAAAAACCCTGGAGTTTTTAAGTAATACTTTAAAATTATTGTGATATTTAGAGGGTGTAACTGTCAAACCATATTTAGAGGCAGCATCTGATATACAATGGTATTTTATCATCAGTTATTTATCAGAAGTGTCCAACAAACCACCTCACAAAACTTTTTATTAAAAGTAAGACCTTCAATATTACAAGAATACAAAACAATATCAAAAGTCACTTCATGATTTCAGTCTAGGTTTCAAAGAGAATTTTTTTTCAACATTTTTGTTCACTAACATCTAAACCCATTTATGCATCTTTGTGATACAAAGAAATCAATAACTTCAACTATAATGACTTCAACGTACTCTCATTTTTTTCTGGGATGAAACACTGTATTCTGAAGTTTCAAGCTTCAAAAGTAGAGAGAACATTCATTTTACACAGGATGACTGATACTTCTGTGGATAAAATTATTATGAACAGACACTGAAATGTAAAAGTTGATCACTGCTCTTTTTTACATCAACTGAATGTACTTGATCAAAAACATCTTACAGCCTTAACTCCTATATTAATGCATAAAACAGCTCAACTATAATTGTTAGACAAAGAATTGCAATCAGGACAATCATCCTATACAAAATTCACACAAAATCTGACACATCAAACAGTGTCCTCATCAGCTGCACTGCAATTCCATGGTAACCGTCTATAGAACATTAAGCTGTTCTTAAAACTGTCTTGACTGACAGATAGAACAGAGAATTATAGCTTACTATAAATTAGGGGCATTAAAAGGAGTATGTTTTTAAGTTGTGCTAGCATTAAGTATATGAAGCTTACAATAAATAAAGAAGATCACGACAAAGTGTATTAAAATTGTGCCTATCAACAAACAATATTTGACATCTCTTAACCAACTGCTGTTATGACAAAAATGAAGTCACATCTTTCTGATAATATACACAAAAAACATACCAGAAAAAATCAGTTCCACAACAAAGTTAAAATTATGACACAATGGCCCTGATTCACTTGTACTGCAAGCAATGCTTATTAATAACTCACTAATTACTGTATGGCAAATAAAATGAATGATTTTTGCAATCGGAGAAGGACAAAAGGCATTTTTGTCAGAACTGTTTACATGCAGACCGATGGAGAGCGAGGACAGAGATGAGACGGAAGGTGGAGGGACGCTGGTGAAAGTCATTCGCTGTCAGTGGATTATTTCAGATGCTCTGTAAAGAATTACACACACCAGGAACAGAACAAAATGACGGCCATCAAACAGATGACTCTTATTTTACTGCATGTCCTTCCGCAGAGAACATGGCATTAAATCACCATGAGTTTGGATGCATCAGTCATCAGCCACATGGAGAATGCCATGATTTACATCCACAGCGCCCTGCATCAGGTCCTAAAAGCATTATCACAAGGAGCCCATGCAACTCGCTGAAGCACTCTGGGTAAATGCAACCAAAGCACTTAATGGATTACATGAGATCAGAGATTTAATTATGTATGCAAACTAATGCAGGCAATTATCCAAAATAATAAGAACTACAGAATCGGTACTTACAAATAAAATGAATTAATTTTATGAATGAATTTTAGCCACAGATTTTAATATGCATTAAACAATTAGCATCACTTTAGCTTCGTGTGACATATAGTGGCTCCAGCAGTTAGAGAGAAACAAGATTTAGCACAACACACACGACACACACACTTGGGGAAAGAGAATGTGACAAAATGTGGATTAAACAAAATAATAAAAAAAAAAACTATAATAATAATAATTTAATAACTTCTGGCAAACTGGTGGTCTGAGGATAACCAGCTGGACAGCATACTAAGTTTATACAGTTAATAATTAAATAAACAACTATAATGATAATTAAGGTAAAGGTGAAAGCCTGTTTCTCTTTAGCCTTTAATCAGGGCACTGTCCAATGAGCCATTCTGTGTGATTGCTGCTTTACTGACTGTAGGTTGATGTTACTCAACGTTTGCAAGACTAGCAGCTTAGAACTGGTAAATAAACGGATACGGTTGAGATGTTAAACTGACCCTAAAAAATCTGATAACTCCTACCTCCCGTTATGCAACAGCATGTAACATCAATATTTGGAAGCCTGGAGCCCATCCCAGGAGACATAGGGTGCAGGGCGGGGGGACACCCAGGACGGGGCACCAACCCACCGCAGTAACATCAATGTCTTAATATTAAATAAAATTTTTCCTAACCAAAAATGTTTAGCTTCTCAACAACTTACAGGAGGGAAATGGTTGAATTTACAACACAGTGACAAAGCAAGCATAACTCTGCATGCTGACAACAGCCAACAGGAGCTGATATCTTTAGGTTCACTGCATAGACAGAAGGCCTAAGCAAGGATCACAGCTCAGATTCACTTTTTGTTCCTAGACTCAAATCTAGTCATGTTTCTCATAAGGGAGAACCTCTGGTGTTTTAAAATTTCCATTTCATTGCATTTCCTCACCCTTTGTCCTATTCTGATCCGTTGCCTTTCTGACCACACCTTTTCTCTCACCACGTATTTCTTTTTCCTTGGTTTGATGCTGATTGTCATGGTTTCTGATTATGCTTTCGTTTATAAAGTTCCCACCTCTTGCCTTTTCAGCTATGCCCTGCTGACAAATATTGACCCTGAGGCTCAAACCATGAAGCCAGCAGATACACACAAAGAGTAGGAGCTGTTTTAGTGAACCCCTATATAAAAAAATGTCCAGACTTCCCATAAAAAATACCACTTTTAATTATTTTAAACAGCGATGCAATCAGTAATTTTGACAATCTTGCCACTATGAATTATGCAGGCAGATATAATGTCCTGTAAAGCGATTCCATCACTTGTAATTTTCACATGCCTCTGATCCACTGCAGGGTGATGTCTACAGTGCATGTGTGGGGCCTGTTGGCCCAATGGGTAGAACATTAAGCTGGGATGTGGAAGTCTCCTGCTTCAAATCCCATCCCAGCCACCAGGTACGTCCCTTAGCAGGACACTCAGTGCTGGCTCCCTGGGTGCTCTGTACTGGCTGCCCACTGCTCCCCCAGGGGGTGGGTTAAATGAAGAGAATCAGTTTTGTTGTAACATGTATGTGTATTTGTACGTTTGGCAAAGGCATCTGCTAAATGAATAAATGCAAATGTGTAACCCAGGCAACACAGGGCAAGTGCAACACAGGGTAAACACTGAATAGGGTGCCAAGTGAACACACAGCATTTGCACATGTAAACACATAGTATAATATGGAGTCACAAATTCATCTGTATTTCAGGAAAAAATAAAACCTAATCAACTATGGGAAATACCCATGGGTAGGATATGTAAGGCACAGCAGCTACACACACAATTTGAAAGGAACATTTTGGATGTACAGCCTTGAACAGATCAAACAACACTGCCACCCATTGAGCCACCACGCTCCTCTCAAGTTCTTCCATCATTCAGGCAATTAAACTCTACAAAGCACAAGTAAAATACAAGTGCTGAGCCCCTATAGCTTTAAACGGTATGAAAGTACTTTGACGCCATTTTTGTACCACTTCAATGGACACCAAATAAAATTCCAAATACTGTACATTAATCAAGCAGTAAATAAATAGAATTTCTCCTTTTTAATTTCCAGATTGTTGTGGGTTATACAACTCAGACGGATGAATTTATTAGCTCTGCACTGTGGAAGCACACATGGCCATGTTGCTGTGCTTCAAACTGCTTTAGGTACTGTCTCTTTTTATTAAGATCAGAGGTCCCCAACTCCCCTCCCAAGACCCAGGTTCTGTCTGACGGGGGGTTTTTGGTTCCTACATGTCTTAAACAACAGTAATATATATTCAGCAGGTATGCAACTTGTCGATAACTTAAACGTATGGTGCCAGAGTGCACTCGAAAAAGCGAATGCTGTTAAGCTTTAGAACAAGGAATTAGTACAGAGAGGAAGAAAATCACCATTGACACCACTGGATAGCCCATGTGGTTGTAATTACAAAAATTTTTAGCTATAAACTGAACATTGTAAGTCTTGCCTACGTCACTACCAGAAGGCCTATTTAGTGCACAAATATTGTCATTTCAAAATATCCAACTTTGCATTAATTTTTTAAATTTCCAGAAGCCAAGTCAGCAAACCTAAATCAACAACTTGAAAAATGCCAAACTCAGATATGTTAATCCCGGGGAGCATGCGGCACGCTTCGTAACTTGCCTCTCGCTGCAGAACTCGCAGAGATAGCATGAGTGCTGCAGCGAGGAAAAAAAAGTCACGCATCTGTACGGCGTCTCTCAAACTGCACCGGAGCACACGGGCACGCTGTGTGATATTTATGACACTGTGCGTTTTCTGCATATTTCTTTGTTTCCCATTTCACTAAAGCTGGATCTGAGCACACAAAGTGATTGGTGAGAGGGCGAAAATGCCTGGCATATTTACATTACAATTTAAATAGCATAAAAGGCTCCAGAGGCAAGAAATGACATTTTGGGTCAGGGCAGTCATTTTTTTATTTGATGTTCACATAACGTTATAATTAGAGATGACTTATTTCTATAGAAGAAGGCTGAGCTGCGCCGCTATTTCCGCGATAGCTACAGGAGTAGTAGGTATAACAAAAAACAAAAAAAAAATTTAAGCAGTTTGGACTCAAAACCTGTCAAAGCTGGTGATTCATCTGTGCTAGACAGAAAGTGCACTCAGTCCCACAGTTAATAGATCAATCCTTGCTTGTCCCTGTAGCTCGTGACTGTGGTGATGATGTCCTTTCAGCAATTTTACTGAATTATAATCACTGAATGTGGCCGTACCCAACAGTAAGTGACCCTGCTCTTTGATCATTTTCACCCCAGCTCTACCACCTACGTTCCCCCCTGACACCACAGCACAGGGACAATGCGGTTAACAGATACACGCAGCTTCAACAGAGATTCCTCCTTTCAATTCTTTAAAGGTAAATATGATCGATCTATCGTACCTGAACAGCCTAAACATACAACGGTACTTTCAATTAGCTGTGCACCTTGGCAGTTTTCTTAAAGCAAGCGCATTTTACAGTATTTGGCTTTGTTTGCGTTCGTATTTTCTTCTATTTAATTACTTTACCCTTAATTCCAAGCAATCTGGGCAATTTTATCCTTTGGCAATCAGTTTTAATTGTTCTTTTATTGCTGTCATGCTTAATCACGGTCAAATTCTAATACTGATTCTTGGGACAGCCACAGCATTAAAATCAAATGTTTTATCCATCCATCCATTATCTTAACCGCTTATTCCTGGTGAGGGTCGCGGGGAAACCTGGAGCCCATCCCAGAGCA
>JABJVR010000035.1:5894039-5909524 GCA_025773905.1 Chitala chitala
AAAACCCACCAAGCACAGGGAGAACATGCAAACTCCACGCACACAGACCCAAGGCGGGAATTGAACCCCAGGCCTGGGGGTGCGCGGCGACAGTGCTAACCACCATGCCTCAAATGTTTTATGAACTTGCAAATTTCTCCTTCACTCATATTTTCTTTGTTATACAATTTCTACTACAAGTAAGCCGAAATTGAATAACTAAGTTAGTGTCTCCAGTTTATGGTCATCTATATATTAGCCTTTGTACCATTTTGAAACTACTACATGCTACTGGACATCTAAATCACCCTGTGTGTGTGAAAGAGAGAGAGACCTATGATAGATTTGCACCTTCTCCAGAGTGTTGCATTGCACCGTAGGTTGCCTGGGATATGATCCAGGCCACCTATGACCCTACAAAAGGTCAAGCGCATAGATGATAGATGGACAGTTTAAAGCACTCTGCACTCCCTGCTTTGTCAGTTATTACAGGAACGTATGCACTGATCAGCCATAACATTATGAGTAGGGCCCTCTTTTGCTGCCAAAACAGCCCTGACCCGTTGAGGCATGAACTTCATTAGACCTATGAAGGTATGCTATGGTATATAGCTCCAAGCCGTCAATAGCTAATCCTTTAAGTCCTGTATGTTGCGAGATGGAGCTTCCATGGATTGGATTGGTTTTTCCAGCAGAAATTGCAGGGAATACCATTTCAGTGAAAAGTGTACTTGGTCAGCAACACGGTGGCACGTGTCAAAGTAACATCCACATGAATAGCAGGACTCAAGGTTTCACAGAAAATTACATAAAGCATCACATTGCTTCTGCCAGCGTACCTTCTTCCCATAGGGCATTCTGGTGCCATCTCTTCTCCACGTAAGTGACGCATACGCACCAGGCCATGCACAGTATGTAAAAGAAAATGTGATTCATCAGACCAGGCCACTTTCTTCCATTGCTCTGTGGTCCAGATCAAATGCTCATATGCTTTTCACGGTGGACATGGGTCAGCATGAGCACGCTAACTGGTCTGCAACTACGAAGCCCCATTTGCAACAAGCTGTGATGCACTTTGCATTCTGACACGTTTCAATCAAAACCAACAATAACCTTTTCAGCAATTTGAACTACGGTAGCTCTTCTATTGGATCTGACTACATGGGCCAGGCTTCACTCTGCACTTGCATCAGTGAGCCTTCGCCACCCCTGACCTGCCATCGGTTTTTTTCCTTGGACCACTTTTGGTAGGTCCTGACCACTGCAGACTGGGAACATCTCACAAGAGCTGCAGTTTTGGAGTTGCTCTGACCCAGTCATTTAGCCATCACAATTTGGCCCTTGTCAAAATCGCTCGAATCCTTATGCTTGCCCATTTTTTCTGCTTCCAATATGTCAACTTCATGGATAAAATTTTCATCAAAGTTCATTTACTGCTTAATATATCCCACCCACTTCCAGGTGTCACTATAATGAGATAATCCCTGTTATTTACTTCACCTGTCAGTGATCTTCATGTTATGGCTGATTAGTATACATTAAAAGTTAATAAATAAAGACAAGACAAAATGTTTTCCAAAAAAAAAAAAAAATTATGCAAGAATAATAAAGATTTTGATAACAAAGATTTCAAAATCAGTACTATACTAATCTTAAAAGTACAAAATAAAAATTAGTCTTGTAAATGCACTGAATAGGCAAACATTATATCTAAGACACCAATTTTTTCTGATTAATGAACAACACCACAGGTTTTTCCTGACTACATTCTTGCAGAATGTTCACATGTTGCCCTTGTATTTCTCCCAGTCTTTTGATCTCTACAATTTAGAACACTGTGATCAATTTATCATCTAATTGCATGTGTTTTCAGCAAATGCTATGTGATAACGAAGCTGTCATTACACCAGCTTCTTTGCACTTTTCTCAGCAACATATGAATATTTTGCAGTATTTAAAAAGTGCGACATAATTATGTTTGTATTCTCAACCAGGAATGCTGATATTAATTTGCTGCATTACATAAATTATATTTATATAATGTTTTGTTTTCTAAATCATGTTCAGAACTATGTTTTTTTTTTTTTTTTTTGAGTGGAGGGGTAGCCACCTCTACCTTCATTATCGTATGCCTCCTACTAGGATGATGCATGTGCTGTAACACTGAGGGGGAGGTCATTAAATGCATTATTATACAGTATAGCCAATTATTATACTAGGGAAATTATTAGGTATTCTTGTAAGGATGTAAGAGAATTTTTACTAATCCTACTTTTTCAGACAATAGCCTGGTTAATGATCATGAGTCAGTCAGGAACTCATTTTAGGCAATAATAATGATAACACCCACCGCCATCAGTCCATTCTCACAAAGGACTGCAGATAATTCTTGATTTTTACTTTTTATTCAACAATCAAAGCATAATTTGATTATTTTATGCTGTAAAACATTGTAGCAAAAGAGTCCTGGTTATTTCCAATTAAAAAGAAAAAACAGAGCATGCTAAAACCATACATAACGGTGCGTTGCAATGGACTTTAACGCTGCTCAAACGGTTCCAGAAGCAAAAAAGACCACAAGAAAAATCCAACTGGCTCCTTACTATCAGTTTTCTTTCATCGTCTTTATTACTTTCAAACAAGTACTCAAAGAGTAGGAATTAGTTTGACCCACGGCGTAGGTGTAAGGGAAATCATCAAAGATGCACCACTTTACCCAAGGAGGCGCAGATGAAAACAGCATCATCTGAATAAAGAGTTGGTGGAAGCCTCAGCAGAGCCGCCTTCTAAGAACTCTGACACTGGATCAAACGGTAAAAAAAAAAAAAAAAAAAATGTGTGAAACACAGAGGAAGGCAGTCAAAAGATGCCTTGAGGGTAACACAAAGCAGGCGGTTACTTGCTCTAAACAGGCATAATAAATGTGAAACAAGACAGAAGCACAGCGCAGGACTCGAAGAATTCAGCGCAAAGTTGCGGGCGGCACGCAGGGGGCTTCTCGATCTGGATCGATGACTTCCAGCAGATATGATGAAAATGCAAGGGCACCAGAGCTTCCTTGTGGACAAGTTTACTGTGACCTCCCCCATAAACCACCCCCCCCACCCCATTTTGTGGAGGCAAAATTTACGTAAGTGCTCAAAAATAACCACTGCTCTGCAAAGAGATGCAGGTTATGGCAACAGCTGCTTATCAGACAACTAAAAGCGTCCATTCCAGCCAAGTGCTGTGATGCTGAAGGGTTAAAGGCAGCTGTCTGAAGTCCTCCGAAAGTGTGCGTCTCATTATCTTGTCTGAAACCCTGGTCTGAAAGGTGTTGAAATTGTTTCTCCACTTTATGAACTACAGAATGCTTTTTTCCCTTCCTCTTATGACAGTTTTTAAATGTGTTTTCACATTGCTCTGCAATTCACTGAAACCAGCACCCATGAGGCGTCCTCTGTACCATTCATCAGTTTGAATCCAACTTACCATGAGTTCTTTAGAGAAAAAGGAGGGTGAAGACAGTGTGTATGTGTGTGTTTGTGTGTGTTTCGGGGGTCGACAGGAATTTGAAAATCTTCATGAATGGATTTCTGCTTAAACATACTGTGGCATTCAAGGAAATGGCAGCTGGGCATTTCTCACGCCTTTAATTTTCTCAAACTGAGGCAAAATGTCAATGTCACTTAAGTGTGCACAGTTATGTGCTAGTGTAGTCTAACGGCAACCTTCATATATTCAACTTTTATAACCCATAAAACCGATATCGTGCGGAATTGCACTCTCTATGATTTGCGGCTTTAATTAAGGAATCTGCAATTGCATATTTTTAATGATGTTAAGATAATTCAACACCAATAAGTTGTAGTGCTATAGTATGAAGGTAGAGTTAATTGCAAATTATGATTAAAGGATTACGTTGTTCCTTAGTATGCAAATGGGTGAATACAAAAAATATCCCTTGTTCAGCAAAATGAGGGGCATGTTAATTGAATACCAGTTTTATTACTTACACTTTTACGATGGGTAAAAAAATTAATAAATAAAGATGGGACTGGAGACACAGCAGAGCAAGTGTTTACCCCATGTTAAAGACATGAAATCAGCACACTAAGTAAATGATATTAAACATACAGCAGTGACCTTCACATTCCTCCGGTCTTCAGGGATGGCCAGAGAGCTGCGTATGGATAATTCTGAAGTACTGAGGATGGAGGTTGTTTTTACACAGGGACATCTTAGCTCTGCCAGCACATCTGCTAATGAGTAATTTTATGTATGGAGATGTTTAACTGGGAGTATGCAGTACCATTAAGGCTATACACACTAATGCCCTTACTTGTTTGTAATGTTACGCTAACTGTCACTGGTGGACAAAGCAATTGTAACAAGACTTCTCCAGTTCATTAATAACCATGCCATTCTATGCTTCGTCATGCTTTCCTTTCCTGGACTGCTGATGTGATTTCAATGACGACTGATAGCACACACACACACACACACACACACACACACACACACACACACACACACACATAAACACTGAAACAGAAGTAACATTACTAGATGGCTAATAAAACTAGGACTGGACATGGCTAAATTGAATACTCGTGAGTGAAATGTTACATGAGAAGGCTACTGTAGGCTTTCTGTTCATATCAGGTTTCATTCCTCAGCTCTCACCATGGTTACAGCGCCTTACTGTTGTGGAGCGAGTCAAATTCCGATGTCTATCTGCAGATGTGCCTTTGTGGTTTTAGCAGTACCCTTACTATCCGTACTCTTTAAGATGTACTGTTTGCTATTACATGAGACTTTCCCTTTACACCCAATTAAAAGTAAAAACAGCCAACAAAGAAAGCTTGTCTGCTGAATGCAAGTACAATGACATAGCCTACCATTCCATTGCAACGTTTTCTGCTTTTTCTCTTAACAAATCACGCTTGTCTTTTTATTTCCTGACTTCCATCACTGACTGCATTCCAAACATGATGTCATTTTTTCAGTCAATGTGAAATATGGATGCCATGCAGAATTCCTGCCATCTCACCATGCTTGTGCAGCAAAGATACTGTTGGTTATAAAGGTAAAAAGGCTGACTCGTAGCAGCCTAAGTTACATGAGAGATGTACAAACAGAGAAATGTGCAAAAACACAGCCCTCATAATTAATCCACGTCACATGGGAAGAACAGGAAAATTGACTTTAACAATGCTGTATTACAAATAGAGTATGCATGTTTTAATATTTCATATTAATCACTTTCTTAATGCTTAATTAAGAAAACTATAGTTCAGCTACCTATCTATTCCCAACAGACAGGCTTCAACCGGGGAGTTTTATTTGAGGGGGGGGGGGGGGGTTTAGCTTACTGAGGATGTTTCTAAGAAGTGCAGATATGAGTGTAGAACATTTACATTATGATGAGCCTTCCACATGACAGTGAAGAGGTTCTGACTGTAAACACTTCTAAAATGCAGCTTTCCAAGGCTGGATTAGGTGCGTTCAAAATAAAGTTATATTGTGATGTTGTGGATGGCCACAATCACCTTGTCCCATGTCCAGAGCAAAAGGTTTTTTCAGCAAGGTTGCCTTATTTGCATGCAGCACACAGCAAAACGTGTCATTTGCATCAGAGCATTAGCAAAGGTCTTTGTGAGCCAGACTCTGGACGGGGGAAAAAAAAATGACTGTGGTTTTTCCCTTAGAACACCAGCTGGCTCTGAATCCCCCCTTCCGGCACTGAACTTTGAGACTGAGACTGAATAATATATTGGTCATCTTTCTGTACCTCGCCTATTCTTGTCGAGAACAAATTTCCTTTTTAACAACAGCTCCCAGAGGACTGTATCCTGGGCAAGTTTAGCTGTGAGATCTGAAATTCATTTGTACAAAGGATTTTTTTCCCCCCCATTACTTTGTTCAGAATATTGGAATAATCTGTTAAAAAGACCACCTCTTATTGACATAGATTAACCTTCCAAGACATTGTGCTACTCAATTGTCTTCCTTTATTCTTCCTTGCCATCGTTGACACCATTCTGATTTCACTGGACATGATTATGATTCCTTCCCACTATGCACAGCATTTTTGCCTTTGTGTAACCACTTACTTGGAGCACCTCTCCTTTCTCTGAAACAGCCTGCTCAGACTATGTCATTCAATGAACACATCATGGGGCTTCCTGTGTGCATGTGTGAGCAGTTCTGGAGGGAAACAGGGAAAGATTTAAGGTGCTTTAAAGAAGACATGTACCTTGTACAGGTGCGAGACTATGGTAGTTGGAATCAGACGCTGTGTTGGGATTTGCAAACACAACCTTGTCATAGGTGCATGGCCGACTGTACATCGCTCAAAAACAAAAACACCCAGCTGACAGCAGGCATGCAGGTTGTGGATCATACAAAACAGACTGACACAACGTCTTAAGTGTAGCAGAGGCGCTACTGTCACTTGATTAGCAGCAGAGGACCACAATGACGCTGAGATGTGAATATCAGGAACTGTGACTTCCTGCACCTTGACACAAAGAAGGTACAGAAGCCATTAAACTGAAATGATCTTTCTCCAGTCGGCACAAAAACTGGTGCTGCTGTAGAAGGCTACGGACTACAAGCACTGGGTCCTCGAGCACTAAGCAAGCCTCGCTGTGTCTAATTGTTCCTACTTTTTTTGTTTTTTTTTTTTTTTTTTACATTGCTGAGGGAGTGTGGACATGAGAAAGAAAGACAGCATCAGTGTTTCAGGTGTCAGCAGTGTGGGCTGTTGATGATCACGCAGTGGTGCGTTTTCATAGCACATATTGGTCTTTTCACGCAAAGGGAGTAGGACATGCGAATACCATAACTAACGACGTGCATTAGTATATGGCAAGTTCTGCAAATTAAGCCGTCCCAGGGTGATCAATGCGACAAGGCAAAGTTCCCAATGTTTCAGTAATTTAGGTTGCCACAGTGACCTGCTCAGTAGAAAGATCTCAATCTAGTTAAGCGCATGTTGAAACAGCCCAAAAGTGGACATTTGGTGGCTCAAAGAGGAAAAATTATATTTTACTACTAGGCTACTGTTTAAAAATGTGTTTTAATGAATAAAAATATACAAGGTAGATACCAGCATCCAAGAAAAAGCTCTAAAATAACACAAACATCCGGGTTGCAAATTACAATTATACACAGCTACAGCAACATTTATACAAAAACTCAATAGCATAACAATTCCCTCAAATCAAACAAAATTCATACCTAGCCACAAGCAAAATGTTTGCGTAATTACCCAAATCTCCTGCAAGCATTTTCCAAATTGATCTCCTTAAGCACCAACATGAGAGTTTTGCATTTTGTTAGGACTTGTGCTGAAAAGAAAGCCTGGCCATGATTTTCTCAGGCAGCCAGGTCCACAATAAGCCTTAAATTATACATTAACTCCTACACATTAAGGCACAACAAAGGCTGAAGTAACTTGGGCATAATCTATTGCCAGGGGTTGGCACCACAACATTTTTTTCCCCCTAATGGGATAATGACTTAATTAACATACAGTGCTCTGCATTTTACAGCTTTACCAAAACTGCATTTGTCATTTACTGTTGAACTTATTTAATAGCAGCAGAATGCCTAATGTAATTAAAGTACACCCGGACATGGCGGCTAGTTGCTACATTCTGTCATTGTAGCCCCCTCGGAGTAAGGAGTGATGTGCCATGGGCGTGGTGTGTAAAACATGGCATCACATTCTGCTTGCGGTCCTTGTGTTGGAGGCCAGGCCCCCTCGTTCTCCAGTCCTTGTGTGCTCGTTTGTTTCTGAGTGTTCGCACCTGGTGCTTATTTCCTTCCGTTTTCTATTTAAGTTTGGTGTTTTGGAGTGCCTGGTGTGGAAGTCTTTGATCATTTCTTGCCTGGTGTTTAGTTTTGTCTGTAGTTTTGGTTTCCTGCACTTAGTGTTTACTGTAGTTTCTTTCATGTTTATTTCCATTTCTTCGACTAAATGTCCGTGCTTAGACTTTGCTTGCCGCGGTACCCACCTGGTAACGAACGTGTGGACAATCTTTAATTGAATGTGACTGTCATAAATGTACCTGCAACATCTAACAACATGTAATGGCTAGCATCATTTGAAGGAAAAAAGGATTAAAATATATATCAATGTCCACAGAATTAAAGAGAACATATAGACTAATTTTGCTGTACCATGATACAAGGGGAAGTCATATTGCTTGCACCAACTACACAGCACCAGCACTATGGACTCGATTGCAGTCCAGACTGTGTGTGGTTTGCCACTTCTTTCTGTGCCCACGTGGATTTCCTCTGTGTAATCCGTTTCCTCCCACTGCTCAGAGATGCACAGTTCAGGTGGAAGAGTGTCTCCAAACCTCGCACGTATTGAGCGTGAGTGTGCCAGCATGTATAGCAATTTTACCTAGCATCATCATCAGGACACAATTGGGCCGTAAGCCCACCATGTCTCTAGACTGAATACACAATCTTTAAATCAATTAATAGATTATAAAACTGTCATATATTGCAGTTTCTAATAAACTGTAAATTTAAAAAGAAGTTGTTGAAAAAAAAGAACATGGAAAATAGCTATTAAGCAATTAAAACCCTTTTAAAGGTTTTCTTTTACTTGTTGCTATTTCAGTCTCAGTGCTCCTCTAACCGTACAGGTCAATGTAAGACAAACTGGAGCAGCATGGCAGTTAGCAAGATATCACTATATAAGGACTGCTTTTTTTTGAGCAGGTACCACAACTGGGGAAATGCTCTGCCAAAAAAAAAAAAATCATGCAACTCAATTTAACATGTTAACATTTGCTTTATTTGGTTTCCTCCATATTATTTACAGACAGTTTTTACTTCAAGATTGATTACCGCAGACTATGTTTTATCAGATTAAGTTGTGCTTCAATTATTTGTGACTGATATTACTTACTATTATTGTGTTATTATGGCTTGTAGCTTAGGAGTAGCGGTGTGTAATTAGGTGTGTGATCGTGCCCTGCAACATGTTGGTGCCCCATCCAGAGTATCCCCCACCTTGTGCCCTAGGCTCCCTGGGATAGGCGTCAGGTCCCCAATGACACTACCAAGTATTAAGTGGTCTGGAAAATGGTTGGACACAGAGTCCATAAAGCTATTATCATATTAAGGCATTCACACTTTCCCAAGACGGATTCAATTTAAAAAATTATGCATAATTTTTAACAAGCTTAAACAAGGCAAAAATGTATTAAACCTTAAGGGCCACCCCATAAGCATGAATGTAACACAGCACAAATTATCGCATCTTATGCATTAATGAACATTGAAAGATACCTACTAGCTTCAAGTACTTTAAATGAGCTATCATCAACTACTTGCAACAACAGTTTATTTCAAATCATTATTAACAGTACATGTTACTTCTTTTATGTACTGACCTTTGTTGGTACCACATTGCAAACATTTTAATTATGCAAGTCAGGATTCACTTTGTGGTGTTTACCAGCTAATAAATTAACACTACTGATATTGAGCTTAAACATGATGGATTCTGACTTGTATTATAACACAATGTGCATTATTCCGCACATATCTCCTAGTGCCAATTTAGTGACTTAAGTGCTGTTTCCGCGTGGGTACAACTTGAACAATGCTGAAGTGCTTAACTGAGAAGTGGGCAAGTTGTGCTTAACACACCGTGGGTCTGAAGAGTGTGATAATTCTGCCATGCATTTTTAAGCTTCAATGCTCTCCTCCAAATGATCAGACTGGCAGACACCTTTTAAAAGACTATCACAGCTCTGCCTTTCTCTGCAAGGAGGCTGTGTGAATGCACTGGCAGGCAAGAGAAGAAAAACAGACCATAATAAAGATCATCAGTCTGTAAAGCAGGATATTAAAGCACTTTAAGTAAATTACTTCATTGCAACCTTAAGAGAGGTTTTGTGGTAATGCACAAATTCACAACATGAAAGTCACAAGTATGTGTAGTCTATTATATATAATTGCAATGTAGTCTTGTGCCTACAGAAATACCAGGAATGCTTATGATGTCATTGTTTAAAAGGTGGTCATAACACAGAGGCAAGCTATTTTGGAACATGAGTAAACACTGACAGAAGGTTTACTGAGCCTTTGTAAACAAATGAAAACCATCACTACTGGTACAAAACACTATGACAAAAATCCAAGACAGAAGTGCGATATCTAAACAATCAACACAAATTCTTAGGGGCAAACAATAATCAATTTCACTTAGTTGCTAGACTAAAGATTGCATATTATGTTAGTGCATTTCCAGCACTAACATAATATATACTTGTCTATGTAACAATTTGTTAAAAACATAAATGTATGCCTTTTTATTTATATATATATCCTATGATCACTAAGGAAACCATTAATGTAATGGACCCTGCCAAATACGCTTATTATCAAGGTGTTTCTATCAAATGGTGGATTATTCTATGAGTTTTCATAGAATAATTCAGTAAATTTTGCTTCAGTAAATATTGGTGATGATATCTTTACATAATTGCTTTACAATTTATAAATCTGTGAATATACATTTTGCTGCCATCACTGTAAATTCATAACGTGGGACAGACAGTATATAAAAGCATTTTCCAGTCATACACACTCTCTCGCTCTTTCTATCTCTCTTGCTCACACACACACACACACACACACACACACACACAAATTACATATGCACAATATGCAGGTGTAAATCACATGACAATTGACAATGACCAGGGTCAGGTTGAACACTTGAGCGCGATATAAGCTCATCTGGCGATGACTTATTCACCGCAAACGAGACTCGTATCTCATTAACCTTGAGTCTAAATTGCCCTGGATGAAGCATACTGGCCTTGAACCAGCCATGACAGCCAGTTGCTCTTCCTCATATCGCCACAATAAAGCACCCTATCAGAATTGCACTCACGTTAGCCTGCATTAGAGTGCGTCACAGGAAATCCTGAAGAGAGTCTTGGTGTCCCACTGACACTCAGCGGCCCTAAATGCATCCTGGAATAATTGCACCCTGCTACAATCATAACCGTATTTCTGTCTCAAACAATTAGCATGAAAGCCTCACAAAAGCTGACACCATATATAAGCGATAACTGAAGCACCCCATACACTGCATTTTTCTACTACGTGTCTAAGCACATTTTTACCACTTATTTGCAGAACTCCACATTACGGTAATTAGTTGTATTGCCGAATCCCTGTGTGAGTGTTAATTTTCAAGTTCTTGCTGTGTTGCCTTGTTGGCTTTGTCCCAATGTGAAGGCAAACGGGCCTGACAAAAATCCTGACAGAGCTGATCGTATCAGCCGCCCAGGCTCCTCTGCTGATCTCCTGCGTGCTTTGACACTATTCAGCACTTACAGTGTTTTAAGAGTGCAGAGTTAGCCAGCTCTGCATTCTCCGATGGCACTCTCCCCCATTTGAGTGTGTGTGACTGCTGAGATTTCCTCTTGGATATACCTACTGGGATTCATATAAATCCCCCTTTTCTGAAACATTCATGTCATAATTTATTACTTTATGGTGGTTTATGCTGTAAGCAGATTTATTTTAAAATGTCTCCTGAATCAGAAAAAGTAGATATGTATTTGTGTTTTAAAAAATTACACTAATAGCACAAGAGTAAGAAGCATTAACATTTGTTAAATTTCAGTACATGGTATACCATGGAAGATCAGCCAATTACAGAAGGCACACATACATGTCTACTCACTAGGAACAATTCAGAACCTGCAATAGGCCTGAACCAGGCCTCTTTAGTTCACAAGAGGAAACTGAAAAAACTGGAGTAAACCTAGATATTGCTTGTAAGAACAGACAAACCACACTATCAAACTATTTTTTTTTATTAATATCTATTATGGTAGAATACTTTGAAATAACTTGCAATAAGGAATGAGAAAACTGAAAAAAAACAACATGCTTAATGCAGAGACTGATGGCAATAATTATACAGAAAGACTGATCCAATAATCATGGTCATAAAAATAGGTAAGGAAGGCCATAAGCCAAAAGCTCAATTTGAGACAACAGGCATGAATGTCAGGGTAAAGAACAGCGCTGGGGGTAACTACTTGTAATGAGAAAATGAGCACGATCCAGTTACAGAGCTTGTGTTACTGAAATGAACAGAGCCAAAATCCACATACAAAGTTAGAAAACAGGCAAAAGGTCCAAAAACCATAAAGGAGGCGGGTCAAAACAAAGACAGGACATGGGAAAAACACAAGCAGCATTGGGTAATGAGTATTCCAAAACAGCTTTCAGATGGAAGTGGTCAAATCCCAAATGGACCAATTTCTGAATGTTGCTTGGTTTGTATAAGACAATATCTCACTGATGAACTCTGATAAAGCTGCACGAGTAGATTCAGAATGTAGAACAGGTCACATTAATGTCAAGTCATTGATATTAGGACCCTGACAGGAGCTGTTGTGAACCAGGGGTGTGGTGTCTGCCTAAGTGGGTGGTGCATTAGTACCCATTTATAAACAGGAAGTCTTTATGTTCAGTGAGTCTAGGCTGGTGGTAGCCTGACAAAGCTGGGCAAAAACTACACAAACATACAATATACAAAAAAATTAACTTTACAAACAAATCATTATCGCTCACAAATGCTAACAGAATAGTGAATACCTCATAATGGGTTACAGAATACTGTCTGAATGTAAAATGATTAGTGTGGGTAAATTAGTAATATGCAAGTGAATCTAAAAAAAGAGGAAAGGGATCTGAGCCAGGTGTGTAAAATTTGCTGATTGGTGTGTGTGGTTGTGAATTGTATGGGCAGGAAGTGAACTAGGGAACTGATAATCTGTCACTTCTGGTGTGAATGCTGTTCTGACCTTTTACTGTTATATAGGTCCCTTAGTTTACAACTTATCAACTGACCTGCTATTCTATATTGAATAGAAAATATTTACGACATTCAGAGACAATGTTTACAATTTTTAAGCAGTAGTTTACTCATTGTGACACCCAAAATACCAAATAATTGAAATCACATATAAAATGGTAACACGATGTTAATCCAAATTACTGAAATCAAACTTAAGAATCACTACAGGCAAACACACAAGAGCATCCCACTTCACATACAGAATCTGACATTAATGTGTTCAAATTACAAACATCATTAATATTTAATGGCACTTCGTTGGATGTTGTTACTACAGCTTCTGTTTTAAATAACAATCATCTGAGCAGGAAGAAAAACAAAAATTTCAGCCTTAAAAACTGAGGAAATTCTTTAAGCAAAGCATTTACCATGCCTCTTTTATTCTCAATTTACTTCCACTAAAATGTGTGGGTAGGCAAAACCTTTCAAAAATTGCTTTCATTGGCCTACAGCTTGAAGCTGAATTACTTTCATTGGAGCAGAGCTTGGAGCTGAATGAAAAATACCCTTCTCTGTCAAGAGGGTGGCCCCCCTTGGGGAGTCAGCCACATCAAACTTCATTTCTGGACAAACCTTCCCTTTATCTTCCCTTGTCATAACATTAAAGGAACCAAGTAAACAGGTGGGCTTTATTTCAACATTTGACTACAGTTTAACCCTTAAAATAGACTATGGGGACAGACTGAACTGACCTCCTGTGCCCATCCAACAGCTGCTTGCATCCTACCATCGGTGGAGTACGTCTGCAAATAATTGTGTGTTTAAGCACGTACGCACGCAATTACTTTCTCATTAAAAAGTCCTCCCTTGCCTGTGATCACCCATGCCCTGAATTGGGGTGGCGCCAGTTAACTAATTTCGGAATTAAGAGGGAAGTGCGTCCGCTTGCCGTCTCCCACCTGCCTTAACATACATAAGCACTTATTAGTGAAAACGAGCCAATCAAAAGAACAGCCTCTGTAGGCCCTCACACCGCAGACATAACAATGTTACAGACTTTTTAACGACACATATTTTAGGCAGAACACAGCCTTGTTTCCTGGGATAAGTGGCGAGAGTGCACTGTCTACTGCCTAACAAATTTATATCATGTATCACAAGAAAAGAGTTGGCAAAAGGGCAAAATGCAGATAGGATAATCTGCAAGACATTTTTTTACAAGGATTCAAACAACAAAAAAAAAGGTAAAAGAGGGTGAAGCGTGTCCATCTGAGTGTCGTCACCTCCTCTTTTGCTTCAGACTGCTTTTGAGTGAGCTGCTTGATTACTAACCGCTCGGGATCCACTGATGTAATAAGGGAAATGACAGCTGCTGTTAGCTAGGTCACCAGGATAATTTGAGGGCTTTAATAAATATAGCATGGCGCCCAGTTCCTAAGAGTGTCACTCAGATTTGACAAAAACTGTTTTCCCCACTTTATTTCCAGATCAACAAAACAGCCTGTTACATTCTACCAGTATCATGGTGACAGTGTTTCAGGCTCATCTGTAGTGCCCTACGCAGTGTCAAGGTACCGAACAGAATGTAAAGCATTTAAAAATTAAAATCTAACAATACCGAACTTTCATCTTTACATTCTATGTCCAAGTCTGGCTGGAGCGTTTGGAATTTCAAAAGACAACTGTTATTTGGAAACGAGTAGATATGGTTTGTAAAGCATTAAACACGGGTATATTACTTATGTCACGACATGCACTACGCCTACTTTTGTAATTTCAAAAAGGTTAAAACCTAGTTGAGATCTTGGTTTAATTAGTCCTCTGAGAAAAATTCATATGAGCTGTTTTTTCTAAAGTAAAGAAGCAACTTTGGCAAGTTCTTGGAGAAGTCCTTAAGCAGAAACATGAAGTTTATTCAAGGCGTGACTAAATTTTATGCAAGTTCCTATACAGTTTTTGTCTTCAGGTTTTCTCACGATTTTTCATTTCACCTCGCCTTGTTCCTGACTTCTGATAATGTTTGCTCAGAGGAAATGCACCAAAAAATAGGTCAAGAGAGACTTTGTTAACAATAGCATGACAATCTCTGTTAATATTTTTTGACATTTTTCTGTTTAATTAAAAAAACAAAACCTTTGTTCTCATTATAATAACATTATCATTATCTGGTTGTCATGACATTGCATTTTGAGATTCACAAAAAAAAAAACTGAATTCACAAAAATATTTGGATGTTGGGTATTGATCAGCTTCTGATACCTTGGTGTTGACATAATTCTGGATGACGACCTGTCACTGAAAAGACTGACAATGAAACTGACACATTGGTCTGTTTCAACTAAGGATGCAGACGAATATTCGAATAACGAATATTCGTTTAACTTTTTAGTTTTCGAATTGATATTTTATTATTCGAATGTTCGTTTCTGTATAGCCAGCTTTCCTTGTGTGAAACTCACGCTTGTATTTGTTTTCAAACATCGCATCAAATAGGCAATTAAATCGTGATTAACACTAACAGCTAAAACAGCAATGTAACAATAAATTCCACTTCAAAATGTTCTACTTCTATGAAGTCAAGGCATGTGGCTAGAGTGGCTGAAGCGGATGTTAAAGGATACAGCAGCACTAGCAGGCAGTAGCAGGCTAGCAGCAGCAGGTATAGCGA